>LPNX010538778.1:498741-599514 GCA_001517045.1 Pseudotsuga menziesii
GTCAAGCCAAGTCAGGAGTCAGTAACATTCAGTTCTAGCTCTCTACATTCAGTTAAATAATGGTTTAATTAATTGCACACATGTGGGGCGTTTTTCTCACCTACCACAGTCAGTTAACCATTATTTAATACTAAATGTAACAGTTGGTTGTGTTTTAGAACTCCGGTTATGATTTAGACAAGGACAATTAACTACTGGGTCCTTAACTTCAGTTGATGACTAGTCAATCCAATTTAGGAGTCAGTTACATTTAGTTAAATAATGGTTTAATTAATTGCACACATGTGGGGCACTTTTCTCACCTACCACAGTGAGTTAACCATTATTTAATACTAAATGTAACAGTTGGTTGTGTTTTTAGAACTCCAATTGTGATTTAGACATGTCTTGGTTACCTACAGTCAAGTAGAGTCATCAATTCGAACTTCCTCATGTGGATTCGAATTGCTTGTGGCTATTAAAGCCATTTTACATCATTGTAATTATTGTCTGGATTACTTTTTTGATTAATGAAAGCATTCACAGCTGCAAGCCTTTTGCACTGTTTCATTCTTCAATGGCTGAGTAAATTGTGAGATCTTCTTTGTGAGTTGTGTGTTTGTCTACAGATCTATATGCTCAAATTTAACAATAAATTATTTGCGATGAAGGATTTGGGTGCTGCAAAGAAAATGCTTAGTATGAGAATAACAAGAGATAGGAAAAATGACAAATTGACGTTGTCTCAAGGAGAGTACATAGAAAAGGTGTTGCAGAGGTTTAGAATGCAGAATGAAAAACCAGTTAGTACACCTTTAGCGAACCATTTCAAATTGAGTAAGGAGATGTATCCAAAGACACAAAAAGAAATAGGTTACATGTCCAGGATTCTCTATTAATCAGCGGTTGGAATCTTGATGTATGCCATGGTGTGCACAAGACCAAATATTGCACATGCAATGGGAGTTGTGAGCAGGTATATGAATAATCCAGGTAAAGAGCATTGGAAAGAAGTACAGTGGATTCTCAGGTATTTGAGAGGTACCACTTCTCATGCATTATGTTTTGGAGGTTCAGACACTATTCTACAAGGATATGCTGATGTAGATATGGTTGGTGATAAAGACAGCAAGGGGAGCACCACAGGGTATGTTTTTACTGTGGGTAGAACAACAGTAAGTTGGATTTCAAAACTGCAACAGGTTGTTGCACTTTCAACAATGGAAACAGAGTATGTTGCTGCTACAGAGGCTAGTAAGGAGATGATTTGGTTGTAGAGGTTCATGGAAGAATTTGGTAAGAAGTAGGAGAATAGTAGGTTTTATATTGACAACCATAGTTCCATTCATCTTGTAAAGAACTCAACCTTTCATTCGAAAGCTAAACATATGCAGCTCAGGTACCACTTTATAAGATCTGTTCTAGATGAAGAACTGTTAAAATTGGAAAAGATACATATTAGCTAGAATCCTACAGACATGTTGACAAAGGGAGTAACCAGAGAGAAACTGAGTTCCTGCTCAATTTCTGTTGGCCTTCAAGCATGAAGGTGAAAATAAGAAATTTTCCAAGTCCAAGGTCCATAGCATAGTCCAGCAAGTGCAGCATCAGTGGAGTTGCTATGATCAGTCTCCAAGTGGGATATTGTTGGTTGTGGAGCCTGATCTTCCAGATCCAGAGATATTATTCAGTCATGTTTGTACCCCAGGTGTACTGTACACTCGTTCCCCTTGCTTTGGGGTTCAGGGGCGAATCCCCTGAACCCAAAGGATGTTTGTTGGCCAACAGTTTTGCGGACCCATGGTATTGGGTTAACCGTAGTATTTCCCATGGTATTTTTCCCCTATAAAAGAAAGCATTACAACATGGTTGGGTATGGTATTATAGCATTGTAAACAATATTTGTGATTGTGTGGGAGAGACTATGAGAGCATGAAGAGGAAGTGCAGCGGTTTTGTAGCAAGTTGTATCCCTTCATATTTCTGGACTGTAATAAAAGGACTCGCAATTTCTTTGTGGACGTAGCCCGTCGTTTGGGTGAACCACGTTATATCTGTGTCTCTCTGTAATGTGTTTAGTGTGTTTTGAATCTTGTTTAATGATTTAGATGTATATCTGCTATTTCTCCACGGTCGTGTTTTCTAACACTAGGGCCTATCTCCCTAAGTACTTCTCTAATGGTCATAGTCTTCACTGTTATATCTTGATATTTTGTATCTTAAGCATGGTATTGTAGGTGGCATGGACCACTTGGTGGCTTACATTGATGCTTGTGCTTGACTTGAGGTTGATTGGGTTCATTTGTATATCTTCAATATGAACTTGTAATTATACTTGCCTTTATGCAACAAGGGAGGAAGGTTCTAGGGTTTGTGAGAGGCAATTCCTAGAGAAGACTTAAATTGATATGGTTTCAATCATTGTGGGAAGGACCTAGGTCTTCTAGCTCTTTTTGTTGATTCTGACTTTTCATGGAGCCTTTGGTGTGGCTAAGATTTGCTAGATAGCTTGGTGGGATATATTGCTAGGCATTTGTATTGCTGGTTAGGGTTTGTCATCATTAGTGGATGGCCTATCTAGGTTTTGGATAACATTGGAGAGTCCTAGCTTGTGATAATCTTGAAGGACTATCTTTTACCAACTTGGGATAAGCTATTGATATGTACTTGTAACTTCATTTTAATAAATATACGAATAGTGCTTTGCTGTTCAAAATTTGTGTACTCACAAATCTGATTTTCAGCTTATTAGGGTTGTTTGGTATGCATATTTGTCATGAACAACTGGCTGGTTTTGTCCGATGATTTGACAAACATATAGAAGATGAGTGGCAGAGTTATTACTGTAATAAATATGTTGCAATTAAGTAGTTTTCAGATTTTTTATATGTTGGTATTCATACCCTAAGGGTTGAAAACATAGTTCTCTTAGGCAGAGCTCTAAAATGAGCACTCGTCGTGGACTTGTGCTTAGGGATTTGTTAGGCAAAGCTCTAAAATGAGCACTCATGCTTACATAACAACAGGTATTGGCACCTAATAGTTTGTAAAAATGTATTGAAGCAGTATTAATGAAAATATCATGATTGTTGATGTTGGCAAGGGAGTTTCTTTGCTATATTATTTTTGATGTTGCAGCTAGGATAGATTTTAAGATCTAGCATAGAGATTCTGGTTTTTTATATAATAATATTTTTTTATCAGATATATCCTTTGAATTTTGATTATAATTGTCATTTTTAGTGGAATCCCGAGTATTTAATAGTTTTTGTGAAGTCTTTAGCAACTCCATATTTTCTGTGGGGTATAATGTATCTAGAAGGAAAGCTTATGATAGAGGCAGTGTTTTGACATCCCATTTTGAGTTTTAGGGAAGCCTTTTTGCTATCCATTGAATGGTAGGTGCTAAGCACAACTGGCCATCAATTGGCTTCTACTGATGGATAATTGTCTATCTATTTATTATTGGCCTTGTTATGTCAACCTGAAATAGTTTCTATTAAAATTTGGTACAAAGTTTTAATATTCATTTGAATGGAACAAATGAGCAGGGAAAGTACTAGTTACTAGATGCTAGAGTCTAGAAATAAGATTTCATGGTTTATTATTTGGCTGACAAACCTCCAATTCAAGGATATGAAATGATAATATGGTTAGTTGTGCATGCTTTATATGTACTAATTTAATATAAAGAGCATCAGGATTGGGATTTAGTATCTTTGTCTAAATGATGCACACCTTAGGCTCCTTAAGCTCTCCAATATCTTTTGGAAAAAATAATTTGATAATAACTCAAAGATGTCATGTTTGTTGAAAAGAGTATCTTTGTTTTCTTCTTTGCACACTAGTCACAAATGTAATAATGATGATGATTTTCCTCTTCATCAGTTTAAATGTTCTCTCATATCAATATGCTATATATAGTTCTTCATGTCAATAGTGAGAGACATGCTTAGTGATGTTGTCTACTGTCTGAACCATAGATATTTGGGTTCATTATAAGTATGGGTGCAATAACATGTACAAGGATGAGGGTGTTTAGAATTTTGGATATTTGGATTGGTGGGTGCGTATACAACACTATAGTTTAAAGAATAATCGTAGATTGGAAAATATAAGGGAAAATGGTTAGGAAACATCTATGCTCTCGTATACTAGGTTAGGGTGCTCAGGTTTAGAGAACTTCAGGTTTGAGTATAATTTTGTATAGGTTCAAAAACCCATTTAACACTTTCCAACACCTTCAAGTGAGGCATTTGTCTCGATTACGGAATTTTTCTTTGGAGAAATGAATCTTCCTTTCAGAGGGATATGCTTGATTATTTTGGTTGGACCGAGCCTTTGGTTCCATGGGTAACAATGTCTCTGATTCTTTCATCACAAAGAGTAACATCTGAGACATGTGCATGCATGTTGATTTTCATGTGAAATCTACATTTATATTAAAAATTGTGATAAAAGGTCAATGAATGTTGTTTGATTCGTTTAACTATTGTTTGATGCACACTTGGATGGTGTTAAGTTTTTATGGTTATACCAGATCTTATAAACTTTGGCATCATAACAACATAACCATAAGCAAAATATCACTGAAAGATAAAAAATCACAACCACAAAAAAATAACACAAAGATTTATCCTGGGAAACCCTCATGGGGAAGAAAACCCAGCAAAAAATTCGTATGTATAAGATGTATAAAAGACAACCCAAAAATAGTTGTTCTCCTCCTTGTGTTCTGTCTCTCTCTCTCTCTCCTATGTGCTACACAAGTGAGTGAGTCCGTATTCAAGTAAGAACCACAACTCCTCTATGTATACATATTTGTCAATTGACTTTTGCACTAGACAAGTTGGCCCCAATAAACTGTTTGGGCCGAATTCACCTAGGAATACTCAAAAACAATATATTATATTATTTATTAGGGTACTAAATACCCGACACAAGAGGAGGCTTGAACTCATGACTCTATGATGACCAATTACAATAATAACACCTCATCAGAGGAATAATAACATATCCCTCGGGTTACATCAAAAAATACATTTAGGATATCCTTTGAAGTTACAATATTTCAACACTCCCCCTTAATGAGAAGTTTATTCTACTGACAACATCATCATAGACTATAGGAGACCAGAGAGACAAATACAACAGTACATTGAGGAGATACATCTATACGTCACAGGAAGTTTTTCACAATTAGTAACTTGGAAAAGCTACCCTTCATCTTCTACATCACATGATCACTTGATCCTTTCTTTGCAGCAATGCATCGATCTTTCGATCCTTCATAGCAGCAATTTGATCTTCTTATAATTTTCATTAGTACTTTGATTTTATGATGCTTTGTAGCAGCACTTCTATCTTTCGATCCTTTGCAGCACCACTTCGATATTCTCGATCCTTTGCAGTGGAATTTCGATCTTTTCGATCCTTTGCAGCAACACTTCGATCTTCTCTATCCTTTGCAGCAACACTTAGATCTTCTCAATCCTTTGTAGCAGCACTTCGATCCTTTCGATCCTTTTTGCAGCATCACTTTGATCCTTTCGATCCTTTGCAGAAGCACTTTTATCCTTCTTGATCCTTTGCAACCACACTTCGATCTACTTGACCCTTTGTTGTTGTACTTTGATCTGCTTGATCCATTGCCGCCATGCTACCTGCAGTACACATGATCTATTTGTGGGATGATCAATCCTGATCACTTTAGGACATAAGTCCAAGGACGATGTAATCCTCCATCAGCATGATCCATGAATTCGATCAGCTGAATCGTCTACAAATAAATGTAGATCTCGGCTGCACCTAGTGTCACTCCATAGCCCATCCATACCACACAGGTTAGGACCACTCACAAGTGAGTGTTATACTATGTTGTTCATGAGGACTCATCATAGAGAATCCATACCACACAGGTTAGGACCACTCCCAAGTGAGTGTTACTATATGGAATCTACATATGAATGTAGCTATACTCTCCACATAAGAGTATCACATGTAGAGCAGATCTTGACTACATACACAATGTCAGTCCCGGCGTCTGTGAGGACTAATCATAGAGAATCCATACCAAACAGGTTAGGACCGCTCCCAAGCGAGTGTTAACTATGTGGAATCTACATATGAATGTAGCTATACTCTCCACATAGGAGTATCATTTGCAAAGTAGATATCGGCTGCATACACATTGTCAGCCCTGGTGTATGTGAGGACTCATCATAGAGAATCCATACCACATAGGTTAGGACCACTCCCAAGCGAGTGTTAACTCTATGGAATCTACATATGAATGTAGCTATACTCTACACATAAGAGTATCATTTGCAGAGTAGATCTCAACTACATACACAATGCCAGTCCTGGTGTCCATGAGGACTCATCATAGAGAATCCATACCACATAGGTTAGGACCACTCCCAAGCGAGTGTTAACTCTATGGAATCTACATATGAATGTATCTATACTCTCCACATAAAAGCATCATATGTAGGTCCATCCTTAGCTAGTAAGGACCACTATCATGAATAGAGTGTTATACCTAATATCCTCAAAGAGAGGATACTATCATACACAAATAAATGTCATACCATCATCAATGTTAGTCTCATCATCACTCCCTATTTTTCGGGAGGATCCATATTATCAACCTGCTCCCCCTTTGTCTGAGGAGGGTTCATAGTGTCGACCTGTTCTTCCTTTTCGAGGATAGTCCATATCTTTGACTTGTTCCTCCTTTATGAATAAAGTCTACATCTTTGACTCATTCTTCCTTTTTGAATAAAGTCCATATCACTATTGTTCCTCCTTGCGAGAAAATTTTTTAGTATCATCATCATCATTCCTCCTTGCGAGGAAATTCTTCATGAATTACACCAAGCTTTTCATAGAAGCTTGGTCACCACATCAACAACTTTCTCATCGGTACTCACATATTGGAGTTTTATGTCTCCCTTCGGTGCCATATTCCATAGGTGTTAGATCTCCAGGAAACGCCTCTAGGGTGCAGCTCGAGGACGCCTGGTAACTTCAATATTTTCAATGGTTTTCTCAATGGATCAAGTCAGATGATCGATAAGACCTTAGTCACTCAAGACATGCATAATAATCAATCAAATAGACAAGGCTTCTAACTATCAATGTTCAGAAGGTTTGTAATAAAGGTGAATAGATGAAGAACTCACTATGTTGGCAGATTTACACATAAAGCACTCAAATGTAAATGGACGATCATAACAAGGAAAAGATACTTGTAATTCCAATAACTCACATAGAGATAGGATGATAGCTATCTTGCATTAAGTAAACAAAATAAACATGAATGAAACATTCAAGCACAAGTACAGAACAGAAAAAATATGGAGGTTGGACATATAATGGCAAAAGAGCTTGTATTAGGTGACAAAGCACATGAAAAGCTTGAATACAATAAGTGTCTAAAAATCTCCGAAGTGGAACCTTTGCTTCAACATTAGTCACGGGATTTATAGCCTTTACAAAATTTATTTCAGATCCTGAAAAATTAGATCGAATTTACTAAAAATAGATAAACATAATTGTTTTGCAAAAATTAGGTCAAAAACCCTAACTTAAGTGCTAATCTACCTAACTCCAACACTTTCTTACTCCTTGAACTCTTTAATAACTGTAGTGAACACTGAATTAGAACTTGGACTTTCTATCTGGCAAACAAGTCACACTTTGTCAAAGGAGGTAGGGTTTGTGACCTTACTTCACTTTGTTGGCACCTTCAAAACTAGAACATACCCAAGATATTGGTGCCTTTAATTAATTTTCAACCTTATAAATCATCCATGAGGTATTTGGATCAACCAAAGTCAGTTCTGTGTGGAACTATGCCTTTCTGCACTGTTATGCGCTTTCGGTGGCTAAGAAAGCAAAATTATGGGTATGTAAGTTGCCAAAAGCTCTGTTTTCGGTGGCTAATGAAAAACTGCGCTATTTTCCTAAGCCATCGAAAGCTATGTTTCTTCAAAATTTAATAAAACTTTTAATCACCTTTTGTCTTGAGGCTTTACAGCTTCAATTCTGACCTTCTGGTATTTCTGCAACATGCATAGCGTTTGGAATAACAACAGCATCATAGGATGCCTCCGGATCCTGAAGGCTTATTGTTGCCTCTGCTAGGGCTTCCAGTGCAAGGTGTGCTTGAGATTTAAGGTTTGAATTCTTCGTCTACAACCTTGATAGCCTGATCTTCCTGTAGATCCTGGCGTTGTCCTTCATTAATCTCATATTTCTTTTTTGCAGCAGGGTATACATCCCTCTCATTTCTAGAAGAGAATCATGCAATTTAATGTTTATTTTGGTTAATATTGCATTGGTTATTTTGATTTCTCTCTCTAGGACCTCTAGTTCATATACTTTCCTTAATAGCTGGTTGATTCTCTGGGACCTAGGTTTGCCAGAGGAATCCTCTGTCACTTGTTCAACTAGATCCTACCTTGGTGTAGGTGAGGGAAACTCCTCTTTCCCTACTTGAAACTGGTCTGCTAGGTTAGTTTCTTGTTCCTCTTCATCTTCAGAGTCTGAGTAAGATAGGTTGAGTATATTTCTATCTGGTACTAGAACCTCTTCTACCTTTTCATTGAAATCAAGGTTTCTCTTTGCCTTCTTGGTTTTTGGAGGTGGAGTGCCTTGATCCACTGTAATTGGAGAGATGGCCCTCCTCTTCCTCTTACCACTCCTGGGAGTGGAGTACTTCTTTGAAGAAGACTTCCTTTTGTCTTCTGGTTGCAATTCTGTCTCAAACTCATTCCAAAATAGGAAGTAGGTCCAGGCTATGTTCCTTCTTTGTAGCAATTCAAGGACAATTAGCTTGATCAGGACATGATGGGATAGCCTTCCTGTAATCTTGGTGGGCTGGGCTTTAACTTGATGGGCCATTTTGGTCAGGCTATTGCGTAGGTAGAAAGGAAGGTTCAGTGAGCTCCTTTCAGTGAAATGGTTCATTAGCTTAAAATGGTATATCATTACCCTATTATACCTCCCCTCACAAGTTATATAGACCAGGATTGCCTTCAATAAGTGTTGCCAGTTTTCCTCAAGCCAGGTTGTGGGAATGCTCTTCTTCCAGACAATGTTCTTGTGCTCAGGCTTTAGGTAAGACCTGAATTCCACATCTTTTGTGATAGTGGTTTTGAACCAGTTTTCCCCAGTCCTTGGGAGCTCTATCACTTCAGCTACTAAAAATTCATCCACCTGGAATTCCTCTTTGCCAATTATTGCCTTTGAGCCATCAAATGTGAGGGAAAATGCTTCTGCCACTTGCTAATGAGATCCCTTAACATTCTCACAAAATCTGTAGCAGCCTGCATCCTTGAATAGCTGGCATACCTCTGGATGTGCTTCTAGGTAACCAATGTCACCTAGCTCTTGTCTTATGGCAGGTCCCCCTATTTTCATCCTTTAGACTGCTTCTGTACCTGCAAATTGGAAAAATGGAACTTTTGGGAAGATAATTACGGCGTGGGGGTTCAGGAATCCTGGCTTAGTAAAACACATGCAAAAAATGGGAAATGATTAAGGAGGGGTTTTCACTGGCTTCAATGTTTTTTTACTTGGCAATTGGAACTTGAACCAGATGATGGAGTAGTTTGATGAGACTCATGCATTGGCACAATTATTGGAAAATGATTATTGGAGCTGGAAACACGATGCTCGTGATAGTTAAACCACAGACCTAGGACAGGTGTAGGGATGAGAGGGTTAGGGTTCAGATATGTCACCTTTATTTCAAAAGGATGCCTCCTACCAACTCATGATTGACTGCAGATCTAGTATTTTCGACAGTTAAATGCTTGATAGTGGCACTCTTCATGCTGACGATGTCTGATTGTGACAGATGTGCTAACCATTTTCCCCTTTTGGATCTTTCAGTGGTTAAGGTAGTCTTGGATCCAATTTTTAAGCTGTCGAAAGCTGGTATTTTTGGTGGCTAATGAACGTTGAGATGTTCGCCTAAGCTACCGAAAGCTGATCTTCAAAAAATTTATTAGAAAACAAAGTCAATGAGCTTTCGGTGGTTAAGGTAGTCCTTGATCCCATTTTTAAGCTGTCGAAAGCTGGGATTTTCGGTGGCTAATGAATAGTTGAGATGTTCTACTAAGCCACCGAAAGATAAAATTTGAATTTTATGAAGAAACAGAGTACCAGGCGTTTCCAAATTTATTAAACACACAAAAATATTTCATGATGTGCCCTGAAATCTTCATCACTATGCAAAAATAAATTTTATGAGTCTGACCTATTGAAGACTAATTTTTAGGAGATAACATCTGGATCCTACTCGGGGATGGGAACCTTCCTATGAGGTCCCAAGAACCCGAGACCAAATGCCTTTCCTGAAAAAATAAGAATTAAACCTATCTTCTACTGTCTCATTGGGCATGGAGTTATTTTGCAAAAACAAAAAACAAAAAATAATATTTTACAATAATAAGGCCTTGAAGCCTTAGATGAAATAGAGTTTTAGAAATCTCCCATTTACTGGGCCATCAAACACCTCCCTGCCTTCCATATTTTGCAGTTTGAAAGTGTTGTTTTGTTGCACCTGAGCTATCAAAAAAAGGCCTATCCATAGAGAATCAAATTTACCATGCTTTCCCTTATCTTGCCTGACAGCATCCCATTTCAGAACCCAGTCTCCAACCTGAAAATTGTCCACCTTTTCCTTCTTGTCAAAAATACTTTTAATCTTATTTTGGTGAGCTTCTGACTTCTCCACCAATTGTTCCCTGACTTGCTACAGCTCAACCAAATCAAGCATCCTCCTTACCATGTCATTTGGTTCATCCTATTCCTCTTGAAATAACTTTGCAACTGGTAGAACTAGATGAATGGGGGAAATGGCTTCAGTACCATAAACCAACTTTAAAGGAGAAGTCCCTATGGATTTTGTGTTGGTTACTCTGTCAACCCATAGAGAAAACTTTAGCTTAGAATCCTAGCTCTTTTGATTATTCTCCAATAGTTTTCTGATGATTCGAACTAGGCTCTTATTGGATGACTCAGCAAGGCCATTGCCTTGAGGGTAATAGGAAGTAGAATGCACCAATTGGATTCCCATTGACTCACACATGTTAACCAATGCCCCAGCTTTAAAAGCTGGTGCATTATCAGTCACTAGCCTTACTAGGCAGCCAAATCTAATAAAGATGTTCTCATATAAAAACTTCATGATGACTTGGTGAGTGGCATTCCTTGTGGGGACTGCCTCTATCCACTTGGTGAAATAATATGTGGCTACTAGGATCCACTTGTGTTGACCACTTGATGAAGGATTAATCTCACCTATGAAATAAAGGCCTCACTGTTGGAAAGGTCCATTCACTACAATAGGTCTAAGGGGAAAATATCTGAGCTGCTGCTTTCCTATGAATCTTTGGCATTTGTCACATGCTTTTACAAAGGTACACACATTAGAGAAAAGAACAGGCCAATAGTACCCATCCCTCGGAATCTTGTGGGCTATAGTCTTCCAGTAATGATGCCCCCCACATGTGCTTGAATGAAACTAATGTATGACCTGAACTGACTCTTATTTATCTAAGCATCTCAGCAAAACACCAGAAGGGTCTTTCCAATACAACAGCTTATCAATTATACAAAATTTAACAGACTTAAGCTTAAGAGCCCATGCTTGAGTCAGGATCAGCTAAGGGGGGACTTCTAAACTTTGCAAGAAATGAATAATACCTGAGTACCACTCACATGAAGAGAATTTCTTAGCCACTTGCTGGCTGTCATGCTGCTCCTAAACTACCTCTGCTGCTACCTCTATTGCTACCTCTGTCTGCAAGTTTGCTGAACTTATACTAATGAAATTCATTCTCAATAGATCACAATTTTATTTAGCCATGAGCTTAGCTAGGCCTTGGCCTTTTGCTATCTTGGTGGGATTTACTTCTATGTCAAACTCAGAAAGCTTGGCAATCCATTTGGATCTATTTCCATCAATATCAGGCTAGGTCAAAACATCCTTCACAGTAGCTGAAGGGACATAGGCCAAGGCCTTTGCGTGTAGGATGTAAATTCTAAAGGCTTTTAGTGACTTGATGAGAGGATAGGCTTGTTTCTTGATAGGATCATACTTCGATTCACCATCCCTCAATGTTTTTCTGAAAAAGGAAATGGGGTGATGAAGGCCTTCATCATCTTTCTATAACAAAACTACTACAATTGTGTCATAGGAAGCAAAGGAGAAAATTTAGAAGCCCTTGTGTAGTCTGGACTAATTAGACTGGGAGATTCCATGATAGCCTTCTTGATGGCTTCAAAAGGGTTTCTTGCTTGCTCTGTCCATTAAATTTTAGCTTCCTTCCTTAACATGGAGGTTATGTGTTTTACCAACTCAAATAAATTTGGGATAAAGCTCTTGACAAAATTTATCTTACCTAGGAATAACTGAATGTCCTTTTTTGACCTAGGTATGGACAACTTCTCGATTGCTTCAACTCAAACAGGATCAATCTTCACACCTTCTGCTGAAACTATGTGACCTAGGATTTTTCCCTCCCTGAGAGAAAATTGAGACTTCTTTGGGTTTAGAGATATCCCAAACTGTCTACATTTCAAAAATACCCTCCTCAAGTGTTGCAAATGTTCTTCATGGTTGTTGGAGTAAATAGTGAGGTCATCAAGGTATATGAGAACAAACTTTTCTTTCAATCTCACAAAAGCTATGTCCATGGCTCTCTGAAAGGTGGCCCTAGCATTCATTAGCCCAAATGGCATCTTGGCATACATGAAAGTACCCCAGGGAGTGGTAAATACAATTTTCTCTTGATCATCAGGGTGTACAGAAACTTGATTGTAGCCAGATAAACCATCTAGGAATGACATGGCACTAGCTCCTGGGACTCTTTGCAATAGATGCTCAATTTTGGGTAAGGGGTAGTTGTATTTCTTGGAGCATTTGTTTAGGTTTCTGAAATCAATGCATAACCTAATCTCGCCATTTTTCTTCCTCAGTATCACTAAGTTTGCAATCCATTTGGAATATCTCAATGGGATTATGATTTTTGCATTAAGGAGCTTTTGGATTTCTTTCTCAATCACTGGAAGTAGGAGGGGACTGATAGGTATTAGATTTTGTTTGAAAGGGATGGTGTCCTTTTCCAGGGGAATCCTATGATGGATGATAGCTGTGTCATAGGTTTTCAAATCACTGTATTCCCAAGCAAATACATCAGCAAACTCTTTCATAAGACTACAAAGTTCTGACTTATGATCTGTAGTCAACTCAGAGGACAAATTTATGAATTTTGGATGACATTGGCTACCTAGTTTGTGCTCATGGACAGCAGGGTCTTTCTCCCTTTTCATAGGTTTAAAGGGGACATCATTATGATCAAAAAGCTCTTCAAGGGGTACTACACCCCGATGTATATAATTGCTATGCAGCTGAACAATATTCTGTTTGCCTATTTTATCTTTTGATTTCGGCCTCTGGAATTCTTCCATATTTAGGTTTTCTTGATCAATATGCATAGTAGAAAACTCATCTACGACCTGGAGAAATTTACTGAGTTCATCATCATTTTCAAAAAATTTCCAAAATTTCACATTATCAGGGAGGGATGGCCTGTACTTGACTTGGATCTCATAGCTCAGCTTCGGAGGCAAAGGGGGGATGAACATACTTGCAGAGACAGCAAGGGAATCGGTTATATGGTTCATATCTCTAGGTATATATGATAGTTCAAAAAACATGAAAGAGTCACTGAGTTTCCATACCTCATCTCTGTATGCCTTCAGCCCGACATTCTTTGCTTGAAAAGTATTGTTCACCTATTGTATGATGAGATCTGCATCTCCAATGATATTTAGGCACATGATTCCCATTTCCTTGGCAGCCTTCACTCCCAACAGCAACTCCTCATATTCTTCTATGTTGTTAGTAGTCTTGAAATCAAGCTTATAAGACAAATGTATAGTCTCCTTTGAAGGAGAAATTAGGACTATACCTGCACCTGCTGAGGCTTGAGTCCCGACCCCATCAAAAAACATGCTCCAGATAGAGGTGGTTACTTCCTCAGGTGGCTGATAGGCAGGCTTTGTTAGCTATATAGGTACTGGCTGAGAATCATCCATTTGCAGAATGCATGCCCAAAAGTCTGTGTCTACTGCATAGATGGGATGATTTATAGAATTCTTGTCATTACTGATGATGTAGGTAAACTGATTTTCCCTATAGATTCTTTTGGTCTCCCCTCCAAACATTGGGATTGTAGCATATGTAAGATCCATATGAAGGGTACCACCCAGCCTTTTACTCCATGAGCGAGACAAAAGGAGGCCAAACTTAGGTGGGACGTCAACCACTACTATGTCCATCACTATGATTTTTGAAGGCAGCTGAGAGAGGTTTATGAAAAGGTCTTTGATGAGGCCCAGGAATTTGACCTTCCTAGAGTCGAAAGAGAACAAATCATGGTAGGGTTTTGTAATGTTGAGGCCAAGCTCATCCATCACTGCTTTTGGCATTAGGTTATGGGATGCTCCTGAGTCAAGCAAACAGTTGTGAAGGATCTTGTCATGGATGTTCAAAGATATGTAGAAAGGTGGGAAAGACTCATCCAGCTCTTCAATCATAGGACCTAGGATTACTGTGGGCTTATCATCTTGCAAGTTCACAAAGTCAGCAACTATGGGTGTCCTTGGCTGAAGAGATTTCAGTATAGATGACTTGAAGGAATCATTCTTCATAAGATCTATCAAGGGAAAAAGGGATTTTTAACTTCTGAATTTTTGACTTAAGATTGAAAGAATAGGATAATTTGTCAGAAGTTCTTACCTCTTGTGGTGGATCCTTGAGATGGATTTCATCATGGACATATGGCTACAATGGATTTTGCTGCTATTTTGGAGGAGCATCCATCTTCTTTGCAGATTCAACAATATTTTTAGCAGGAGGTGCAGGCTGCTTTGAAGGGGCAGAACTCTTCTTCATAGGAGCAACAATTCTAGATCTCAAATTACAACCTTCTTGATCATCTACCTAATATAAGGATTCTTCCATGATCTGCTCATTCATGAGAGCTTCCTCATAGTCTGTTTGTGTTAGGAAAGAGAGATCAACTTCATCTTCCATACAGTTGATATTGTCTTCTGCCTCCCCTTCTTCCTGAGAAAACTCTTGTTCTTCTTCTAGAACAACATTTTGGAAAGGAGCTCTGATTCTTTGATCCTCATCTTGATTCCTATCCCTTTGAAGGATCTGAGCTAGTGGGTTATTTCTTCTATAAGGGACAAAATTAGGGTTTCTAGGAGTAAAATCATTTGTCCCTTTACCTCTCACGGGTATGTGCCCTCAGTCTTTAAGTCTAGACATTTCAGTTGTCAAACTGTCCAACATTTTGGCCATTTTCTCCATTTTATTCTCTGATGAAGAAGCCCCTAGAGGATATGCAGATTTCTTCTTCCTGTCCATTTTTCCCTTAACCTTCTGAGATGCAACAATATTAGACTCAACCTCAAGAGCAACATCTTGCATGAGTGACAAAGAAGCAGATATTCTTTCTCTGAGAAGAAGATAGAACTCGAAATCAAAGGCATTGGCATAAGTGATTTTGGCTGAAGTATCAATAGGCTTGATCTCAGCAGGGATCTTGCTGAATATCTTGTTAAATATTTTCATGAAATTTGAAACAGACTCACCATTCTCTCTCCTCAAATTGCTAAATTTAGTGATATAGTAAAGGTGGTATCTCCTTTCTCCTCAATGCTTCAAAAATATGTCATCTAGGCCTTCAATTCCAGCTACTGATCCAACAGGTAACTCTTTGAACCATTTCCTAGCCTGACCATCTAGACTCTGCACAAAAAACCTAGTGCACATATCCTCTTGTTCAATGTTTATATTCTCAGCATAATTGTAGAATGCCTCTAAATGCTCCTCAACTATGAAATCTCCCTCCCCAATAAACTTAGGCATATATTTTAGATAATCTCTAGTAGGCATAGTAGAAAGGGGGTTAGGAAAATTTAGAGGGGCATATCTGGCAACGAGGATCCTTTCCATATTGGTCAGAGGGGAAGCCATGTTGGATGTGGGTATGGAAAGGGCAGAAGAAGATATTGCTAGTGTGGGTGGTAGCTGAGAAAGTATTTGCGGTAGATCTACCTCAGTGGAGTCGCAAGGTATTGGATCTACACAAGCAGTAGTGCTTGAAGATTCCTTAACCCTAAAATTTTCTGATTCACTTATAAATTCCTGAGAATTAGATGCTTCAGTAGAAGAAGATCGAAAAGGAGAACTATTTGATACAATAGCAGAAATACCTCTGGGAATACCTGATGTAGCTCCCCTTGCAGCTCTAGAAGTATATCTTTGTAAATCCCTTCCTCTTCTTATAATCTTCTCATGATCTGAAACAGGTGTCACTGGTGGCCTGTGAGGATTTTCTCTGGTACTTGGTCTTCTCGAAGCCACCTTATTCCAATGGAGTCGCTAGATAGATGATTACAACCAAAACAGTGTCTAGACTTTGTCTATATTCAAAGTAGGATCTATGTTGTCCCCCAGGGAAGCTGAGCTTCAATCTCCTCTCCTTGGCAATGGCACCAATTTGTTAGCTCTCCAGGAAACTCCTCTAGGTTGCAGCTTTAGGATGCCTTGTAACTTCAATATTTTTAATGGTTTTCTCAATGCATCAATTCAGATGATCAATAAGACCTTACTCACTCAAGACATGCATAATACTCAATCAAATAGAGAAGGCTTATGACTATCAATGTTCAGAGCGTTTGTAATAAAGGTGAATATATGAAGAACTCACTATGCTGGCAGATTCACACATAAAGCACTCACATGTAAATGGATGATCATAACAAGGAAAAGATACTTGTAATTCCAATAACTCACACAGAGATAGGATGACAACTATCTTGCATTAAGTAAACAGAATAAACATGAATGAAACATTCAAGCACACGTACATAACATAAATAATATGGAATCTGAACATATAATGGAAAAATAGCTTGTATTAAGTGACAAAGCACATGAGAAGCTTGAATACAATAAGTGTCTAAAAATCTCAAAATTCAAACCTTTGCTTCAACATTAGTCATAGGATTTATAGCCTTTACAAAATTTATTTCAGATCTTGAAAAATTGGACCAAATTTACTAAAAATAGATAAACATAACTGTTTTGCAAAAATTAGGTCAAAAACCCTAACTTAAGTGCTAATCTACCTAAATCCAACACTTTCTTACTCCTCAAACTCTTTAATAACTGTAGTGAACACTGAATTAGAACTTAGACTTGCTATCTGGCAGATAAGTCACACTTTGTCATAGTATGTAGGGCTTGTGACCTTACTTCACCTTCCTGGCACCTTCAAAATTGGAACAGACCCAAGATACTGGTGCCTTTAATTAATTTTCAACCTTATAAATCATCATGAGGTATTTGGATCAACCAAAGTCGGTTCTGTGTGGGACTATGCCTTTCTGCACTTTTCTATGCTTTCGGTGGCTAAGAAAGAAAAATTCTGGGTCTCTAAGCTGCTGAAAGTTCTATTTTTGGTGGCTAATGAACAACTGCGGTGTTCACCTAAGACATCGAAAGCTCTATTTCTTCAAAATTTAATAAAACTTTTAATCACCCTTTGTCCTGAGGCTTTACAGCTTCAATTCTGACCTTCTAGTATTTCTACAACTTGCATAGGGTTTGGAATAGCAGTAGCATCACACGTTGCATCCGGATCCTGAAGGCTTATTGTTTCCTCTGCTAGGGTTTCCAGCGTAAGGTGTGCTTGAGATTTAGGGTTTGAATTCTTCGTCCACAACCTTGACAGCCTGATCTTCCTGTAGAGCCTGGTGTTGTCCTTCATTAATATCAGACTTATTTTTTGCAGCAAGGTATACATCCCTCTCATTTCTAGAAGAGACTCATGCAATTCAGTATTTCTTTTGGTTAATATTGCATTAGTTCTTTTAATTTCTCTCTCTAGGACCTCTAGTTCATATACTTGCCTTAATATCTGGTTGATTCTCTGGGACCTAGGTTTGCTAGAGGAATCCCCTATCACTTGTTCAACTAGATCCTCCCTTGGTGTAGGTGAGGGAAAATCCTCATGCCCTCCTTGAAACTGATCTGCTAGGTTATTTTCCTGTTCCTCTTCATCTTCAGAGTCTGAGTAAGGTAGGTTGATTATATTTCTGTCGGGTGTTGGAACCTCTTCTACCTTTTCACTAAAATCTAGGTTTCTCTTTTCCTTCTTGGTCTTGGGAGCTGGAGAGGCCTGATCCACTATAATTGGAGAGATGGCCCTCCTCTTCCTCTTACCACTCCTGGGAGTGGAGGATTTCTTTGAAGAAGACTTCCTTTTGTCTTCTGGCTGCAATTCTGTCTCAAACTCATTCCAAAATAGGAAGTAGGTCCATGCTATGTTCCTTCTCTGTAGCAATTCAAGGACAATCAGCTTGATCAGGCCATGATGGGATAGCCTACCTGTAATCTTGGTGGGTTGGGCTTTAACCTGATGGGACATTTTGGTCAGGATCTTGTGTAGGTAGAAAGGCAGGTTTAGTGGGCTCCTACCAGTGAAATGGTTCATTAACTTAAAATGGTATATAATTACCCTATTATACTTTCCCTCACAAGTTATATAGACAAAGATTGCCTTCAATAAGTGTTTCCAGTTTTCCTCAAGCTAGGTTGTGGGAATGCTCTTCTTCCAGAAAATGTTCTTGTGCTCAGGCTTCAGGTAAGACCTGAATTCCACATCTTTTGTGATAGTGGTTTTGAACCAGTTTTCCCCAGTCCTTGGGAGCTCTGTCACTTTAGCTACCAAAGATTCATCCACCTAGAATTCCTCTTTGCCAATTACTGCCTTTGAGCCATCAAATGTGAGGGAAAATGCTTCTACCACTTGCTGATGAGATCCCTAAACCTTCTCACAAAATCTGTAGCAGGATGCATCCTTGAATAGCTGACATACCTATGGATGTGCTTCTAGGTAACCAATGTCAACCAACTCTTGTCTTAGGGTATTTCCCCCTCTTTTCATCCTTTAGACTGCTTCTGTACCTGCAAATTGGAAAAATGGAGCTTTGGGGAAGACAATTATGGCGCGGGGGTTCAAGAAGCTTGGCTCAGTAAAACACATGCAAAAAATGGGAAATGGATTAAGGAGGAGTTTTCACTGGCTTCAATGTTTATTTACTTGGAAATTGGGACTTGAACCTGATGATGGAGTAGTTTGATGAGACCCATGCATTGGAACAGTTCCTGGAACGCGATTATTGGAGCTGGAAACATGATGCTCGTGATAGTTAAACCGCTGACCTGGGACAAGTGTAGGTATGAGAGGGTTAGGGTTCAGATATGTCACCTTTCTTTCAAAATGACGCCTCCTACCAACTCATGATTGACTACAGATTGAGTCTTTTCGGCGGTTAAGTGCTTGATAGTGGCGCTCTTCATGTTGACGATGTCTAATTGCGACAGATGTGCTAACCGTTTTCCCCTTTTGGAGCTTTCGGTGGTTAAGGTAGTCTTGGATCCAATTTTTAAGCTGTTGAAAGATGGGATTTTCGGTGGCTAATGAATGTTGAGATGTTGGCTTAAGCCACTAGAATCTGATCTTCAAATTTTTTTATTAGAAAATAGAGTTAATGAGCTTTCGGTGGTTAAGGTAGTCCTTGATCCCATTTTTAAGCTGCTGAAAGCTGGGATTTTTGGTGTCTTATGAATGGTTGAGATGTTCGCGTAAGCCACCGAAAGCTAAACTTTGAATTTTATGAAGAAACAGAGTACTAGGCATTTCCAACTTTATTAAACACACAGAAATATTTCATGATGTGCCCTGAAATTTTCATTACTATGCAAAAATAAATTTTATGAGTCTGACCTATTGAAGACTAATTTATTTAGGAGATAGCAACAGGATTATTTGTCATCTTTATGAAACTCTAGTTGTCACAAAGAAACACTATGGTATCTAACTCCATGTTAAATAGTCCTGACATCATTTTTCCAAAGCCATATGGCTTCCCAAATAGCAGAGCAAGTTTCCATGTACTCTGCTTCAGTTTTACTGAGAGAAAAACTGGACTAAACCATGAGATCATGGTGGATCTTAGACAATAACATCCATCTGAGGTGCTCTTCTTGTTTGCGGCACTTCCTTCCCAAGCTGAATCCGTATATCCATATAATCTGTAGTCATGGTCTCTACCATAGTAAAGTCCCAAGTTTGTCGTACCTTTAAGGTACCTCATCATGCTTTGTAGCTATCAGATACTGACTCAAGGTGTTCACATCAAAGCATATATCTGACCTTGTGTTCATTAGATACATCAACGACTCAATAATCTTCCTATACTGAGTCTACTAACTATTATGTCTTATCAAACAACAACTTCATGTTGGTATTCATGGGTGTGGCCATGGCTTTACAATCCAACATATCAAATCTTCTTTAAGATCTCCACGGCATACTTTCCCTGGTTCAAAAGTATTCCTTCTGAGCTCTTGCACACTTCTAGCTTGAGGAAATAATGCATCGATCCAATATCTTTCATGTTGAATTCTTCAACTAGCTTCTTCTTGCAATATGTGATATGTTTCTCATTTCCAGTCAAAAATAGATCATCCACATACAACAATAGTATGGCGGGTTCATCATCCATAACCTTAAGGTAAAGGTTAGGATCAACTTTACTCTTGGTAAATTCCATGCTTGCCAAGAAGCTATCTATTCTTCCATACCAAGCTCTAGGAGCTTGCTTCAGTCCATACAGATCCTTTTTCAACTTACATAAATGAGTCACTCTGTTTTCGACTTCAAATCCTTATGGCTATTCGAAGTAAACCTCTTCCTCAATCACACCATTAAGGAAGGCTTCTATTTACATCCATTTCGTGTACATCATGGAAGCAAGTGCCATGATAGTTCTGATGGAAGTGTACCTTTCTTCCTGGAGAAAGTGTCTCTTCATAATTAATTCCCTCTCTCTGAGAGAATCCTCTAGCCACAAATCTTTCCTTACTTCCATCAAGATCATATTTTATCTTTCAAATCCATTTGGAAGATACCACACTCTTGCTTTCTATTTTGGGTACTATATCCCAAATATCATTCTGGTATTCTTACAACATTGCATCTATCATGAGTTGATTTGTTAGGTCATCAACATATCCTAGTATTCCACATTCAACCTTGAAGTTTGGAACCCACTTTACTCTTGGTAAAGTCTTGGTCCATAAGGAAGTTGTCCATCATGTCGTACCATGTCGAACTCAGAGATCTTATGTAATCACTTCCCCTGAAGCGGAGCATCATCTTCCCTTTGCATTTTGTACTGTACTGACAGGTAGCATTCTCTGCTACTATGTAGATATCTCAGGTTACTAGATACCAAGATCCCTTTATCTTGAACTTGGTCAAAAAGTTCCTCTTGCACCCATCTATGAGCTTGTTGTCTTCTATATATTTCCATATTCAACCTTGTAGCAAAGGTTAAGATATTCAACACTCTAGGTGATCTGTCAAGCTCCTGGATGTGCTTTTCTATGGGTTCCTTCTGAGCTCGTACAAAGCATATTTTGTACACGGGGTTTTTTGCTTGATATATACTTCTACTAAAGAAGTGTGTCTAGTCAATAGAGTATGTCGTGCCATAGTCTATTCTTTCTGAGACAAACCAAAAACCTTGCTTTGTACACTTGTTCTTGTATATCCATATGGAAGACACTACGTCCCTTCAGGTCTCAGAACCATATCGTAGACATCATTCCCCATGATCAAATGTTACTCTTTGATCATAGCTTCTTCCATAGCCAGAAAAGTTAGCATCAATGATTTCACCTAACTGTGTTACACAACTAGAGTGTGTCTGAGGACTCTTACTTTGGTTTGGAAGTCCCATCATGCTTTTCTTCATCTTGGAATATCTCTCATGCCCAAGATGGTCTTCATCTTTTGAGGTGGATATACTGATTTCTGAAGCTCTTTTTTCCATCACGGTGTCTCTGACCTTGGGAGCTTCAGGTTCATGTTTGTTGGAGTGAATCTTGAATTGTCATCACTTTCTCTTTAGAACAAGTGTCATCATCCTTTTCTTGTAGGCGTTTGTAAAGGACGTTTCCTACAATTCAAATGCACTAGTTGCATGGTTAGAACCATTTCATAGAACATATGCATAATGACAAATTATTATGCAGCATGCAACTGTTTAGCCAATACAACATTCATCCATATCTCATGGAAACTTTCTATATTCTTTCCATCTCTACCATGACATCATTTAGATTGTGCACTAATCCAATAAGTTAGCAAAGAGGTTTCATTCTAGACAAGTAGCAATGGAGAGTTGTATAGAACCATGGGCTAATTACCCATCACATGCATATTAGTAGTATATTGTCATTAATGCAAACATTCTATCATTCATAATACACAACATATACAGGGAAGACAATTCAAATACTTATATTTTTTTTTGTCGACATCTCCTTGATCAACAACTTCTTCTTTGACCAGTGAGATTGCTTCAATATCATGCTTGCTTGAAAGCTTTTATGGAATGCTGCTTCTGGTAGACCTAGGGTTTGACAAAGAAACCATAATTTTTCAATTGAGGTATCTTTCAGATATGATTGGATAGAAATATGCACCTCCTCAAGGCGAGCTAAGAAGTATACTCATTTTCCCAAAACTGTGATCAGAACTGTAAAATATCTGATGTCATAGTTTTATTCAGTTTCTTCTGTATAAATGTCTGATATTGTTTCTGCAATATCTACGAAATTACTGCTCCTATGTGTCTTAAAATTCGCATTGAGTTATCCTTGTCTGTCCTCTTTCCAACACCGCATGTTAGAGTAGAATTTGTTTCACCAATTGGGACTTATGCGCGTTTTCCCAAGGTGACTTATTGCAGCACTGTTTAGAAGAGCGAACTTGTATAGACTTCCACGTGTCACGGTTTCACCTTCGGGGTTTGAAATATTTACCACATAAATTAAAGTCCATTCCCTTTCTGAAACATCTTGTGAAATTTCATTTGGACCTTCATAGCCTCAGATATAGAAATTCTCCCTAGGTCACCTGTTTAAGGATGAATATTGGGAGAGGATGGAACCCTGACTTGGAGGAATCATATATCCTAGACTATACTGAAACTGAGGCTGAAAATTTTCCAATGGGTACATCAGGGATTTATCTTCAGCCTCTAAAATTTTCATCTCCTGATCCTTCTCCAATCTCGAGATATAGTGAATCTACCAAAACTACTAGTTTTAGTATTTTAGGTTTTTCAAGCATGAAGCCCTAATCTTCAATACCTGTAGCTGTAGCACTCTTTCGGCTACACAAATACTTCTTTCAGGGTGGATCTGATACCATGTTAAGTTTTTATGGTTATATCAGATATTATAACATTTGGCATCATAACATAATAACCATAAGCAAAAATATCACTGAAAGATAGACAAGCACAACCAAAAAAAAAGAACACAAAGATTTATCCTGGGAAACCCTCATGGGGAAGAAAACCCAAAAACAACTTCCTTTGTATAAGATGTATAAAAGAAAACCCAAAACCAGTTGTTCTCCTCCTTTCTCTCTCTCTCTCTCTCTCTCTCTCTCTCTCTCTCCTATGTGCTACACAAGTGAGTGAGTCTATGTTCAAATAAGAACCACAACTCCTCTATTTATACATATCTGTCAATTGACTTTTGCACTAGACAAGTCGGGCCCAATAAACTGTGTGGGCGGAATTCACCTAGAAATACTCAAAAATAGTATATTATATTATTTATTAGGGTACTAAAGACCCGACAAAAGAGGAGGATTGACCTCATGACTCTATGATGGCCAATTACAATAGTAATACCCCGTCGGAGGAATAATAACATCTCCCTTGGGTTACATCAGTAAAATACATTTAGGATATCCTTTGAAGTTACAATATTTCAACAGACACAACTTTGGAAGGTTTGTATTAATCAGCCAAATCCTATCCCTGTATTTTCTAACAACTAAACCCTATCCATGTGTCTCTTTTGAATATACATGCAATTTGGTCCAAATAGATATTAAAAAACATAATCGTAGCATGGACTCAACATGTATGCATGCATGTTGTTTGGTCATATGTCATATTCTTCAAGGTGCTTTATCAAATACACATGGTATCATTAGTTAAAAAATGAGAGTAAATATATGCATCAAACTTATGTTGTGAAACTTTCAATATTAAAATTAATTGTTTTGATACCTTAATGTTTTCAAAATTGTGCGCGGGCTAGTAGTAGACAGTTTCTATGACCTCATGGAATTATGGATAACATTTGATGAGCCACATGTATTTTCTTGGACTTTCGTATTTTTTATGGATAAAATTTGATGAGCCACATGGATCCCCAAATATATTCAGGGAACCTCAAGTTTGAGGTGAAGTTTCTATTTTTCATTAAGAAACAACTATCAAAATTTCCACATGGTATTAAAGCTGATTTGATTGGGATTGCTCTCTTGGTGAAGAGGATTTAGGTGTTTCAGTTGTTTCATACCTAGGAGAGGTGATTGGAATATTATAGGTTGGGTGTGAACTACTATTTTTCTTTCTAAGAAGTGTTTAGACCCTATAAAGGTTTCCCTACTTCATTTGATTGTTGATACACCTTTGAGGTTGCTTCCGATTTGTAGGGATTATTACTTTGGGTCAGAAAATTCGATCACTCACATTGTAGAGAAGAAGACTGGCAACCTGATATGTGATGTTTTGGATGTATTATACCAGAGTGTGAGTGTCCCTAGGAAGTTTCACTTGAGAAAAAACCTTTCAACCATTTGTATGAGTGGCATAGATACATTAATGGTTAGCTACTCGGCTAGGATCATAGTGTTGAAAGATCACTTGGTTGCCATAGGGACAAAATAGAATGAAGAGATGTTGGTGTCCATTATGTTGAATTGGTTTGATTCCTCTTTGAAATTTTGTGTACAAGGTGTTCATGCTCATGAGGATTTACCTACTAACAAGCTTTGGAGTAAGCTAAACTCTCGACCATTTGCACCCAAAAGTAGGAAATGGTGGCAAGGGTGGAAAGGGAGGTGACGAGCAATGCAACTCTCAGGGATATTCCAAATTTAATTGTAAACCATGTTTCTCTATTGGAATTAGATACTACAATAGATTATAGATTGGATCACAACTAAAAATTTGGTTGTTAAATGAATTTTTAACCCATTTACAAATGGATCACAAAATTTCATTTTAATTTGATTTCTTACTATGTTGATTATTCAGTATAATACATCCAACTTCTAAATAGTTCCTAACTAAAATAAAGACTACTATTGATTTTCCTAAAATACGGAGTGTGCAATAAAAATCTAATATCTGGAAATACAATCACAAACTAGAATGATAATCAACAATTGCATACCTTGATTTTTTGTCGTTTTGCTTCAAACAGACTTTCCCTTTCTTCCTCTTGGACAGAAAGATATACAAGTGTTAGGATTCAGGAACATAGATTTTAAAACATAATATTAATATGAAGGAGACTTCGTCTGATTTCCAATATCGTCTGATATCCATTAAATACGACATATATGCTATACTATCGACAACTTTAATTCGTTTCTTATATGACTTTAGCCATGTCTACAGGGAGCACAAATGATCAGTGCAAACCGTTTATCCAAGGAATCATTGAATATGAAGGTTGGCCTCCTCTCCTTCTCATAACTTTTAGAAGGAGAAATAATTGAGGAAGGCATGATACAGTTATTTTAAGAGCTTTTTGATTTATGTGGCATAGTCTTTTTTTGTTCTTTCGACTATGGGATACATTAGCATATTTCTTGTTTTAGTTGGGGATATAGATTTTGTTTTCATCCCCTCATGGGTGTGTTTTCTCCACCCTCGATGCCTCATTGGATAAGTTTTTTGGGCTCCTTATGTTCTCAGCTTGGTATTGCTACTTCAGATATCTTGGGATTGACGGTTCCATCCCTCCCCTTGGGAAATTTTTGATACTTATGATATCCACTCGCATCTGGAATTACTTATTGTCAGGACTATGTAGAGGTTACCTTTGATTCACTATTGAATATCAAGGAACACCTCTTTTTATTCTGAAAAAAAAGTTATAAAATATTAGAAAATGATTTTATTAAATATATTGAGATCCGTGAACTACGTCTTTAATATTTTGGGTGAGGAAACAAAATAAATTAAAAAAGGTACACCTACAAATTTTGTAAAAAACGTAGTTTGTATTTTGAGATAAATTGGCTGAAGCATTTTCTATGGAACCACTTGATATCTATCTCATGTTAAAGGACTATGTGATGAATTGTTATACTAGGGAATTATTGATATTATTTAGGATAATGATTTCACTATTATGTCATGCTTATAAGTATATCCAAGTTTTTGCTGGTATTTTGCTCTTATTTGCCAAAAAAATTCTGGCCATGGTGCAAGTAGAACCAAACAGGTATTTGTCAAACCTGTCTTCCTCGAGCGATGGGAGTTTTGGAAGGCTAGAGGAAAGTGAAACATCCAAGAGGTCTATAAGGGCTAGATCAACTAGATGTCAAAAGATCAGAAGAAAATTCAATAAACGCATGGATTTTTTTCTCGCGGGAGGGGGGTCGTGTTCCTATGATGATGAGACAATAGGAGACATTGAGGTTCCCTTAAGGTACATACATCTAGTGAAACAATGGGTACCTAGGGATCTTCCTCAAGTCAACACTAATTTTTGTGTGAATGAGAGGATATATAGAATTGCACTGTTGTCATTACATGGATTGGGGTTGTTTTGCATGGATGGCATAAAGGTCGGTTACGACAGATGTACAGAATTGATGGAGTATGTTGGACCCTCTTACAACTACAATGATTGGATGCACCTGGTCTAATATACACAAAGTATGCGTAGATATTAGTTGTTAGCAAATTATTTACAATTGAAAGTCAAAGATCAAAATAAAGGAGCAACATTTTACATTGATGGAAGGCCAAAGAAAACTGGGAATATTGCGGGGTGCATAAACAGTACACAACCAGGGTCTACACTTAAGCAACCCAAATTCATATTTGAGGGGCTTGAAGGAAACAATGTCTTTGTATGTGTCATTTAATCAATAGTTGTTGGGGAATAGTTTCTTATTAATTACAATTTGAATCGAGTAGACACAAACACGGTTAGTATGGATGTGGTACATCCAACAATTTACCCATCCTTTTATTAATTATTTTAACATATTTAGGATTGTTCATTAGCAGATAATTATAATTTTTTATTAAATTTCCTATGTTAACTTTGTAGGGAGGTGATGGGGGGCACATCACCCCAGCAACTAGTGAGAGGAGTACACAATCCGCAAGGCAACAAATATACATCAAAATGTTATGTTATTAAATTGTTTTAGTGAGTATTTTGGTTTCATTAGGTAGTTTTTAGTGCGTTTTTTATGCAGGGTTCTGTCAAGGGCACCTCCCTCACAGTAGATGTTACTAGACCTGCCCCAAGGAAGTAAGTATACATCAATATTGCCATTGTAAAAATTTAATATCTACAAACAATTCTGTTGTTATGTTTTTTCAAAATTATATCCGGTTCGTTTATATAATCTTTATCTATATTTCATGCAAAGTGTTGATCACGGAATCCACCCGGCAGTTGATCAAACAAATGCAGCCTCGGGGAAACAGGTAAACCTAAATGTAATTCTACATTTTAAATACTTTAAAATTGTACGCATATATAACATGTAGCATAATGTTTATTTTTCTATGTATTTTTTCGTTTTTATGATTGCATTCATTATGATAATGTTGTTTACTTTTTTTGTAGGTGGATGATTGGGTAAAGTCCCCAACTGTTGATCAAACGAAACATGAATGTAATTCTACATTTTAAATGCTTCAAAATTGTACACATATAAAACATCTAGCATAATGTTTATTTTGTTATGTAATTTTTCATTTTTACGATTGCGTTCATTATGATAACGTTGTATACTTTTTTGTGGGTGGATGATCGGGGAAATTCCCCAGTTGTTGATCCGACCACACCGTCGTCTAGGCATCAGGTAAACATAGATGTTATTCTAGGAATCTATCATGGTAGACAATTTTTGTTAATATAATTTTTTGCGCAGACTATATCTTCAACAATTAAGCAATGTTTTATATATTTTTGTTGCAGCCAAATTATTCCGTTTATTAAACAACAACTCAGAAGTCCATAGATTTTGATGTCTACGAGTTGTTGAATGATGCTGAAATTGGTTCTTCTATAGATCCGGTGAAGGTGCTACAAAAGACCTTAAAAAAACAACATGCGAAAATGCTTCGTCTGGCATTGACAATTCCACATACAGACGAGATCAAAGCAAAGGTTCAAGTGTTGATCCAGAGATGTCAGGCCTTGAAAGTAAGTTGCAAAATCATAATTTGAATTCATTTAGAACTTTATAATTTTTAATTTTATATGATAGTGAACTTATAATTTAATGGTTTGTATTTACAGGAAATTCTGCAACCACACACTGGTGGTGAAGGCAATGTTGGGCCCAGTGAGCAAACCAATACATGTATACCACATACTACACATGTGTTGTCGAATGAACAGTCGACAACATGTTCTGCGAAACCCCCGAGGCCAGCAGAGGGTGCAACCGATTTTGTCCGACACACAACAGATCATGCAAAAGAAGGGGTGGAGGCAGGTTCCGATATTAATGTTGATGCTGAAACAACATTTCCTGGATCTTCCCATGTCACTAGCACTGGTTCAATAGTGACAACATTTTTGGTGAACGAGAAACTCATTCCAATAAATATAGAGAAGATTTCTGGTAATTCTAGATTGTTCAATTTAGTTTTTATAATTTGTTTCTAATATACCGATACATTTTTTTTTATAATAATGATGCCATGATTGTTTTGTAGGAAATGATGTATTTTATAAAAATATAAATGATTTGGCCTTGGATATCTTTGGGCCCACCATCTGCACAAGGTGGGACAAACAACCAAAATATTTAAAGGATGAGCTAACTAATCAGTTGGTTGGCCTATTTGGCAAAGATACCTTCAATACAACGAAGGTCCTAAAAAAGGCTGGAAAACATATGAATATTGTCTGATACCAATATAGGGTTCCCTAGAAAAGAACCCTAGGTATGAGCGCCCTCTGATGATTCAATCAAGGGAGTGGAAATCCCTAGTAGAAGATGGAAAAGAGAGGTCTCTGAGAAAATCATGAAAGATACCACCAGGCACATGGAGGTATGCAATACATTCCACAATGTAATGGTAAGCCTTATTATTAATAACTTTTATATCGAATTTGGAACATCGACTAATGTAATTCAACACTTGATTAAGATGTCAAACACATCAAAGGCCACAAAGGCAAGACTGGATAAAATTGGTCAACACAAGCTTGGGCCTGGTGGTTATTCGAATTTGGCGGTACAATTTGTAAGTATCGAAAACCCGATACTACATCCAAATAATAAATAGAAAATTATTTTTGTTTTATTTCGGCCCAAAATGTGAAATTAATGACGTTATGCAAATATGCAGGCCGACCGATTCAAAGAAGTGCCCACTCAGGAATACTTGAAGCTTGGCTTCCAACATGGATTTGAAGTTGTTGTTGAACACTGAAAAAACTTGTATGGGCATACACAGTCTTCTGGTGATTCATCTGGTGCACAAGTATATAAAAACTATATAGTTTGATGAAAATTTATTAATTCTCATGCAATGTATTCGTTATAAAAAATTAACATAAACTTCTTTTTATGTTTTGAGAAGGAAAGTAATGATCCCATTAATGTCGAGGATGTACACCAACCAGTCGAAGATCATGCTTCGATTCGTGGTAATGAATTTATTAATATGCTATTGTTTTGTATATATAATTGCAGATGATGAACATTAATTGTAATTCTATATAATTCAACTGTAGAGCATGTAGATGCATGTAACATTGTACAAGTTGTGTCTCCAACATCATTCAAATGGAGGTCATTCTCAGCAGTCCCAGCATTCCAATCAACATCAGTCAAACTGGCATAATTAGAACTGGCCTAATATAATTCCCATCATTAATCGAATCTAGAGCGTAGGTACTTTCCCTTATATTATATAAGGGTATAGATGGAGAGTAGCAGAGAAGAAGATAGGAGAGTAGGCCCAACAGCAGAACTAGCACAACCAGGAGGAGCTTGGATAGGATAATGAAAAATATGATGTGCCCACACTAGGTAAAAAAACAACTTTGTAATGTTTTTTTAAATAAATTACTTGTTATTATAAAAACAAAAATAAATTAATGCAACATTTTCACATTATTGCAGCAATTCCGAGCCCCTTGCCGCAATTTCAACTTGGCGAGCAATCTACTAGGGAGACCAATCAACAAATTCCGGAAGACGCGCATCTTGCTCATTATGTAAAGAGAAGAAAAGTAAAAAAAAGTGACTGAAGAAATTTTGAGTAATTCTTTTTTATAACACAATGTAGTGCATGTTTTTTCTATTATTTAATGAATAAATGGTTAAATGAATGCTTTAATGAATGGTGTTTTGAATGGTTTTATTGGCTACTGACTGAATGAATGGTTTAATAAATATTTTTTTCATCTATTGAATGAATGAATGGTTTAATGAAAGTTTTTTTCAACTATTGAATGAATTAATTTGCACTAAATTTTTATTTGCAAGTAGATGCATTGGGTTTGGGGAATTGTGAGTGATGTGAGACGGGGGGAGGGGCCATAAGAGCTTCCACCTTCACATGGTTGGTCCTGTTTAGTAGAGAATATTAAATTATTCTTGAAACGGAGAGGAGCTCAATGAATGGTAAGGAAGTATACATTAAAAACAATTATTTCTATAATTGTAGTGTTTAAATTTTACTATTTGTATTTGACTCATCAATTGGAACTTGTTACAAATAGCCTTGGGAAACATTTTCATAGTTAAGAGGAAAAATTCGCATTTTGATCTGATCGATGGCCTTATATACATAGTGTTGTGGTTCTCCATGTTTCCTTAGGTGATCTCTTATTACCAACTATTTTACTTGAATAGTATTGTAATTTACATTGTTAAATTAAAAATGTTCATCAACAGTTAAATGTTCATTATTAGTTGTTTTTAATCATTGAGACAAACTAGTGAAACTGTATTTTTTTTTAGCTCATTTTGTTATTTTCATAAACATGCAAATATTTATTTGACGTGTCCTAACATGAAATTATTGCAACAGGAAAATATTGGTAGTATGTTGAATGATGTTTTGAAAGGTAAAACAAAAGAAGGCAGTGCGAAGCTCCACAAATGAAGGTAAGTTGTACCAAAAAAATTTATAAATAGTATCGGCAACATATTCCTAATTCTCATACATATTTTGCTTCACTTAATTTGATTTCTATTCCATACTTGCTCAATTTGTACCATTCTTTGTTCCCTATAATTTTTACTTTCTTGAATTGATAATAGAAAATATCAAATATGCTTAGAAGTCCAAAAACATAAAAAACATGTTTTGTTGCCTGAAAATGTTAGGTTCCTTGTTTTCTGTTTTGAATGGTTTTCATTGTAACACAATCGTTGTCAAATTAATAGATACATTTTTCACATCTAATTAGATTGCAGATACAAACCTAGGGTTTCCCAAGATCTCTATATATGGTCAAAAGTGATCATATCAAAGAGATGCAAATTTTCCTTCATCTATATAGCTAGAGGTTGTAAATTCACTTTATGGATTTGTTGATTATTCTGCATCCATGTAATCACCAAAATGGAATCTCCATAGACCTGAAGTCAATGAATACCTTTCACAAATGATAGAGATATTCTCACAACAAAACCTATCTCTTGGTCACTAGGGATAGAGACATTGGTCCATTCACTATTTTTTATAATCATGCTTGGTTCACTTTATCAAACACTCATAGTCCTAGAAATATACTCATGGTCCACCCATATCCATTCATCTATGTCCTAAATTTGGGAATAGAAGATAAAAGTATTAAAACTTGGGCCAAGACACATTCTATAGATCCCTCAAAGGAAAGAAAACGCAACGAGAAAATACTAAAAAAATACTAAACTGAAGAAGTAGGGATATGGGGGGAATCAAGGAACAAAGCAAGTAGCAATTACAACTTGATTAGATAATACAATCCAAAGGAGGAGGTTAAATCCAAGAAACCTACAGCTTAAGGCAAGTAGTAAGAACATTAGTTTTTTCATAGTTGATCCAATTTTAGATGAATATGGAACCATGTCTCAAAAATTTCCCTTCTAAAAGGAACAAAGAAAAAAAATTATTTAGTAACAATGAATGCTTCATATAACCCTCATCAAGCCATTATTTTTGCATAAAGGGTGGAAAAAAATGCTTTGGACCAAGGTGAAATGCTAGAAAACATCCCTTGCTCACTACAAGAGTTGAACAATGAGAACCTCATCAAATTAGTTCCCTTGAAAAAATTGAGGATGCAATATCGAACATGGAACCTAACAAGGACCCTATATCGTATACATTCTCATCCCACTTTTACAACAAATAATGGAATAACATCAAGCAAGTCCTCCATATGAAGGTTGAAGAACCAAGGAAACATACCAAAGTTGCAAGAATCAACTCCTTCCTTACTCTTATCTCTAATAAGAGAAATCCAAACATTTTTTCTCATTTTTTCCCAACATCCTTCTCTTACATATCATATAAGATTATACATTCTATATTAAAATATGTGTGTCAAAAATTATCTTCGTAGAGTATGTAGGCATATTTTCCTAGGTATTCATCGGGGCCCAATATCATAATGACATAGAAAATTATCTAAGTGAAATGGTCATCCAACTAGACATCACCAATTCCTTCAATAGGGTGAGACATGAATTTACGTTTTCAATTCTAACGTGATTGGATTTCAAAAAATATATATAATGGATTGAGGCTTATGTAGGTGGACCCATGATATCCCTCTTGATTAATGGTAGGACAACCTCCTTCAAAGTATTAGTGGCGTTGAGGAAATATTTTTCAACTCTCTTAATTTATTTTCATCCTTATATAAGGACAAATTATGGGAATGCTCCTTGGATATTGTGCAATAATAACTTATGATCCCTCCCTAGAATTTTGATTATCCAATGTAAACACTATGAATCAGATCCATGTTTGCAAATGACACACGCCTCTAAGGGTTTCTACTTGATGATAGCCAATATGTTTAAAGTAATTCTCAACTATTTTCTACAGGTCTTTGCAGGGGGTCATTAATGAAAGTGTGCGTGAAACACACCAACCCATCATGTGATCAGAAAGAAGTGTTTCAAGGGTTGGACATAGTTCAATTCCAACTCATCACGTTTCAAGAAGTCCTCCTTGTTGACTTGATTCTCAACTCAACACCAACGGTTTGCAAAGTGTTGGAAATTTCAGTCATTGATTCTGCTTCAATTCACTTCTTCATTTGTGCATTGCCACCCCTAAAAGAAAACAAGAAGTAAAAGAAGAGGGGGGAGAGGTCCCATCTAGGTCTTATGGATTCATTAGAGGTACGTGAGGGATTTCAAAGGTTGATCTTTAGCGATTGAACTACATAGTTTTTAATTCTAGTTAATTACATATTTGGATGGTTGTATGCTCTCTACTTTTGGGGGGCACATCACTTATTTGCACCATGATTATCATGTTTTGAATTGAAGAGAGGCCTTATTGTTTCACAATATAGCTTTGGTAGCAATCAACACAATATAAGAATTTGAAAACCACTATCGTGTGTGCATTACAAATATCTTTGTGAATGCCTTGAGGATTATTTCTAGTGCAAATCAAGTTGTTTTAATGATATTGTTTAAGTTTGATGTCATAAACAATATGCTTTTACTGGTGATGTGTTATAACACTAATTTCCCAACTACAAATTTAATCTTGAGCAAAACTTCTTGCTCTTAGTAGGTGGCATGATAAATAAGAGTAGAGGTGATTATAAATAACAGTATGCATGTGAATGTATTGGTAAAATCTTGTATTAGTTCCATGGTATAGTGGTGTATGATATGTTTTAAACTTGGCGATAAGAAACAAGTGATTGAGGGTATGGATTATTATTGATTGTACAACATCAAGAGTCATTCTATGAACTTGTGTTGTGTCAAGTCATATCTATATCCTCATGTGTTGAGGTGGAATGCTAGTACTGTAGTCTTGTGTTGTCTCAATAATGGTCTTCTGTTGTATCAAGATTGTAGACTTGTGTTGTATCAAGTAAATGATTCTCATAGACAATACCATGTGAGATGGATCTCCAATTGTGGAGATGATCTTGTGTTGTATCAAGATTGAAGTCTTGTGTTGTATCAATATTGTGGACCTCCATTTGCTGAGGTGGCATGTTTTACTTGGTAAATCAAAATTACTATGTGATGTATTACTAGCCATGGTCACTGAGTGCTACAAGTCTCCTTTAGAGATGAGCTATCTCTAGAGTGATTTACTTTAGAATATGACTATATGACCCAAGGTAATATGATATGATCATCAATATGTGTGAAAATTCTTCTAAGTATGATATGATAAGATGGATAAATAATAAATACACATGTGGACCATGCAGTAAATGTTAAATGATAAAGAGATAAGCATAGAGAGGGAATGAATTCGAATTCCCTAAGTATACCTCTAGTGAGCTTGAATTGATAAGGCTTCAGTTAAAATCCTTAGTTGTAATAAGCATGCATTAGTTAACTAAATATGTCCATGCAAATATTAATAGTAGTATCTTGCATGTATGGCACTAAAAGTGAAGCACTGTGACACTCAATTAATCTCTTAATTAGTGATCATGCATTTAGTTAAAGATTAAAGTTCATTTCAAAGTCAATTAACATTCAGTTAAAGCTATTATTGGAAGGTATGGTGCATATATTATGCATGATGAAGAATCGAAGGACAATGACTTAAAACCAATGCATGTGAGGAACTTATGTTTGCATGGAGAGAATCACATGCACACGTTTTGATGCTCTACTAGTTAATTTGAAGTTATGATGCTCCTGGAGCATTCATTGATGAACCCATTCACTATTCCTTGCATGGGAGGTTGTTTTGACTTGTTATTAAAGTGTTGGGAACTTGGCAAGTTCATAACAGTTGTATGAGAAAAATTCTTCTCTATTTATTGGTTGTTCTCTCTTATCAGACAATCTGCTAATGTGGTGTAAACCATTCTATGCAAATATATCTATCATACTCAAATAAATGATGGGTTTTTCATCCTTCGTATTTGGAGGGTTTTTCGAGGGTATATCTTGTCTCATGTGAATGAATGCTTTGTGTGATTGATGTGTCTATGAGATTCATATGTTTAATGATTAATTGATAAAGTTTTAAAGTTCAAGAATCTCCATATTTGCTTAAAATATTAACAATTATATGTGGTAATTGGTATTTGTTTGAGGTGGTAGTCTATAATCATCATGAATGTGTTGAAATTTCTGTATCCTTATGTGATATCATTGGTCATTTTATATAATAGGTGGCATGTTGAACATATGTTCCGATGACCAAAAGGTAATTCGATAGAGAGACCTCTTGTAGCATATCATTGTATGAACTAGATCAACATTATAATGAGGTGAGTCACTGCATGGTACTTGTAAGGTGTCACCCTATGGACGTGTTTCAACATTATGTAAAGCAATGTATGGTGGTGAATTTGATGATGCAGTGGATGAATTTATCATGGTGACGAGTATTAAGCATGCATTTAATGTTTCATTTGGATATTGAATTCCCCTCCTTGCTAATAGTGCTCATGCCATATCCAAAGATCTTGTATGATCCTCCCCCTGCCTCAGAATTGCTATAATTCCTTTGGTAAAATTTGCACATAGGAAAAATGGATACAGCATGCCCAACCTTTATGCAACTTTACTTCCAGTTGATCTAATCTGCTCATGTCACATCTCACGGTGGGCGTGCACATGCCTACCACCTTCCTAAATATTCAAATTTAATTTATGTGCAAATTTCAACTTGTCACTCTGTAACCTGGCCCAATATTATGAGTCTCGACTCTCTTAATTTCGATCCTACAACCATCCCCCCTCCATTTAGTCAACATGTACCATGATACTGAACACTATTGATGATTGAGGATCCTTGGTAATGATGGCTAGTCTTATAGGTTTTCTCATTTGGCATAGAACAATAGTTGTTGCACTTGCTCTCCATTGTTCTAGGTATGATTTCTAACCAAATTTGTATGGGAATTGGTACTGATTTAATATAATTGGTTGGTTAGATTCAACCTCCTCCCATTCATTCTCATCCTCTCTTTAAATGAATAGTGATCCCTAGGTCATGTTAACATTTTTTATGAAATAGACATATAAGGAAACACCCCTGTATTAATAGTTGATGGGTAGGCTATCCCTCGACCTACAAAAGGCTCTTTGTGAATTTCCTTACAACTGAATAAAATATTCCCCTATGTGCTTCATGCATCATGCTCACCTTTCCCTAGATTACATGTGAATCCTAGTGGATGTCCTCCAATATTTGGTGTCAAATACATGTTTTGAAAGAAAAAAAAAGAGTAAATTGTTTAAGATATGGGTATCCTCTATTCTTGGAAACCAAATACATAAAAAAAGGTTTAATCATTTTCAATTTGAGTCATTATATTTACTTGGAATTACAAACAAAAAAATCTCACAAGAGGCTCAGCCTCAACTACATGTCACATGACCTAGGCATTTTCTTTTCTTTTGTGTATTCACCTTTGAGTGCTTCCATTTCATTATTGACTCTACAAGAAAAAACCATGAAGATATTGTCCATATATCTATATTTGTGACCCTTTACAAATAAATTTACATGCCAAGATACTCTCTGAACCAGTATCCATTCACTAGTCTTAAGTCTTTCCCCTTGTTGATTCAGTTGATTAATTGATGCTTAATTGTGTGTATGCTCGGTTGTGCTTGTTATTCTACTTGTTTTCAATGTTCTTCTATTCATTCCATGATAAATTGAATGTATTGTTGATTATGTGGTTGCTATATGAGTTACTTTAGTGGAGGATTAAGAAGAGGACCGAGGCATAGACCAAACATCGTACAAAAGGAAGGCAGGATGAAGAAAATTAGATTCTCCATGTATTTGTATATGATCATGATGAGTTTAACCAACTTGGATAAACTATTCATCTATTCCTGGGTGGGAAATAAATTGATCATTACTTAATTCTATCCCCACCATTACTACAACCACATCCTAATATTGTTAATGCCCTTGGTCAATATAATGATATTGGTTGGTATGTGAACCCTAATCCACCTTACCAATGATTCATGGGTTGGGTGATACACGATCCTGAACAACAAGCTCTTGCACCCCACTCCACTGCTGCATATGTTAGCTCATCCTCACATTTCAAAAATCATGCCAATATTGTTCCCCTTGTGATTGAACAACCCCTAAGAGATAAAGGGAAACATATCATTATTTCTCTCAATTTTAGAAAAGTGTTGGAAATCCCTCTTACCTCTTCCATAGTAGGCACTAGGGGATACATCACTTATCTAGATATGCATCCAAAAATTTCTTCTTACTGATACTAATGAGGTCTACTTTTGTTCTTTGTTGTGGTTTAAGTTATTTCACTTAACTGAGCATCATATTTTTTGACTTGGAAATGATTAGATGGAATTTGTTTAATGCATTGCTAAATTTTGATTGGTATATTTAGATACTTAGTGAGTAATGTATCATGTTTTGAATAATATATATGGTTATATGAGAATTCTTGGTAATGGGAGATATAAGTGGAAATTGTTTATGTTGGTTGCTTGTATGCATTAAAAGAAAGTATTGGCATTATTTTATGATATGGTTGAAATTTATTGGTTTATTTCACTCCCTTGTTTGGAGGTTGGGGTATATGGGAGACATAAGGTGATGCTAGAGCCTTAGGATTTAACCCCCTTAATGGATGATTGTTAAGGATATATGCATTAGGGGAGTCTTGAGGTCTAAAATGGGCCTCATAAGGGAAACAATAAAATAAGAGTTATAATAATAAAATTAAAGTTCTAAATTTTGGAGGGGAAAAAAGAAAACTACTTTTTTATTATCTTATTTTAGGTATATATCCTTATCCATTCACCCAAATTTCAAGTTTGGGGACTAGTTGCTACAGAATCTAATTCCGCATCCAACCCATACCCACACTGCATACTTCTGGGGTACCGACGGCACCCAAAATACATTTTTTATTGAAATTTTCATTTTTGGGTGTCGTGGGTACCTCATAAGTATGCAGTGTGGGTATGGGTTGGATGCGGAATTAGATTCCACAGCCAACGAGTCCTCAAACTCGAAATTTGTGTGAACCGATAAGGAGACATGCAAAACATACGATAAGAAAAAATAGTTTTTTTTTTCTTTTTCCCTCCATTTTGTTTTTACAAAATTTAATCTTATGGTTGACATAATCATCTTGAATCCTATTGGGTTCTTATAAAGTGATTTTTAATGGTACAATTTATGTTTTGAGGCTCGTTTTTTACCTCAAAACTCTCCTAATGATGGGACCCTGCCCCTTCTCTTTTTCATTTCATATTTTTACTGTAGTTTCTTTTAGCTTCTCCAAACAACCTCAATGGAAGCATAAAAGGAAGGAGAAGAGACTAATTGGGGACCATAATATGAGAAAGAAAAGGGAATGCTAAGAGCTTAAAGGTTTATTTCCATTAGTTTTTTTGTGGAGTCAATTTATTTTAACAAAGAATAATTGTTGGGTTCTTTCAATCTCGAATGTTCCTGCAACTTTCTCTCTTTTTATTCATTCAAACACATTTGTTTTCTTTGTTTGAACATTTACAATTAGCTTATCGTGGCTATTTTCTTTCTATCACTGCAAGTTTTGTACACTTTGCATTTTGATTCATGGTGTTAAAGCATAGTCATAAATCATAAAATATTAAACTCATTTTTTAATATAGATGCTTGCAATTGTAGTAATTGTGTGTCTCTAGTTACTATTATTTTCAACCCTTTCCTTTACTATTTTTATTTCAATCAATATTTTTCTTTGTTTAGTTCATTTCCACACATTATATACACAAAATAAGAAATCTAAATTAATGAAAATAAAGAAAGAGTCATTGATTCTTGAGAGAACTTGACTTACTAAGTATTTAATGCATATCTCAAGGAGACTTTAGCACAGGGTAACATTCCCACCTCTTCCCATTTAACTCACAGGAGGTTGAGTTTGTCCATCTCGATAGACCCATTTTCAAGATCAACACTCCCTCTTTGGGTTTGAATTATTTTTATCGTTGGTCAATGCCTGATTCTTTAGTTTATTCTTCTCCTACAAAGGCTTCATCACTTATTCTTTGAAAACTCTTGTCATTAAAGTTATCTGATAATTTACATTCTTCAAATTGATGGTTTCAAGAGAACAATGGTTGTTAATGAATGCAAAGAAGTTATCAAGGATATCATTTTATTTAGTGAAGATATACTGAATAATATTCTTTGGCTATTTAATTTCTCACTTTGGTGATGAGTATGTCCCTAAGAGCGGTGACTCTTGAAATCATTTATAGTAGTACAAGGATTGAGATATGAAAAACATCTACCAATGTGGTATATTCATCATAAATTATATTGCATTTTGATGACTATGTGAAATTGTATTGTTTTTTGTTGTTGTTGTAATATATTTTTGTAAGGAATTATTTGGCTTAGTTTTCAATAAATTTCTTGCTTGGCTTAAAAGAGATTGTATATAGTTTTCTGCATTGGCATCAACTTTGATTTAGAACATTGTGCATACTCATAGACACAATTCTTGCAACAGTTTGGTTGAAAGTACCATATTCTCCAATGCATGTTCTCTCTTTCCATCTATCCTTGAGATTGAAAAGTAGTTTTGTTAGCCATAGAGTCATCAATATACAAAGATAGAGGGAGAGAGATAGGGGATACATCTATGATTCATTTTAATTCTTTTCACTTCTTTGTGTACTAACTCTAGTAAGTTGATTTATTTTCGCAAATAAACAAATAAGTTATGAAAGGAAGAGATATTGACACAACTTAGAAACTATTTTCCATAGGGACTTGTGATTTGAATGCAACTAGTAATACATCTGACCAAATGTCATATTGAAATTTCATATCATCTTTTTTTTTTTGGGAATTTCACTTAATTATTGAAAAATATCAATAACATGATGAGAATCACCATCAACACTTCCAAATACTTCTTTGAATTATTTCCAACCTTGGAGAAATTGAATATGTAATACACTATGTAAATCCTATACTTTTCCTTTAAGGGTGAAAGGGAATAACCTAAAGAAAACATATTCATGAACAATGTGAAGTAACCAAAATTTAGATTCAAGATTTCTAATATGGTTAACTGTAGTGGTTTTCCTGTCACCATTAAATTTCAACAAAATATCAACTTTCTTTCTTGGAATGTCATGTAATACTCTTGGTAAACACACAACAATATTGTCTTAACTCTTCCCATGTAGGAATTTGGAGTAGAGAAATGAGTTGTTAATGGATCTATGAAAATAATGGTCCCATGTAAGTTAACTTTCCATTTTCCTTCCTTCTAGTCCCAAAATGTTAACACTTGAAAATTCCCCTTGTCAATTTCATAGGATTACTTGGAAAAAAGGTCCCAAGTAGACCTTTATTCATTAATGAAATATGGTGAGCCCTCCAACCCTTATAAATTTCACATGATTACCTAGAAAAGTGACCAATTATACAGTTCTTGTTGAAAATGGAAAACCCTCTAATTATGGATTGACTATCATAATCTAGGTTGAATGTTATGATACCATCTTTAATATCTCTAATGGATAAAATGCTTTATTTGTGGAAGATGAAAATGAAACTAGCTAAATCCTTAATAAAGGAGAAAAGAACATGTTTAATTTGAAACAAGATTAAGCATAAAAGATAGAGGGAATAGTCCATCGAGTATAGCTAAAGAATAATCAAGGAGACCTTGAGTAACCAAGAATAGTCCATGTTGTAGAGGAAAGTTTCCTATGACTTGGGTTTAAGAGGCCATCAACATATTGGTTTTGAAATGTGGATGCATATGGTTTTGCAAGAAAATATAAACAAGAATCGGAGGTTAGAATGGTTCATACCTTAACAAACGAAGGTTGATCCAAGCAGCCCTTCAATCTTCCTCTTTCTCCTCTTTCTCCAAGAGACCTACAAAATGAACTATAACTTCCTCAAACCAATATCACCACATATAAAGTAATGATAATCAAAGCAAGATGAAATACTAATATGATTAACATAAACACCTAATCATAAACAAAGATTCAATCACACATTGAATAATGATTTGGGAAGAAGAAGAACATCACATCTTTATTAATCATGAAAAGAAGTACAATTATACCTTCTCTTCAAGTTGGGCACCTCACGAAACTTTGATCTGGTTCTGCTGCTTCTCTTCTCCAAGTAACTCAACCTCCAAGCTCTGCAGCACAAGGAGAAAGATTCTAGGGCAAAGGTGTGGGAAAAGAGAGTCCCATTTCCTCCAGCATAATAATGCAAAGGTTCAAGTCTCCTCTCATGGACCTTATCCCTCTCTTATATAGTTTTTTGAAGAGTTAGGGGCAAGGATAGGATCAGTTACAACCGAAGGATTCAGTTGCATAACCACCCAAGCTACTTGAATTTCGAGAAACATCTTTTTTTGACATCTACAGGAAAAACACATGGGTTTCAGAGACAACAGTCGCGTGTTCAAGGGGTACACGTGGGTTGCAGCAACAATAGTCACATATGAAACGTGGGTTTCAATGTAAATAGTCATGTATTTAGGGAACACGTGAGTATTATATAGAACAAGTCGCGAGTAAAAAGTGGAACACGCAGGTTTCCTTAAGGAAACTCACATGTACATCAAAATATATCTTTTTTAGGGTACTTTTGGGAATTTTCATACTTTTATGTCTTTTGGAAAGTTTTATCTGACTCAAATACCTTTCCAGCAGTGTAGAGAAGAGGTCAAATGGAGTTACAAAACTCCATATATGGGTCCTCCAAGTTAGGTGTTTTTTCAGTGACTTTCATGAAGTGTTGTCATGGAAGTGTCGACATGCAACGAAATCATGGGGAAGTGGTCACATGCAGAGATGTGTCATTTTGAGCTATAAAAGATGCCCCCTAATGTATGAGGTTAGAGGGGAAGATGATAGCCTAAATAAACTATAAAGGAAACAACTGATTATGGAGAGAGCAAAGAATCCAAGCTCAAAAGGCTCGAACAAAGGTACCCGAAAGAGAGATAAATGTTAGACAAAATCGATCTCTAGGAAATACAAGTCCATATACAAAACATCGCCATAAAGATACATGTGGATCCAAAATATGTATAACTGATGAAACTATCATGGTCGCTCAATATGTAAAAAGGCGCCATATCAAATCTAAAGGAGTCATGGCCACAATTGAACAAGGTGGATCCATGCTCAATAATCGATCATAGCCACAAAAATACAAGGTGGATCTATGTCTCAACAAAATTTCATATGAAGTGTGACAAGGTCTTGCGCAACTCGGGAAATAGAAAAAACATGATGATGCTACTATCGGCCCAAGGTCTTCAACCCAAACTGCCCAAAAGGTACGAATCCTAACCATGCGAATAAAGGAGCTAAGGTCAAACATGGAGAAAACAGTTTGATTACCGATCAATGATGAGAAACGTTAACAACGTGAGGGAAACCACCATTAATTAAAATGGTCCCCAAGGTACCTAGTACTTTCTAAAAAGTGTGAATACAAGGATTTGAAGTCGAACACTTGAAGAATCCATCGAGTAGGATACAATAAGGTATTCCCACTACCCAATAGTGAGGGAAATTGCCACGGATCATGACTACAATCCCCAAGGTATCGTCATAAACTCTAAATCTCATTCCTAGAGCAAGAGGTGTTGCAGTCGATAGGAAGAGATCCATTGGAAGGAAGGCATTAAGGAATCCTTCATCATCCAACATGAGGTAACTCAGAGACTAATTGGATCTGGAACTGGTACTAAATTTCACAACAAGAACCACCGAAGACATGATGTAATGAAATGATACCAGGGAATGGCCAACACAAAAGGTCAAGGCAACTACAGAATGGTTGATAAAGGTTTATCCTTGAACAATGAGCATGACACGAAAGTGAATTGGGAAAATTTTGACATAAAGAGACAAACAACACAAATCTCCAATGTAGGAGACATTGATGGATTCCCCATATAATTGGAAAAGAGACCAACTGGAAGAGTAAAAATTGTGAATCGGGATAAGGTCAAAATACTAGGACCCAAATATTGATAGACTCAAAGCTGGTGCTTTGTTCAAGAAAATAAGACTTGCTTCTATGATGTAAAAATACATGTGAATGAACTTCCCATTCCCTCTTTCTTGTAAAGGTTTAATGAGTCCAAGAAATCCAATTCGGGACCTTATTCATTTTGGCAAGCTCGAAGAAGAGACAGAAGAATGCTTGATAAAGAACTGATTCGTGGATTTTACGAGCCCGAATTAGTGCATGATCGATGGTGTTTTCATAGTTTAGAGAGTCTGAAAAATCCAAAGAAGACTCCAGGGGGGGAATTTTTCATCCAATTTAGTCTCATGAGGTCGAAAAATTATAAAGCAAACCACATAAGAACTTTCTTAGCTTTCGAAGAAGTAAGGCGCACCTTTTTCGTACTTAGTCAAAAAGGTCCGAAAAAGGTTAAATTTCCACCTACCCAGCGCTCCTTCAAAAACATCATATAGCCTAATTTTTATGAGTGTGAAGGAAGGAAAGATCACTCGGAAAGATCCATTTGATTATAAGAAATGGGGATTACAATAGTAAACTCGATGCTTTTTTCTTTAGGGTTTAACGAGCATGACAAAGACATAAAGTACGCTCTGAATCTTTTTCACGTTTGGGTCCAGAGCACGAAAAAGAGAAAATTAAGCTCATAACGGGGGTTCCTTTTCCGTAATTTTAGTCCCTCAGGTCCAGAAAAGTGATAAAACTATAGCAAAGAATACTCTTCTCAATTTCGAAGAAAATAGAGTGCTCCTTTTTCATATTATTCCACATGGTCCGAAAAAGTGATAAACTACCACCAATATGGATTCCCATTCACATATTCTTAACGAGCTTGAACGGACAAGTTTACTCGGCAGTCAAGTCTATTTTTAGGAGTTAGACCTAGGCCTAAAGAAACTCCATATCTTTCCTGTGAATTTTTAACGAGTCTAGAAAAGTCATATCGTGGCCTCCTTACTATTTTTAACGAGCTCAAAGAAGAGCAAAAAGAATGCTCTAAATGCGAGGAGACGAGTGTCATAGGAAGGAGAAACTAGTTCCAAGCGCAATGAACAAACCTTTGCATAATGCAAGGAACATGTTCAATATAAAGACACTCAAGGAACGTCTTCTCAAGGAAAAAGGTGTCAAGTTGCAAAGGGAAAATAATACAAGGCTTCGCAATGATGAGAACAGAGATGAGGGCTTAAAAAATGAGCTAAGAGCATGGAATCTGACATCAGTCTCAAAAGTGCGAGAAGGGTACATGCAAATGCAGTTAAAACTTGAACAACAAGGTGAGGCCAGTAAACATTTGTGAATCCAACTAAAAATGCTATCTCCAAGAAACAACAACATCATAATCACATTCAGAAGAAAATATCCGATGCAGGTCACTTTGGCAGAAACACATGCGACTTTGATATCTTCTACGAAAGTTATAGTCAAGGAAGAATCAACCGAAGAAGATTCTATAGTGCCAAGGCCCGAGGGTTTATGATCAATAAGATTAATCTCAGAAGAAAATAAAAAACCAATAAGGGAGATAGAGTCTGTAGGAACAAACTCAGTATCACAGGAGTTGGAAAATTCATAAGAAAAAACAAACTCATCAGGATCGCTGACTTCTTGTTTGAAGGGAGAGTCCAAAAACTCAAAAATACCAACATAAGCAGATCGATCCATGGAAATATTAGTCTTACTAAGAAAATTAGGGTTAGATTTAGTCACAACTGAATCGACATCCAAAATAGGGTCAAACTGTATCAAAGACTTTAGAAAGACTTCATTCGAAGGAAGGAGATCATCTGAGATAGAACACATGTCTAAAATTTCAAATGGATTGACAGAGTGGAGAGAATGCTCCACAGTCTATATAGGATTACTCACCTGGTCAATTGCTGGGACCAAGTCCCGAGAAGGTAAGCATGAAAATAGAGGTTGCGTCTTAGTAGAAATTGAATGCAAAGGACATGTGGCCACATATCTCACCTGTGGTGGGGTAGTGTCTATAGAAATACTAGGAACCAATAAAGGAAAGACCTAGTATCTAGTTGGGTTAGGATACGGATCAAGAAAATCCAACTGATCGATAGAGACAATTTCTTCGCCATGATTAAAGTACATCACACGAAATAATGTTGAAACCACAGCTTGCATGGCATAGACATAATCACGTCCGAGGAACATATTGAAGTTCAAGGGGTCTTCTATAACCATGAAGTCAACTAAAACGGTCTTCCCACCCAAAGTAATAGGTGTTTGAGCAATAATTCCCAACGATATACTAGTTCTTCTATCAAACACGAGTAACTGACCAGCAGTCGACACAAGGTTGGGAGATCCCATGCCTTTTCAAGCACGAGCAAACAAGATACTAATTAAGGCTCCTTCATCAATAATACAACGAGTAATCATGTACTGTCCAACTTTGACCTTTATCTAGAAAGGTGCATCAGAAGGAAGGCACGAATCAACTAGGCTATCCCAATCAAAGGAAGCAATTTGAGATCTTGGTGGGGGTTGATCAGAAGAGATTTCAGTGTCCCCTTGTTCAATAAGTTCTGAATTGGTAGTGAAGAAAATGTGACTAGAAGACACTTCACTCTCCAAAAGAAGACTGGGATTGATCGAAAATGGAATCAATTCAACCACTTCATGAAATTCACTCTCCGAAGGGAGAGTGGGATTGACCAAAGATGACATTGGTTCAATCACATAAGGATCACTCTCCAAAAGAAGAGCGGGGTGAACCAAATTTTAGGAAGGTTTGACCACTAGATCAACCAAATGTTGAGTAGGTTGTTGAGAAACTATAGGTTGTTTAGGAGAAGGAAATAATTGAGTCTCAGACCACACTCTTTGCACCTTTGTGATAACAAGGCACTAGGGAGTAAGATAATTTCCCTCGCATAGCTGTTATAGCTAAAAATTACACATCTCTGCCTATGACCACTTTCCTATGTTTTCGTCGCATGTCACCACTTCCATGACGACACTTCATGAAAAGTCACTGAAAAAACACCTAACTTGGAGGACCCATATCTTGATTTTTGTAACTCCGTTTGACCTCATCTCTACACCGTTGGAAAGGTATCTGTGTTATCTAAAATTTTTCACAAGACATCAAAGTCTGAAAATGCCCAAAAATACCCTAAAAATGAGTTTTTGATGTGTACGTGAATTTCCCTTAAGGAAACCTATGTACATACGCGAGTTGCTATATATAATAGTCGCGTACACCTTAAATACACGACTTTTTTGCATTGCAACCCACGCGTACTCCTCGTGTATGCGACTGTTGTCTATGCAACCCACGTATGCCTCCTGAAAATGTCAAAAAAATATGAATTTTGAATTTTGGGTAGTTTGGATAGTTATGCAACTGACTCCTTTAGTTGTAACTACTTTGTCTTTGACCCTAACTCTTCATTAAGCATATAAATAGAGGTAGGGAGGTCCATGAGAGGAGACTTGAATCTTTGCATTGTTATGCTGGAGGATTTGGAGCTCTCTTTGCCCACACCTTTTCCCTAGAAGCATTCTCCTTGTGTTGCAGAGCTTGGAGGCTGAGTTCCTTGGAGAAGAGAAGTAGCAAAACTAGATCAAGGTTTTGTGAGGTGCCGAACTTGAAGAGAAGGTATACTTGTACTTGTTTTCAAGATTAATAAAGATGTGATGTCCTTCTTCTAACCAAATTATTTTTCAATGTGTGATTGAATCTCAGTTTATGATCATATTATGATGTTAATCATATTATTATTTCATGTTTATTTGATTATCATTGCTTTATATGTGGTCATATTGGTTTGAGGAAGGTATAATTCGTTTTGCAGGTCTCTTGGAGTAAGAGGAGCAAGAAGAGGATTGAAGGGCAGCTTGGATCAACCTTCATTTGGCTAAGGTATGAACCATTCTAATCTCTAAAACTTGCTTATATATACTTGCAGAACCATTTGCATCCACCTTTCAACCCCAGTACGTTGATGGCATCTTAAACCCTAGCCATAGGATACTTTCCTTTACAACAGAACTGGCGACTCCGCTGGTGAGAGCCTCATCTGTTTGGGGTTTCTCATTATTTCTTTTAGTATTTTTCATTATTTCGGGTCCTTCTTTCCACTTAGGAACACTTTATAATTATGATAGCATACTGCCCCTGCCTTCCTAAGTCATTTTTTGACCTTTTTGGGGATTTTTTCGACCCATACGCGAGTTGCAGACTGAAAAGTCACGTGTCTGGTTTGGTACACGTGAATTTCTATACTGTCAACCCATGTACAATCCATGACTTGTCAGTGGTACAACCCACATGTGCTTGTACACGCGACTTGCTGTATTGTCAACCTGCGTATGACACACGACCTGTCAGTAGTGAAACTCGCGTATGCCCCTTTAAACAGTGTTTTTATCCTCTTTTGTGGTTTTTTTCTTCTGTTTGAAGGTGTTTTGGTAGGTCTTTTGGGGTCCTCTACAGGTGCATGACTCCAGGGAGTTAGTGTCATCCCTTTTGGTTGTTCTTTATCTATGTGGTAAGCCTTTTATAGCATTAGGGTTTTCTCTTTGCTCTTTCCCCCCACCTCCTTTGCTTGGCATGATTTTTTGGCTTATGTTTCTAGTCAGCCTATGTTAGTGATATTTGTTTGAGTTCAGAAGCTTGTTGGTGTTGGTTTCCTTCTTCTTCTGTTGGTTAACTTCACCATGCCAAAATAGTTGACTTGTCTCTTATGCAAGCCTCCCTTCCAAGTAGGGTTTATACTGACTTTAGGGCTAGAGTCTGTTTGGTGTTTGTATAGCAAAGTTCCTTTTGCTTTGTTCTTGTTATCTGCATAATTTTGTCTGTAGGTAGTTTTCTTTTGAATTTATAAAAGAAAAATAAAAAGAACATATACTTGTTTTTGCTGCTTTCCCCCCCACCTCCTTCTTTGGCTTGACCTTGTTGGACAAGGTACTGAGCAACCTCTATTTGTAGGTTTAGATTGATACTCGAGACTTCTTTACTTTTGTTTATGTCAGTCTTATTGCTCAATCTCTTCATTCCAAAGTTGTTGGCTTGTTTACCTTTGCGATCCTTCCTTTCAAGAGAGGTTGATATCCAACTTTAGGCAAACCTAGGTTTTGTTTGTGGGGTGTAGAGTAGTTGTCTAATTGCTTTGCTTACAGTACTTGCTTGCATTTAGGCTGTTTTTTTCTTTTGCATTTCTAAAAGAAAAAGAAAAAAAAAACACTTGTTTTCCTTATATGCATGTATATTAGGTTTTTAGTCTAGATTGCATGGCATATCATTGTTTTTGAAAAAATAAAAATAAAAAGAATTTGTCCTTTTGTGGCTTTCAAGTTTCTATTTGAAAAAATAAAGAGAATAGTTTTTTCTTTTTGCATTTCATTTCTCTTTGCTTAGTCATTTTCTTTCAACTTTGAGTCAAAACACCACATAAGTTTCACGCCATTTACCCTCTGACTAAAAACAGCCCTTAAAATAGACGATATAATTTAAAAATTATTAGTAAGTTTTATTTTATAGCTTCATACACCTACTAGCTTAGGCTAGACTTGTGGGATAGGGAGTTTAAACTCCCCACAAGTGTTAAAATTTAGACATAGTTGGCCAATCACTAGGTAAACCCTTTTCTATGTTGATTGTTTCTGGGAAGCTCCTCTCAAATGGGAGTTAAGCATGAGGCCGCGTGGAGGCTTGGACTGAGGAGATAACCCTCTGATTCCTTGTTAAAGCATAGAGCAAGGTTTTTGCACATCTGGGGATTCTATCTTAGACATGGTTTCGGGATTTGCTACCCTGCCCATGCGTATGAACCAGGCTTATGACTGCCCCCCCAGACTGTCAATATAGTTAAGGTAGCCTTTAGTCTCTTTGACATCTAGGGTTCATATACAGGTATGCTAGAAGGCTATTTCTAGTTGACCTTGGACGGGCTTGGAAGGTAACCCCGGTAGAAGGTGTGGGAGGGCAGTGGGTGATTCCTCCACTTGTGCCTAAGAATATCTATAGGGATGCCAAGTAACTGTCTCTCAGCTTTCTTTTGGAAAGCGTATCTTATACATGTTTGTCTGTTTGGCTTTAGGAATTTTTAGTGAGTGCTTTGTGGTTTGTTTATGCTTAGTGTGCCTTTAGGTGTGTGCTTTGTAATTTTGGTTGCTTGTCAACCTCAGACTTTGTCTCCTAGTTTGAAAATATGTCTAATTCCCCTTTGAACACCAACCAAGAGATCCCCATGCTGGGAACTCCTTGTACTATTCCTCTCACGGGGAATGTTGGTGTTCCCTTGATGGCCACCCTGAATCTACTTGGATTCACCCTAGGGCTACCGGTGTGGTTTTTTTCCACTCCAACCGTCCTGAATGCTCCTGATGCTTCAAAAGTAAGCTCCTTAGATCAAGGGAATCAAAACAATACTTCCCCTTCACCTGTAGTTGATTCTCCCCCTCCTTCTAACTCATGCGGTGAAAGTATTGATACTAGTAACTGACAGTTTAAAAGGAGTAAAAGAAGGAGGAATAGGAAGAAGGCACATAAGCAAGGGGGCACCCGTTCAACCTTTGCAAGTCAAGTTGAACCTCACCACCCAACCTCTGTAGTTCATGCTAGGGGCACCTATCCAACCTCTGCAGGTCATGTTGGATCTAAGCACTCAAACTCTGCAAGTCAAGTTGATCTTCACCATCCAGCCTATGTTGATCATGCTGATGGGATCCTTCCAACCTTTCCAGGTCACATTGTATCCAGTCACTCAACCTCTGAATTTCATGCTAAGGGCACTTGTTCAACCTCTATTGTTCAAGTTGAACCTCCCCATCCAACCTCTGCAAGTCATGTTGGATCCATCCACCCAGCCTCTGAAGTTCATGTTGGGGGAACACACTCAACTGCTGCAAAGCATGTTGATCCTAACCATTCAGCCTCTGTTGTTCATGTTGGTGGTGCCCTTCCAACCTTTGCAAGTCATGTTGGACCCAGTCTCTTATCCTCTGCAAGTCATGCTGGGGGCAGTCTCTCAGCCTATGTGGTTCATGTTGAAGACAACTCGTCAACCACTGCGAGTCATGTTGACATTGTTGAAAAGACTACTCATTCAAAACACAAGCCCAAGTTTCCTTGTAAGCTTTGTGAGGGAGACCACCTTAATTATAAATGCCCTTCTATCACGGAGGTGTGAAGAGTTTGTTTTCATGGTCATCCCATTTTTGAACATTATGAAGTTTTTCAACAACCAGCCTCTCTTAGTCAGGTTGGACCCAGTCACCCAGCCGCTGTAGTTCATGCTGGGGGAAAAATCTCAGCTTGTGCAGGTCATGCTAAGAGAAAATAGTCAGCCACTACTAGTCATGTTGGCACCATTGAGAAAACTAGTCATTCGAACTGCAAACTTAAGTTCCCTTGTAAGCTATGTGAGGGAGATCATCTTACTCACCAGTGCCCTGCTATCGCAGAGGTGTGAAGAGTGTGGTCTGAGACTCAAGAATTTCCTTCTCCTGAATAACCTATAGTTTCTCAACAACCTACTCAACCTTTGGTTGATCAAGTGGTCGAACCAATCTCAGCTTTGGTTAATCCCACTCTTCTTTCGAAGAGTGATCCTGATGTGATTGAACCAATGTCATATTTGGTCAATTCCACTCTCTCGTCGGAGAGTGACTTTCATGAAGCAGTTGAATCGATGCCATTGTCGATCAATCCCACTCTTCCTTTGGAGAGTGAAGTGTCTGCTAGTCACATTTTTTTCACTGCCAGTTCAGAACTTACTGAACAAGGGGGCACTGAACTCACTTCATATCAACCCCCACCCAGCTCTTGGATTGCTTCCTTTGATTGGGATAGCCTAGTTGAGCCGCGCCTTCCCTCTAATGCACCTTTCAAGATAAAGGTCAAAGTTGAATCATACACAATTGCTCGTTGTATTGTTGATGAAGGAGCCTCAGTTAGTATCTTGTCTACTCATGCTTGGCGAGGCATGGGATCTCCCAGCCTTATGTCGACTGCTAGTCAGTTACTGGTGTTTGATAGAAGAACTTCTATAGCCTTGGGAATTCTCACTCAAAAACTTGTTACTTTGGGTGGGAAGACCGTTTTAGTTGACTTCATGGTGATATAAGACCCCTTGGACTTCAATATGCTCCTTGGACATGATTATATCTATGCCATGCAAGCTGTGGTGTCAACATTATTTCATTTGATGTACTTTAATCATGGTGAAGAAATTGTCACTATTGATCAGTTGGATTTTATTGATCTGTCTCCTAAACCAACTAGAGACCTTGTCTTTCCTTTATTAATTCCCAGTGTTTCTGTAGACACTACCCTGCCACAGGTGAGCTATGTGGCCTCATGTCCTTTGTGTTCAATTTCTACTGAGAGGCAGCCTCTATTTTCATGCTTACCTTCTCGGGACTTGGTCCCAGCAGTTGAACAGGTTAGTCATCCTATATAGACTATGGAGCATGCTCTCCACTCTGTTGATCCATTTGAAAGTTTAGACATGTTTCCTATCTCGGATGATCTCCTTCCTTCGGATGGAGTCTTCCTAGAGTCTTTGATACAGTCTGATATTCTGTTGGATGTTGGTTCAGTTGTGCCTAATTCTAACCCTGATTTTCCTAGTAATCATGACCTTTCTTCTTATGTTGGTCTTGTTGAGTCTTTTGACTCTTTCTTTGAACAGCAAGTCGGTGATCCTGATGAGTTTGATTTTTCTTATGAATTTTTCAACCCCCGTGATACTGAGTTTGTTCCTACAGACTCTATATCCCTTGTTGATTTTTGCTCTCCTTCTGAGGTTGATATTACTAATTATAAACCCTCGAGCCTTGGTGCTATAGAATATTCTTCGATCGATTATGCCTTGACTTTACCTTTTGTAGAATATAGGAAAGTCACATGTGTTTCTACCAAAGTGACCCGCATCGGATATTTTCTTCTGAATATGATCCTGATGTTGTTGTTTCTTGGAGATAGGATTCTTAGTTGGATTCAGAACTGTTTACTGGCCTTGTCTTGTTGTTCAATCTGTAACTGCATTTGCATGTTCCCTACTCGCGCTTATGAGCCTGATGTCGGCTTCCACGCTTTTAGCTCGTTGCATAAGCCCTCATCTTTTCTCTCATCATTGCTAAGCCTTGTATCATTTTGCCTTTGCAACTTGACACCCTTTACCTTGAGGATACGTTCCCCGAGTGTCTTTATCTTGCTCATGTTCCTTGCATTATGCACAGGTTTTTTCCTTGCGCTTGGAACTAGTTTCACTTGCCCCTGACACTTGTCTCCTCGCATTTAGAGCATTCTTTCTACTCTCCTTCGAGCTCGTTAAAAATAGTAAGGAGGCCACGAGTTGAATTTTTCGGACTTGTTAAAACTCCACGAGAAAGATATTGAGTTTCTTTAGGCCCAGGTCTAACTCCTCAAAATAGACTTGACTGCCGAGTAAACTTGTCCGTTCAGGCTCGTTAAGAATATGTGAATGGACATCCACATTGGTGGTAGGTTATCTCTTTCTCGGACCATGTGGAATAATACGAGAAAGGAACACTCTCTTTTCTTTGGAATTGAGAAGAGTATTCTCAAGAATAGGTTTATCGCTTTTCCGAACCTGAGGGACTAAACTTATGGAAAAGGAACCCCCGGTATGAGCTTAGTTTTCTCTTTTTCGTGCTTTGGACCAAAACATGAAAAAGATTCTGAGTGTACTTTATGTCTTTGTCATGCTCATTAAACCCTAAAGAACAAATCATCAATTTTACTATTGTAAGCCACATTTATTGTAATCAAATGGATCTTTCCGAGTGATCTTGCTTTCCTTCACACTCATAAAACTCAGGCTATATGCTGCTTTTGAAGGAGCATTGGGTAGGTGGTAATTTAACCTTTTTCGGACCTTCCTGACTAAATATGAAAAAGGTGCACCTTACTTCTTCGGAAGCTAAGAGAGTTCTTCTATGGTTTATTTTATACTTTTCCAGCCTCATGAGACTAAATTGTACAAAAAAGCACCCCCATGGATTCTTCTTTGGAGTTTTCAGGCTCTCTAAACTATGAAAACACCATCGAGCATGTACTAGTTCAGGCTCGTAAAATCCAAGTATCAGTGCTTTATTAAGCATTTTTCTGTCTTTTCTTTGAGCTTGCCAAAAATGAAGATGGTCCTGATTTTGCTTTCTTGGACTTGTTAAACCTTTACAAGAAAGAGGGGAAGGAAAGTTCATTCACATGTTTTTTATATCATGGCAACAAGTCTTGTTTCCTTGAACAAAGCACTAGTTTTGAGTCTATCAACAGTTGGGTCCTAGTGTTTTTTACCTTAACCCGATTTAGAGTTTCTTACTCCTCCAGTTGGTCTCTTTTCCAATTATATGGGGAATCTATCAATGTCTCCTACATTGCAGATTTGTTTCGTTGCTCCTTTTGTGTCAAAAGCTGCCTAAGTCACTTTTGTGTTGTGCTCACTGTTCAAGGATTAAAACCTTTGTCGGCCATTTTGCAGTTTCCTTGACCTTTTGTGTCGTCCATTCCCTGGTATTAGTTCATTACATCATGTCTTTGGCGGTCTTTGTTGTGAAATTCAGTACCAATTCCAGATCCAATTAGTCTTTGACTTACCTCGTGTTGGATGATGAAGGATGCCTTAATTCCTTCCTTCCAACGGATCTCTTCCTATTGACTGCAACACATCTTGCTCTGGCAATGAGATTTAGAGTTTTATGATAGTACCTTGGGGATTGTAGTCATCAGTGGCAATTTCCCTCGCTATTGGGTAGTGGGAATACCTTAATGTCTCATACTCGATGGATTCTTCAAGTGTTCGAATTCAAGTCCTTGTATTCACACTTGTTAGAATGTACTAGGTACCTTGGGGACCATTTTCATTAATGGTGGTTTCCCTCGCGTTTGTTAACGATTCTCATTATTGAACAGTAATCAAACAGTTTCCTCCATGTTCGACTTCAGCTCCTTTATTCGCATGGTTAGGATTCGTACCTTTTGGGCGGTTTGGATTAAAGACCTTGGGCTGACAGTAGCATCGTCATTTTTTGCTATTGCCCGAGTTGCGCAAGACCCTGTTACATTTTATATGACATTTTGCTAAGACATAGATCCACCTTGTATTTTTGTGGCTATGATCAATTGTTGAGTATGGATACACCTTGTTCATTTGTGGCCATGACTCCTTTATATTTGATATGGCACCTTTTTGCATATTGAGCGACCATGATAGTTTCATCAATTATACATATGTTGGATCCACCTGTATATTTATGGTGATGTTTTGTATATGGACTTGGATGTCCCAAAGATCAGTTTTTTCTGACGTTTATCTCTCTTTCAGGTACCTTTGTTCGAGCCTTTTGATCTTGGATTCTCTGCTCTCTCCATACTTAGTTGTTTCCTTTATAATGTATTTTGTCTATCATCTTCCCCTCTAACCTCATACATTAGGGGCATCTGTTATAGCTCAAAATGACATCTCTGCCTGTGACCACTTTCCTATGTTTTCGTCGCATGTCGACACTTCATGAAAAGTCTCTGAAAGTCACTGAAAAAACACCTAAGTTGGAGGACCCATATATTGAGTTTTGTAACTCCATTTGACCTCATATATACATCATTGGAAAGGTATCTGTGTTATCTAAAACTTTCTAGAAGACACCAAAGTCTGAAAATGCCCAGAAATACCCTAAAAATGAGTTTTTGATGTGCACGCGACTTTCCCTTAAGGAAACCCACGTACGTACACGAGTTGCTATATATAATAGTCATGTACACCTTAAATACACAACTTTTCTACATTGCAACCCACGTGTACTCCTCGTGTACACGACTGTTGTCTTTGCAACCCACGTACGCCTCCTAAAAATGCCAAAAAAATACGAATTTTGAATTTTGGGTAGCTTGGGTAGTTATGCAACTGACTCCTTCAGTTGTAGCTACTTTGTCTTCGACCCTAACTCTTCATTAAGCATATAAATAGAGGTAGGGAGGTCCATGAGAGGAGACTTGAATCTTTGCATTGTTATGCTGGAGGATTTGGAGCTCTCTTTGCCCACACCTTTGCCCTAAAAGCATTCTCCTTGTGTTGCAGAGCTTGGAGGCTGAGTTCCTTGGAGAAGAGAAGCAGCAGAACCAGATCAAGGTTTTGTGAGGTTCCGAACTTGAAGAGAAGGTATACTTGTACTTGTTTTCAAGATTAATAAAGATGTGATGTCCTTCTTCTTCCCAAATTATTGTTCATTAATGTGTGATTGAATCTCAGTTTGTGATCATATTATGATGTTAATCAGATTATTATTTCATGTTTATTTGATTATCATTGCTTTATATGTGGTCATATTGGTTTGAGGAATGTATAATTCGTTTTGCAAGTCTCTTGGAGCAAGAGGAGCAAGAAGAGGATTGAAGGGAAGCTTGGATAAACCTTCATTTGGCTAAGGCATGAACCATTCTAATCTCTGAAACTTGCTTATATATACTTGCAGAACCATTTGCATCCACCTTTCAACCCCATTACGTTGATGGCCTCTTAAATTCTAGCCATAGGATACTTTCCTTTACAACAATAGCTTACAAGGGAACTTAAGTTTTCACTTCGAATGAACAATTTTCTCAACGGTGTCAACATGACTAATAATGGTTGACTATTTTCTCTCAGCATGACCACAGAGGCTGAGATTTTTCCCCCAGCATGACCTCCAAAGGCTGGGTGACAGGTTCCAACCTGACTAAGAGAAGCTGGTTGTTGAAAAACTTCAGAATGTTCAAAAACGATATGACCATGAAACCAAAATCTTCGCACCTCCACGATGGAAGGGAATTTATAAGTAACGTGGTATCACTCACAAATATTACAAGGATGCCTTCTAGAAGAAAGCTAATAGATGCTTACTTAGCATCCCTATAGATGTTCTTAGGCACAAGCAGAGGAATCACCCAACCGCACTCCCATACCTTCTACCGAGTTACCTTCCAAGCCCGTCCAAAGTAGACCATAAATAGCCTTTCGATATACCTGTGTATGAACTCTAATGTCAGAGAGACTAGATGCTACTGCAACTATACTGAGAGTCTAGGGGGACAGTCACAAGCCTGATTCGTATGCATGGGTAGGGTAGAAAATCCTGAAACCTTGTCAACACCGGCACCGCACAGGGCCCAATAGGTGGTGTTGATAGAAGTCCCCAAATGCATAAAAATCCTGATCTACGCTTGAACAAGGAATCAGAGGGTTATCTCCTCAGTCTAGGTCCTCACACGGCCTCGTTCTTAACTCCTGTGTGAGAGGAGCTTCCCAAATGCACTCAATATAGAGGAGGATTTACCTAGTGATTGGCCAACTACGTCTGAAATCAAGTACTTGTGGACAGTTAAAAAATCCCTAGTCCATAAGTCTATCCTAAGCTAGTTGGTGTAAGAACCTAAAAAAGAAAACTTACTAGTAATTTTTAATTATATCGTTCTTTTTAATTGGTTGTTATTAGTCAGAGGTAACGGCATGAAACTTGTATGGTGTTTTGACTCAAAGATGAAACAAAATGACTAAGCAAAGAGAAATGAAATGCAAAAAGAAAAAACTATTCTCTTTCTTTTTCAAATAGAAACTTCAAAGCCACAAAAGAAAAATTCCTTTTTTTTTCAAAAACAATGATATGCCATGCAATCTAGACTAAAAACCTAATCTATATGCATATAAAGCAGACATGTGTTTTTTTTTCTTTTTATTTTATAAATTCAAAAGAAAAACTACCTACAAAGTAAAGTATGCAGATAACAAGAACAAAGCAAAAGGAACTTTGCTATACAACTACCAAACATACTCTAGAATGCCCTAAAGTTAGTATAAAACCTACTTGGAAGGAAATATTGCATAAGAGACAAGTCAACTACTTAGACATGGTGAAGTTAACCAACAAAAGAAGAAGGAAACAAACACCAACAAGCTTCTGAAATTAGATAAACACCACTAACAAAGGCTGACCATAAACATAAGCCAAAAATCAAACCAAGCAAAGGGGGTTGGGGGGATGAGCAAAGAGAAAACCCTAATTATACAAAAGACTTACCACATAGATAAAGAACAACCAAAAGGGACGACACTAACTCCCTAGAATTATGCACTTGCATAGGACCCCAAAAGACCTACCAAACAACCCACAACAACAAAAGAAACCACAAAAATGAGGAAAAACAATGTTTTAGGGGCACACGCGAGTTTCCCTACTAATAGGTCATGTGTCATATGTGGGTTGATAGCATAGCAAGTCACATGTACAAACCAGACACGTGACTATTTAGTGTGCAACTTGCGTATGGGTGGGGAAAAGGCCCAAAAAAGGCCAAAAAAGGCCTTAGGAAGGCGGGGGAGGTGTACTATCAGACTGAGAAGGTGTTCCTACGTGGCAAGAAGGACTTGAAAGATTTAAAAATACCGAAAGAAAGACAGAGAAACCCCAAACAAACAAGGCTTTCCCCAATGGAGTCTCCAGTTCTGTTGTAGAGGAAAGTTTCATACGGATAGGGTTTAAGAGGCCATCAACATACTAGGGTTGAAAGGTGGATGCATATGGTTCTTCAAGCAGATATAAACAAGATTCATAGATTAGAATGGTGCATACCTTAACAAATGAAGGTTGATCCAAGAATCCCTTTAATCTTTCTCTTGATCCTCTTGCTCCAAGAGACCTGCAAAACGAACTATACCTTCCTCAAACCAATATGACCACATATAAAGTAATGATAATCAAAGTAAGATAAAATACTAATCTTATTTAACACAAAAATCTAATCATAAATAGAGATTCAATCACACATTGAACAATGATTTGGGAAGAAGAAGAACATCACATCTTTATTAATCATGAAAAGAAGTACAATTATACCTTCTCTTCAAGTTGGGCACCTCACGAAACCTTGATCTGGTTTTGTTGCTTCTCTTCTCCAAGGAACTCAGCCTCCAAGCTCTGCAACACAAGGATAAAGCTTCTAGGGAAAAGAGAGTTCGAGAAACATATTTTTTTGACATCTACACGAAAAACACGCGGGTTTCAGAGACAACAGTCGCATGTTCAGGGGGTACACGCGGGTTGCCGTAACAATAGTCGTGTATGACACACGGGTTGCAATGTATATAGTCATGTATTTAGGGAACATATGAGTATTATATAGAACAAGGCACATGTAAAAAGTGGAATACGTGGGTTTCCTTAAGGAATCTTTCATGTACATCAAAAGATCTCATTTTTAGGGTACTTTTGGGAATTTTCAGACTTTGGTGTCTTCTCAAAAATTTTAGTTGACTCAAATACCTTTCCAACGGTGCAAATAAGAGGTCAAACAAAGTTACAAAACTTTGGATATGGTTCCTCCAAGTAAGGTGTTGTTTCAGTGACTTTCATGAAGTGTCGTCATGGAAGTGTCGACATGCAACGAAATCATGGGAAAGTGGTCATAGGTAGAGATGTGTCATTTTGAGTTATAATAGTCCACAATTCACCAATAGCCACCTTTCGTCATCTCAATTATTATCAAACAAAATATAACTAAGAGAAAACATTACAAGTAAGAGAATAATCCACAAGTTTAAATGCCTATGGATACAAGCATCATGAAAATCAAGAAAGGAGACACAATTCTGTAAAACCAATAAGAGTTTGCAACAATATCAACAAAATAGATAACAACCATATCTTATTAACATATGGAAATGAGTTACAATGCCAATAAGAGAACCCATTAGAAATGGCCTCTATTTATAAATTTAGATTGAGGCTCTTGGCCTTCCAATTCTCTGGTTGTTCAATTTTCCTAGAATCTTCAACTATCTTGTGTTCTCAATCCTTTTGCAAGTTTCTTTTTTACCCTCATTTTCACTATTCAAATCAATTGTGAGAATAGATTAACTTAAATATTCCATAATTTCCAATAAAAACAATTTGATTATTGTGCATACATGTTGAACACAAGTCCTGTTACTTTTGAACAATACATCCTACCTGATTGCTTTGTACAATATTAGAATATTGGAATATTGGACAATACTAAGGGTTGGGGGGGGGGGGGGGGGGGGGATGCGGGGGTTGAATCAATATTGATAAATTTTAATAGTTTAAAACCACTTTTAACTTATTCATTAAACCACAGAATCAACAAGATACATTGAACACAACATTTATCATGGAATCCCAATTGGGAAAACCACAAACACTTTCTATAACTACAAAATTATATTTATAATTGTTTTTGCAAGCTACAACTTGTTGGAGACACCAATACCCAAGTTTTTAAGCTACAACTGAAGGATGCTACAACACCCTAGTTTCTGTATGCTCATAGAGACAAGGATGCTACAACACCTTGTTTTCCAGCCACTATTGGAAGGAGGCTACAACCCCCTTGCAGACTTACAGCCTGCCCTAGTACCACCCTAATTTAATCATTTTCTTCAATTATGTTTCTGATTATTATTCACTTCATTGGTATATGTCTCCTTTATGTACTATATTCAACCCCATACTCTATTCTGAAAGTTGGTAGGTTCGTACTTGAGTTGGGAGTCCAATTTGGCCTCCACCCCTGTGGGGATTTTGACCTCATTTTCCTAGGAAATTTCCACTTTCTCTCATTATATCCAAACCAAGTTGCAAATCCTTAAATTTAGACTCAAAGTGTGCATAAGTCATCTTGGGATGTACTAAGACTCACCATACCTTTTCATTTCAAATTCGAGATGATTTGGTTTCAGTTAAAACCCCTAGATTCAAGTAGGGTTATTACATAATTGTTCTTTTGGGTAAAAAATTATTGATTGCATTCTGTACTCAAAATATTGATATAACACTTATCTTATGTTGTATATTTTTTTGCATGATGAAACCACATGCAAGGAAATTAAATGGAAGGATCTCATAAAGAAAAAGTCAATTTGGATAGTGATTATGATCATGAGGATGAATGGGACATGGGAATTCGTAGTGCTGCCCAAGTACTTGAGGTGAGTGCAATTCTAAATATTAAAATATAATTGATGTACTATTTTTCATACACACACACATATATATTATGATAAATATTAGAGTTTGATTGTTGCTGTAATTTTTTTTCAAATTTCAATATAATGTGTTTTTCTTTTTTTTTGCAGAAATTTGTTAATAAACTCCAAGAAGACAATAACATAAAATTTTTGGATCCATATGAAAGTGTGAATGTGGGAATTGGATGGATTCACTCACTATCTATAATACATGGAGTCAATTTGAATGGATTAGGGGATGCAAATGTGAATATTTTAAAGGTCAAAAGTAATGTACCCCTTCTTTATGAAGATAAAATAGATGGATGTTCCCATCTAAAAGAGAAGTAATGAAGCTTCATACGACGACCAATAAAATATTTGCAAAAGATGACATAGTTGTTAGACCACTTGGCCCACCAGTTAATGTCTACTTTATACAGTGTTTAAATATTTGAATGTTTATTCATGGATCTGTTATTATGGTGTACTATTTGTACTAGTTTTGAAACTCTCGAAAAGTGTTGTAATATGACATTTTTTATTACATAAATATATGTTCATCTTGAAATACTTTATCTAAATTGTGTTATATTACGTTCATCTAATTTTATGTTATAATTACATATTACTTTATATTATGTTGTAACTTGCTCATATATGTGATGTTTATATTTAATTGGATGTTTCCATTCAAGTTTAATATTATGTCTGTTCCTATATGCGATGTTTTTATTTAATTGCATGTTTCTATTCAAGTTTAATATTATGTTTGTTTATGCATTATACAATTTTAATAAATTATTCACATAAAATAAATGAACATTTAGTTCATTAAAATAATAAATATATATAATGATTGTAACTAATAAACAATATATCAACAACCATCACTTGACGGAAATCAATGAAACAAAATGATTAAATATGTGATAAATTGACGACAATAAATGACTATTTTGGTTACATAAATGACCAATCAAAATAATGAATGACTAAACACATGACTAAATATATGATCATTGATGGAAATAAATGACGATAATCACTAAATAAATGACCAGTTAACAACAATAAATGTCTATTAAGACTAAATATTTTACCAACTAATAGCAATAAATGATTATTATAACTATATATTACTAATTAACATCAATCAATGATTAAATATATGACCAGTTGACGTAAATTTAAGATTAAAATGACTAAATAAATTACTTGTAGACAAAAATAAATGATTATTTTGACTAATTCAATTACTAAATACATGACCAATTAAAAACAATATATGACTAATAACAACCAACAAAGACTAAATAAATGACCAAGTAATAGTGATTACTAGCTAAAAAAATGACTAAATATCCGACCAAAATGACGACTCAAGGAAGCAAATAAATGACTATTAGTCATGTGCTTTAACTTTAGTCATTTATATGCAATTTTTAGTAGTTTTTAAAGTCATTTATCTCACTTTATCTACTAGTGCACCCCTCATTATAACCGATTCATTCATAACTTGACTGGAGGCCCAATTACTATCTTTGAGAGGAGAAACAATAAGTTAGATAAGCTTACACTATTATTTCTCTAAAATAAAAAAGAACCATGTGTAATAGAGAACATATACTTTAAAAATCAACATTTATGCTCCCCTAAAATACACACTTGCACCATTTTGCATCGGTTATCTTTGTCATCATATTGTTTCATTTGTTGATTTTTAACTAGTTCCTATTTGCATATTTTTTTCTTCACATCTAGTATCATAGTGGACCTACCAATGTCTCAATGTTCTTTAAGGCTTCAAATCCTTCCTTCTATTAAAGGAAGAGTTTCTTCTACACCTGCCCTCCTCATCCTTGACATGGGAGGCCAACACCCAACATGCATACACATGTAACTGTGATTGAATCTTCTATTCTCATACATAATTTCTTTCTCAATACTCCCCCTCACACACCAATTGACATCCCTCTTGTGTTAAACAAAGGTACATCCCCACATTACAATATGGAAGGGCCTACTCGAACCACCTTACCATTTATGGCTAGTTTAAATATCCTTGATTTATCTAAGTCCGTTAATGAACTTATCCAACATGGCCTAGCATGTCATAACATGAAAATTATATGCCTTTGAACATTCCAAAGTACAAAATAAAATAGAGATATGGCCCAACAAACCATGTGATGCTTGTCCAATAGTATAGTCAAAGAGACGTTTGTCCTAGGCTATTTCAGATGACCATCATGGGGACAACAACTAAATGGTATGTCATTTTTGAAAAGGATCACATGCCACCTTCATATCCTTAACTATTGTCTTCTTGACCTATTTTCAAATCCAAGTTCACCATGACCTTGGTTTGGATATTCTTTTAGAATTTAAGAAAAACACTTCTATGCATATTGATGACCACATTCATGAATGGTGTCGACATTATGTAAAATCAACATCGAACCTGGATTCTTATTGGATTGGTTACTTAAGTCTCTCCTACACATTATTTCCTAATATGTCGCAACCACCATACCACGGGATGAGGATGCGGCCATCATGAAAGCCCAACATTTCAATTCAATATATTCCTAGTCAAGGTACTTACATAAATCAATATGATCAATTCCCCTCATCAGTGGTATCGTATATCAAATCCCCTTCAATACCACACATTCTATCGATGGGACCGTTGGGGAAATTTACCATCATTAAGAGACCACCCCTTCTCCATATGGGTTTTTTTCACCAAACTTGGTGTATGGTGGTCCTTCTCCACCACTAATCATTAATATTCCTTAACATAGACACAATATACCTTTTGGTCAAGTGACATATGTACCATATAGTCCTATTTTTTCCAATATGGGGCCATAACTAACTGTTATGAATCCCACTTTTATAATTCCCCAATCCTTACTTTGGCTTCATATGGACACCTAGTCCTTATGAGGTCATGCCCCCTCAAAATCCATTTTTCCCTTTTTGGATCACATGGATCTCAACCCATAGCACATGTTGAGGTGAATTTTGTTTAGCCTTATCCCTTTCAACATGCTCAACAAAATTCCCTAATCAACCAAACCAAGGGAATAAGAAGGGAAGAATCAAACAAAAAAACATACTTCGGGGTAGGGGGCATAGAAGATCAAAGAGACATAATTTTTTGTTGCAAAAACATCAAAATATTTTTTCATTAGAAACATTGTTGATTTTACGACATTGTTTCTAACGTTTTGTTGTCACAAAAGTAACAATAATATTTTCCACGAGTCATGTCTGCATTCATTTCATGCTTTACATTTATGTCATAATGTCAATGTTATTTTTGACATTTTGTTGTCGCAAAAGTGATGCTAATATTTTCCATGTGTCATGTTTTTGCATCAATCGATGTGAAATGTGAGTCAAGTGCCATTTTTTTTTCCTATAAAAAATCCCTAAAACCATGAGAAGGAGCTGCAATATAAGATTTTTAATAGAAAAACAGTTTATGCTTGACTTATAATATTATCATTTAATTTTCTAACTAAACATATTATTTTTAAACATTGAACATGCAATAATTTTAAAGCGAAGAAGTATAAATTAATATATTGATCTGGAATACTATATACAAAAGTGATTTCTCATGAACAATCATCCCAACATGAGACTAGGGATATCTTTGGCCACATTATAATCTATCCTTATAAATAATACAACATCATTGATAGTTATTTGAGATGATATAATTTTCTAATTGGATAATATTAAGAAAGTAGAATTTTCTTTTAGTTTTATGAGATGCGTGCTGACATTAAATTGCTTAGGAAACTCTTATATGAATATCAACATGCTTAATGGTTCCGTACAAAGTTATTCTCGCACCTAACGGTTCTTCAATCTGCATTGTAACAAAGGACCTTTCATCATAAGAGAAAATAAAATGGTATCATACAAAGTTACTCAACGAAATCTCCTCGAATTTCCTATCGGGATAGTAAAATTATACCATTTTATTGCATGATACCATAATACCATAAACATTAGTGATGCTACTTGTATCTTATCTACAATTTTCTTATACAATCAACAACCAAACTTAATTATACCCATAAATCTTAACACAATGTCTCGCCTTTAATTCTCATAAAGTTAATGGTTAGGCTAATAACCAAATGTATGAGAGAAATTTAGGTGGGTTCTAAGGCTAGCAATTGAGATCTTGTAGTGGGGTCCTTTTTAAAATTTTGTTCCCACTTCCAAACTGTTTCTAAATTTTGGTCTTCAGTGTACAAATCATGTTTTCATATTGTTTTTTCTATCAATGCCCCATCTTCAAGGTATGTTTTGGCATGTTTAATTGTCACATTTCTTGTATTTTGTCAACAAGCCTCTTGGTTTTCCTGCATCTCAATGCCAATATATTTAGGAAGCTACTCTTTTAAACAATAAATGTGTATATATAATGTAATTGACATTATTTATGGAGAACGTGGTCACTTCTATGGATAGTATCTTTCACCAATATCCAATTTCTTCTTCAAACTTAATTGATATATGTGGAAACAATGTTGAAACCACTTAAATTACATAATAAATAAGTCTTATTTAACATCTAACCATGACATATATTTGCAAGTATATTTTATGAACTTAAAACAAAAATTGTAAAACAAATGGTCACATTTATTTAGTTGTTCATAGATCTAGTTCCTGTTAAGCATAAAAAAAATATACACACTTAAAATGGATTTTAATCTCCTGAATAAACAACAACTAGGGTACACTAACATAAAATAGGGATACATATATCATCTCTTGACTATTACAATGCATATAAAAAAGCATATCAATAATCAAGGCTTAATCCTTCACAACAGTAGGGTGTTTTTTACCCACAATAAAAATCTCATTTCATAACTTTATTCTCTGATATCATCCTTCAGTATAAGTGCTTCTATAATGTAAAACTTTTTATTATTATTTTATGTTGATAAAACACATGCCTCAAAATAATTCAATGATTATTAGAACCCCAAAGTCGCATCCTAGCTTGGAAGGTTTGCACCATCCACTTACAATTTTCAATCATCGATATGTAGTAACTTGGAATTTAACTCATAGAAGTATCACTTAGGATATCAAATGAAGTGGAGATCAATATAACTATAGTAGTTGAGATTAAATTATGTATTGTAACATCCCCATCCCTTAATCCGACCAGCAGAAGGGTACATTACACTAAATATGGGCTTCTGAATTTTTCCCATAACTATAATTATGAATTCATAACTATATAAACATGTGTGCATATGCATAGTAACAATACATAGTGGAAATAAAATACCCACACACATATATCATGCATATGCAAGATTAATCATTACATGCATATAAATGAAATCATTGTACATCAAATACAAATGAGTACTTATCTTTAAATAAAGAAGGTCTAAGCAACTAGTTGTGTAAGATGAGTGATTTTCCACCCAACAGTAGGCACTATGTCCAACGTATACTCTTTCTACTAAGAGGTCACCCCCAAGTCAGGATATTAGGCCACCCGGGAAAATAAAACATCTACAATCTTCTCACTCAACCTACATCCCATTCTTCTCTCTATGCTTACCCAAAAACACATATAGAGCTCTATAGATCTCACTCGTCCATCACAACCATGTCACTCCTTCCAACTACCCAACACAACACAAGGAAAGAATTTCTTTCACTGATGCATGGTTCCCTTAGGAAATACAACCCTTAGAGTGCTTACTAGTGTGTGCAATAAGAGTCCAAACTATTTTACATTGTTGGAGAACCTTATGTAGCATAAATTATGGATTCTCAAGCATCCAAAAGTAGCAACTCAATGGGTAAGGGTTCCTATCTTTCCCAACCTATATGCTCACCTACAACCATCTATTTTTCCTTTTAAAATTTAGCTCTGTCTCTAAATTCGAATTTCTAGGTTAAACACCATCTAGTAATGGTCATGAACAACAGTAAGAAAACTCTTCATAGTGTATAAATTTTCATTAGATAATTATATATTTATTGGTGAATCTAAGGGAAACAAGATAAGGGTGAAAATACAATTGACATAGACTTTGAACATAGAATAAAAGGAATGCTGATAGCTAACACAAATAGCACAACCCCCATGTTTCAATAACTTCTAAGTTGAATTTTCCCATCAACCTCACACATGCATTCAATTATTGGGTTTAATAGTCAAGAGAAGCTAATTGGCTCATTTAATGCACATGACATATTTTGGATGAGTTCTAAGGTTGACACTTGGAAGTATAGCATTTATTTTTCCATAGGCCCCCTTTCCTCTTCCCCTCTGGTGGAATCATAGCCCCTCTAGTTCTCTTTACACAACCATATTGCACCATTTTATTAATTTTCAACATAATATTTACATACATTTCAAATTTGTGTGATAAGCCAATAATATAGTCCAATAAAAATATATACACCTTACATAACTAGCCATTCACTAGTCAAGCCTTGGCACTAGGAATCAGTACTATCATATTTACATCATTTACATAATTTTGATTAAATACATTCCAAGTAAAACTTGGTTGTGTTGCAATCCCCTCCTCCTTGGAATAACATTTTCCTCGGTGTTTGCTCAAAATTAGAAAAAAATGGATATACCTCTTTCATAACATCCTCCAATACCCACTTAGCCTCATCGGGACCGAAATGCTTCGATTGCACCATTACTTGTTTGATGCCTTGCTTCCATAGCAATGATACCTTCTTGTCATGGATGCATAGTGGCTCAATTTGGAACTCTCCTTTAGGTTCCATCTTAATCACATCCCAATCAATCACATTGTTAGGACCATGTACACATTTTTAAGCAAAGAAACATGAAAAACATTATGAGCTCTAGTATTGGCAAGAAATGCGATTATATATGCAATTGGCCCTATTCTTTCAAGCACTTCAAATGGACCAAAATATCTTGGTGACAACTTCGGACAACCTTCAAGCTTCAAGGAACTCTCCCTTGACCTCACTCTAAGGTAAACATCATCCCCAATATTGAATTCTCTATGAATTCTATTCTTATATGCATAGCTTTTCTATCTATTTTGGGATTCCTTCAAATTATGCTTAATTTTTGCAACCTCCTTTTTCATTTCTTTAAGCAATTATGTCCCGTACAATTTTGTTTGTTGTATTATCCCATGCCATTGGTGTCCTCCACATTCTACCATACAAAAATTCAAATGGACTCATGCCCAACAAATATTGTTTCCAATTGTTAATTGTTATATGAAAACTCTACCAAGTGAAGATAATCTTCCCACTTGGTTGTGTTGTCCATCACATACATGCGAAGCATGTCTTCAAGAATCTGCTTTACTCTTTCTATTTTCCCATCTGTTCATGGATGGTAGGCAATGCTAAAGTTCAACTTTGTGCCCAAATAATTTTCTATAACTTTGAAGTAAATTTGGTATCCCTCTCTAAAATTATTGCCTTTGGAAATCCATGCAATATGAAAATTTATTTCATAAAAATATTTGCAATGGAATCTATTTTTTATGTGGATTTAGCTGGTATAAATTGTGTTGATTTTGACAATTTATCCACCACAACCATGATAAAATCATGTTGTTTCACAATCATTGGTAATCCTGTAATAAAATCCATGGAAATTATTTTCCATTTCCATTCTGGAATTGGAAAAGGATGGAAAAAACCTACTAGGTGTTGATGCTCCTTTTTTTTACTTGCTGACATTTCATGCACCTAGAAATATATTCAACAATGTCTCTTTTCATCCCTGGCCAAAAATGTTGTTTCCTAGCTGTAGCAATTGTTTTTTGTATCCTAGTTGACCATAATATGGCATTTTATGGATTTCATCCATAACAATTATCTTGAAGTCTACTACATTTAGAATATAAATTATGTTTTTATAAATAAGAAGTCCATCCTCTTCCAAATGATAACCATGATACCTCTTTTCCAAAATATGTTGCTGCAATTTTTCTTTTATTTGCACATGCAGTTCACCTTGATCAACAAGATAATGTACAATCTACTGTCTTAAATATGATTGACAAGTGGTGATGTATGACACATGCATTTCATGCATAAATATGTTGAGTGCATCAACCACTTTATTCTCTTTTCCTTTTATGTGTTTTATTTCAAAATAAAACTAACATAAAAATTCCATCCATATAGCTTCCTGCCATTTAATTTTGGCTATTCGAATAAATATTTCAGACCACACTAGTCTATTCTCAACTCAAATTTTCTTCCCATTAGATAGTGACTCCACATTTTTAAAGCATGCACTATGGATGCAAGTTCCATATCATGGCTGGTATAATTTTTTTCATGATATTTCAATTTTCTAGACTCATAACGCACCATATTATTGTCTTCCATAATAAGTCCTCCATGTTCATGTTTACATGCATCTATACACACCACAAAGTTTTTTCTGGATTTGCAATTTTCAGAATTGGAGCACTTCTGAAATCTTCTTTAACAACTAGAACATTTCTTCACATTTTTGTGTCCATTCACTTTTATTCACTTCTTTTGTAAGGATATGATTGGATGTGAAAACTTGGAGAATCTGTCAATAAACCATCTATAATAACTAGTAAGACCCATAAAATATCTCACATTTATTACCTTCTTTGGAGTTGGACAATTCATGATGGATTCAATCTATTTTGGATCCATTGGAATTCCTTCCTTTGAAATAATGTGACCCAAATAATGAATTTTAGTTTTGTAAAAACCGCATTTGCTTAGCTTTGCATACAACTTATTCTTCCTTATAAATTACAAACCCATTCTTAAGTGTTCTACATGCTCCTCTTCATTTGTAGAGTAAATAAGAATGCCATCTAGAAAAACAAGCACAAACTTGTCCAAATACCTATTGAAATCGTTATTCATGAGACAAATGAAGGTAGTCGGTGCATTAGTGAAACCAAATGATACCACTGCAAATTCATAGTGTCCATACCTTGCTCTAAAGGAATTTTTGTGAATGTATTCTTCTTTGATCCTTACCTGGTGGTAACCATACCTCAAGTCTACCTTTGAAAATAAATTTCCACTCTCATTTGATAAAAAAGATCATCAATTCAAGGAAATGGGTACTTTTTTTCACTTTCACTTTACTCAGCTACCCATAATCAATACATATCCTGAGTGTTCTATATTTCTTCTTCACAAATAGTATTGTGCTCCCCATGAAGACACACTTGGCCTTATGTAATCTTTCCCAATAACTATTTCAATTGCATTTTTAGCTCTAATAATTCTACAGTACTCATCCTGTAAGGTGTCTTGGACACTGGTGCAACTCCTGGAACAAGATCAATGGTGAAATCAATGTCCTCTTTGGAGGAATTCCTAGAACTTCATCAGGAAACACATCCTTGAATTCTTGTATCACATGATAGTCCTACAATTTGGGAATTTCATTTTCTATTTATCCAATATATGGGATGCATACAATTGGTAACCTTTCCCACATAATTTTTTTAGTTGTATAGCAAAAATTTTCCTAACAAACAATTCCTTTGGAATTGATTTTACAACCCTTGGGTTTCCTTCATCATCAATACACTCAAAATTCTTTTTTGTAGCAATCAAGTTTAACTTTGTGTGCTTCCAACCAGTTCATTCCAATTAGAATTTCATATGAACTAAGTGGAAAAATATTCATATTTGAACAAGTGAACAATCCACCCATTTCTAATGGAAATTTATCCACCATCTCACTATCGTTTATCTTGGTTTTTATGGCTGATTGTACCAACAATGAATTACTATGCTTGGTTTTCTTCAAAGCAAAAATCTCAACAATTTTAGGATTGATATAACTGTGAGTAAATCCAGGGTCAATTACAATAGAAATATATTGCTTAGCAATTTTACCTTCAACGTCAACCACAGTTGATTGATGATCATCTTTGGAGTCCTATAGTGCAACATAAATACTAGGGACTATCCTTACCACTTGACCCATACGAAAATTTCACCTTCTTGAATGTTATGAACTTGCTTTGCACTCCCATTAGGATGTGAATATTTTCTAACAAAAAGGTCCTTTCCATATTCCCAATATTAAAGTGGTTCTCTTAGATCTCTTGGATTGTCTCCCATCATCCTAGATGGTTTTGTCACAACTTGTGGTGGATGCCTTAGTCAATTTCTAAGGGGAGGATTAAACCCCTTCTTTCTTTCATCAAACTTCTCTTTTTTCTTGCCCTTCCATGCGTTGTGGAAATCTGGATTGATTTTGGCTTGATCATAACAATATTTGGCATTTCTTATGGTCTCGTATAGAGTTTGAGGTCTTATATTTTTATCATTTAATCAATATGATCTAGGATATTATCTAAGAGAATAACATGCACAACAATAATCATAAGAGACAAGAGACACAAATATTTTTCCTTGGGGAAACCATAAAGGAGAAAACCCCGCAACTTCCTCAGAGATAGAATGAGCACCAATAGCAAAAGTAAAACCCAAAAACACAAAGATGATCTCCAACAATTGTTATCTCTCTCACGTGTGCGAGCTCCTCTTCTCTCACTCATGCACTATAGTTGAGTGAGTGTGCGTTCTAAATAGAGAGTCTCACTCTCTATTTATACTATTTTTCCACTTGACAATTACTTACCAGGGCCGACCTCACTAGGAGAGTCTAATAACCCTAGTACCCCTCAAATATGGGGACTATTTCCTCGACTTACAACGGAGGGTTAACCTCTATGACTTTACATGACTTTATTATATTAATGATTCTCCAAATAGGAACATTGGGGTACAATGAAATACAATATAAGATATACAAGTGAATACATTCCGAAGTTACAAATACATCAACACTCCCTCTTAACTAGGAAGGTATTCTCTTGACATAGTTCATCATCACAAGTCTTCATCACTGGATCATCATCGTCATCACTACTCTCTCTATCTTGAGAAAATGGTGCTATCTCTCAATTCTACTTGTCATAGGAAGTTCTACAGAGCCAACACTTTTTCATGTTCATTGTAGGTATCAGCACTTATATTCGACATGGGAAGCCCATCCTGCCACCATATCGAAAAGGCCCAATGCTTACATCTGACCATGGGAGGACCAGCCTACCACCATGTCAGAAAGGCCCTGCACTTACGTCCAACCATGGGAGGCCCATCCTGCCACCATGTCGAAAAGGCTCAGCACTTACATCTGACCATGGAAGGCCCAGCTTGCCACCATGTCAAAAATGCTCTGCACTTACATTCGACCATGGGAGGCCCAACCTGCCACCATGTCGAAAAGGCCCAGTGCTTACATATGACCATGGGATGCCTAGCCTGCCACCATTTTAGAAAGGCTCAGCACTTACATCTGACCATGGGAGGCCTAGCCTACCACCATGTCTAAAAGGCCATGCACTTACATCCAACCATGGGAGGCCCATCCTGCAACCATGTCAAAAAGGATCAACACTTACATATGACCATGGGAGGCCCAACATACCACCATGTCAGAAAGGCTCTGCACTTACATTTGACCATGGGAGGCCTAGCTTTCCACCATGTCAGAAAGGACCTGCACTTACATCTGACCATGGGAGGCCCAGCCTGTCGCCATGTCAGAAAGGCTCAACACTCAGAAAGGCCACCATTTTAGAAAGGATCTGCACTTACATACGACCATGGGAGTAACACATCCCGCAACCATGTCAGAAGGGATTTGCACTTACATCTAGCCATGGTAGGAACACATCCCACAACCATGTCATAAGGGATATGCACTTACATCTGACCATGGGAGGAACACATCCTACCACCATGTCAGAAAGGCACTGCACTTACATCTGACCATGGGAGGAACCAATCCTACCACCATGTCAGAAAGGCTCACGGACTCATCACTTCCCCTTGGAAGGAACCTCAATCTGGAGAACACCAAGCTTCTCTTCTAAAGCAATCAAACTTCACTTTGGCCATTTCTAGCGTAGCATCACATCAAAGTTGATTACGTCCAAAGATAACTTGTGAGCTTCACTAGGATTGATTACATCCAGGGACAACCTATAGGACCATTTACATATGAGAAACCTACGAGCTTCACTGGGATTTTATGCTTAGATAACCTATCTCATCGGCTATGCTAGAACTCCCTCTTTCGAGAGATCTCAACCTGGATCACAAACTAGAGCTTCACTACTCCTCTCTCCCAAGTAGTCGAGCAAGTGGCAACATATTTTTCCTTGGGTGTACTCACTGCCATGCAGGATTGCTTCCTGCTAAACCAAGAGATCACACCTAATCCCATATTGAAGCAGCACCCCAAAGTGCTCTTCCTATCAATGGCATTGCCTGCCTAATTTGAATCCACATAACGCTCCAGGTTAATCTTCTGATCCGCTTCATATTTGAGCCCATAGTCAATTGTACCCTTCAGGTACCTCAGAATATGCTTTGCCGCAATCAAGTGAACATGTCTTAAATCTATCAGGAACTGGCTCACTATGTTCACAGCAAAGCAGATATTTGGTCTCGTATTTGTCAGGTACATCAATGACCCAATCATCTAACGATATATCGTGGCATCGACCGAATCTGATGAAGCATCACTCAATAACTTCAAGTTTGATTCCATAGGTGTGGCCATGTCCTTACCATGTCCTTACTGTCCATCATCCCGGACCTCTTCAGGATCTCCACTACATACTTCCAAGGGAGATTCCATTCACACTCTGCCACACCTTCATGTCTAGAAAGTACCATACTCAAGTCCTTTATCTCGAACTAGACAACAAGTATCCTTCTTGCAACTTTAATGAGTTCCACATTTTCTGTCAAGAACAAGTCATCGACATATAATAGGAGCATCACTAGTCTTATGCCTTCAACCTTGGAGCAATGGTTGGAGACCACTTTACTCTCAATAAAGCCTAGAGCCATCCATAACCTGTCCATCCTATCGTACCATGTCAAACCTCAGGATCTTCTATAGTCACTCCATTTGAAGTGGAGCATCATTCTCCCTCTTCCTTTCGTACTCTATGTATTGGAACATTATGTACTGAGTGACAAGTAGCTTCCTCTACTACTAATATTCTATGTATCCATCTAGGGTCACTGGATACCAAGATCCTCTATCTTGAACCTTTTCAAAAGTTCTTCTCGCACCCATCTGTGAGCTTGTCATCCTCTATAGGATTTCATCTTTAACCTTGTAGAAAAGATTAATATCTTCATCACTCTATGTGATCTTCAAGCTCCTCATGTATGTGTCATCCCATGGGTGTCTTCTAAGCTCGTACAAGGCCTCCTTTAATTTGCGCACATGAGTCTTCTTGTCATGTGTCTTAACTTCTAGTGGCTACCAATGTCTATTCATAGTCTATGCCTTCTTTCTGTGAGAATCCTCATGCTATGAATCTTTCCTTGTATCCCACGATGTTACCATCTATTGCATGTTGGAACTTGCAGATATCGCATCCTAGACATCATTCTTCTTGAACTGGTACTCTCCTTCCCTTTCTTCTTGGGTACTTCTTCATAGCTGGAAGGCTCTACATCAATGATGTCACTCAACAGTGTCACATAACTAGAGTGTGTCTGGGGCCTCTTGAAGTCTCGTCATACTATTCTTCATTTTGGATTATTTCTTGAACTGTCATCACTAGTTATTCGAAACAAGTCTCATCCTTCTTTTCTTGTAGGCGATTGTATGTGATCTTTCCTACAAGTCAAATGCATCAGTTGTATGGTTAGAACATTTCATAAGGAATATTCATAATGGTAAATTCTTATGCATAAATATATAATCATGCAACTATTTAAGCCAATACAGCATTCATCCATATCTCACGAAAACTTTCTAGATGCCTTCCATCTCTACCATGACATCATTGAGATTGTGCATGAATCCAATATGTCAGCAAAGAGGTTTCATTCTATATAAGTAGCAATGGAGAATTGTATAGCACCATGAGCCACTTACCCATCACATGCATATTAGTAGTATACTGTCATTAATGCAACCATTCTATCATGCATAACACATCAATTGAATATAAACAAATGCATAACCAAACAATATCATGAAATGACAATTGAACACTTGTCTTTATTTGTTTCATGGGTAGACTCTTTCTTGAGCTTTCATCTTCTTCATTCATAACATCATCATTTGTTATCCAAATGCTAAGATGGATAAGAGGTTCTTCAAGAATTGAGTTATTCATATTCCTCATCGTTTGAGGGATCTTCTTTGAATCGTGAGTGCTTGATCTTCGGTTTCTCCCATCTTCTCTTCTCTTATTATGAGTCAAGCTTCTTCTTATATTCACTCTTCCCAGAGTCTACTGAAAGTAATCACTTCCTTCTGGAACACATTCATCGAATGATTGAATCCCATGATCCTGGGGGGCCATTCAAGGTGGTTATAACAGTATCTTATTCTTCTTTGATTGCTTCATCATAGAATCAAACAATTCCTTTTGGTGTCTTCAGGGATGACACATGAGAGATGATATTTAATAGAATATGCAATGATTCTCTTGGCTCCAGCCTTAGCCACATATCCCTCTAGCTCTTAGAACTGATCCAAGTCAATTTCTTCAAGGATCATGGAGTTTCTATACTTCCATACTTGGAATTTGTCATCTTCACCAAGCTTTTCATGAAGCTGGTGTGATAGGTCATTTTGAAATGAGAACCTCAAATGTAAATAGCAAAAGATTAGATCTTATCGATTTGAGGTGTTCGTCTTGGTTCTGGATTTGGCTGATCTAGGTTTTTTAAGAGAAACCATAATTTTCAAAACTTTGAATATTTTAGATATGATGGATATAAATATGCACCTCCTCAAGGCGAGCTGAGCAGCATACTCATTTTCCCAAAACTGTGATCAGAACTGTGAAATATCTTATGCCCTAATTTTCTTCAATTTCTTATGCATAATTTCCTGAAATTGTTTCTGCAATATATCCTAAAGTAATTCTCCTCCATGTCTAAAAATTTGTACTAAGGTATCCTCATATGTTCTATTTATAACACCAAAGGTTTGAGCAGAATTGGTTTCACCAATCGGGACTTATGAGATTTTTCCCAAGGTGACTTATTTCAGGCCTGTTCAGCATAGCCAACTTGTACAGACTGCCACGTGTTATTGTTTCACCTTCGGGGTTTCAAACATTTACCACAGAAATTAAAGTCTGTGCCCTCTCTATAACATCTTGAAAAATTTAATTTGGAACTTCTTAGCCCGAGATATAGCAATTCTTTCAAAAGTGTCATGTTTAGGGATGCATCCTGGGAGAGGCTAGAACCCTGATTTGGAGGAATCATATCTCCAGAATATAGCGAATATGAGGCTGAAAATTTTAAATAGGGTACATCAGGAATTTATCTTTGGAATTTAAAAGTATCAGTTCCTGAGCCTTCTCCAATATCAAGATATAGAGAATGTACCAAAACTACTAGTTTTAGTATTTTAGGGGTTTCCAGGCATGAAACCCTAATTTCCATTAGCTTCCATTGCAGTTGTATTTCAGCTGTACAGTGAAACTTCTCTGATTCATATTTTAATGAGAAACTCAAAAGAGATTTAGATCTTACCAATTTGAGATTCCTAAACTGGATCCGAAGCTGATCTTTTGTAGTGTTGATTTTCTTGTCCGGGGTCAAATTAGGGTTTGACTTTCCTGAAGTTTTACCCAACCAAAAACTTAGATCTTGGTCTATAAATTTTGATTTTGAGGAGGAGAGCAATCATATGCTGGGCTCACTCAAAAATTCCTCTTCTGTGAAAATCCCTAATTTCCCACATTAGTGACAAGTCAAAAACTGAAAATGCTCAGAATCAAATTCTGCTTCTACAAAAAGATGTGCCCTTCAATGGAGAGTTAGCCTAGCCTCCTTTTGATGATGATCTATGGAGAGAGACCCAAAAATTAAGAAGCCCTATCTTCTACAGCTGCACAGTGTCTTCTTCTCATGTTAGCTTTGATACCATGTTATATTTTTATCATTTAATCAATATGATCTAGGATCTCATCTTAGAGAATAACATGCACAACAATAATCACAAGAGACAAGAGACACAAATAGTTTTCCTCGGGAAAACCATAAAGGAGAAAACCTTGCAACTTCCTCAAAGATAGAATGAGCACCAATGGAAAAAGTAAAACACAAATATGATCTTTGATAGTTGTTCTCTCTCTCACTTGTGCGAGCTCCTCTTCTCTCACTCATGCGCTATAGTTGAGTGAGTGTGTGTTCCAAATAGAGAGTCTCACTCTATATTTATACTAGTTTTCCACTTGACAATTACTTACCAAGGCCGACCTCACTAGGAGAGTCCAATAACCTTAGTACCCCTCAAATGTGGGGACTATTTCCCCAAATTACAATAGAGGGTTAACCTCTATGACTTTAGATGACTTTATTATATTAATGATTCTCCCGATAGGAACATCTGGGTACAACAAAATACAATATAAGATATACAAGTGAATACATTCCGAAGTTACAAATACATCAACATGAGGTAGATCAAGCTCAATTCTATTTTTTTAGGATTGAGACAACCCACTTAGAAAACATTGATTTTTTACTTTATAATCTATGATATATTTGACATATCTCAGCAACTCCAAAAATTTATTTGCATATTCCTCCGCAGTTATTTGGCCCAATTTCAGTTCATGGAATTATTTGATTTTTCCATCATAGTACCGATTAGAGAGGTACTTTTTCTTGAAGTATTCCTTGAATTTCTTCCATACAATCTTCCTTTCATCGATCTTCTTCGCTTTCCTAAGGTGATCCCACCATATAGATGCCCTTCCATTTATATTGAATATGGTCACTCTTGCTCTCATATTTCTTGAGTTGTCTTGAACTTGAAAATATGTCCTCATTACAAGAAGCCAAGACTTAGCTTCTTGACCATATTTAACCTCACTATTAAATGTAGGAGGTTTGGACTTCCTAAATTCTCCATGTAAGTTGTCCTTGGAAGACCTCTTCCTCTTCTTCCTATGATATGAAGAGTTTGATCCTTCATTGGAATCCTTATATTTAGATGACATACTAGAAGGTATTTGTAGAGTATATGACCTACCTCTACAAATCCTTCTTGAATTGTGGGACCTCCTATGAGAATTCCTCCTTGTGATGCTACCACTCTTTTCTTGATTTTTTGAGTGATTCCCATAGTTGATTTTTCTTTGGATTTCTATCAAAATTTGAAGCATAGTTGCATTCAACTAATTCTAATCTTCTTGAGCTTAAGTAGCCTCTTATTATCTACTCTATAACTTTGTAGTTCCACCCTTAGTCTCCTCATGGTTATATTAATGTCTAGGGGAGTCACTTTATTTCTCCTACCATTGGATTCTATATGTGCATTCTAAATCTGTATGTTCTCTCCCATTGCAATTGTCTCAGCTTCATAAGGATCATGTGCATCATCCATGATGATGACCTTATTGGCCCAACCAAGATCAAGATCTCCAAACTACACTATATTAACTGATGCACCTTAATTGTCTTTGATATAATTCTGAATTTGCAAAAAGTGTTCATATAAACATGTTTGTTATATTCATTACATTCCTAGAAAGTCAAAATCAATTTTCATATATTCTGTAAAATATCCATATTGACATTTTTTTGTCAAATTATGGCTATTATCACTTTTATGGTCAAATTATAGAAACATTTGAATCAGCACTTGAAAATTTCAATTTGCACAATTTTTCCCCTATGGATAATATTTCCAATGACTATAAGTATGCTCAATTCTGATCTCTGAGAAAAAAAATACAGTGCTCCAAAATTACCAATATTGCCCAAATTTCTTGTAGGTGCATTTAACCCCAGAGGCCAACTTCATACTCCTGTAGAAGGTTGCGTAGGGAGAACTAGACAATATTTTGTATTTTTCTAGATAACATATGTGACTTTATGCCACTTGAAATTAGGAATAACTCCGTTGGAAATTTCCCTATTACCAAAAGTGGTAAATCCTCATGAAAAAAATTGTTTTGAAAAGTTCCTTGGGGAGGAGCTATCAATCAAAAGATGACACATGCCTTGGGTTGTTTTGGACCAACTCCTCACTCACTTCAAATTAATCAATGCATACATTTTTTATGTGTTATTCACTACGATCATTTATGTCCCTCGTCAACTAATGGTCAGATCTTTATCCTTCTACTATTAACCACCATGCAAATTTCCCATGCGCTATCAACTAAGACCATCAATTTTATGTATTGCTCAATTGTTGAATATTTATTTTCCCACACACTCCATCACAGGAAACCACATACACACGAGTCCAATGTGGTGATTCCACATCATGCCTTATTCCTATGTGGCTCCTCAACATTACCCATCCACATGGCATGAGTGGGTCCCACTTACAATTTTCCCAAAACTTTAAAATTTTGAATTTGTCTGAATTTTAATTCGGGAACAAGAGGAATGATTCAAGGTTATGTATACCCCCTTTTATGTCATTTAACAAAACCTAGATTTCACAAAGGTATTTCTCATTTGTTTCTATAATTGTGCATTATATGGCCCATACAAATTTGGTGCTACAACCAAAAGCACTTAAAACACTCTGTAACGTCTTCGTCCCTTAATCCAACCAATAGAAATGGACATTATACACTAATCCTATACTTCTAATATTCTCCCATAACCATATTTACGAATTCATAACTGTATAAACATGTGTGCAGGTGCATAGTAAAAATACATAGTGAAAATAAAATGCCTACACACATCTAGCATGCATATGCAAGCTTAATCGTTACATGAATATAAATAAAATCATTGTACATCAAATACAAAAGAGTATGTATATTTAAATAAATAAGATCCAAGCATCTGGTTATGTAAGAGTGATTTACCACCCAACCATAGGAACTCTGTCCAACATATACTCTTTCTACTAAGGGGTCACCCCAAATCTAGGATATGAGGCCACCAGGGCAAACAAAACACCTACAAGCTTCTCTCACACATCACACAACTCGTTCTGCTCTCTGTGCTTAGTGAAAAACACATATAGAGCTCTACAGATATCTCACCCAGCCATCACATCCATGTCACTCCTTCCAACTACCCCACACAACACAAGGAAGGAATTTTGTTTCATTGATCCAAAATTCCCTCCAACCCTTATAGTTCTTACCCCTATGTGCAGTAAGATTCCAAACTATTGTACATTGTTGGAGAACCTTATGTATCATAAACTATGGCTTATAAAGCATCCAAAAGTATCAAAACTCAATGGGTAAGGGTTACTATATTTCCAAACCTCTACGCTCACTTAAAACCATCTATTTTCCTTCTAAAATTCGTCTCTGTCTCTAAATTTGAATTTATGGGTTAAACACCATCTGGTAATGGTCATGAAAAAAAAGTAAGAAAACTCTACATACTGTAGAAACATGCATGAGAGAATGATATATTGAGTTTTGAATCCAAGGGAAATGAGAAAAGGGTGAAAATTCAACTGACATAGCTTCTAACCATAGAAGAAAAGGATTACTGACAACTGACATAACTCACAACCCTCATGCTTCAATAACTGCATGAATTCACTTTTCCCACCAACCTCACACTTGCATTCAATGATTGGGTTTAATAGTCAAGATAAGCTAATTGGATCATTTAATGCACATGGAATATTTTGGATGAGTTATAAGGTTGACTCTTGGAAGCATAGGATTCATTTTTCCATAAGCCCCCTTTCCTCTTCCCCTGTGGTGGAATCATAGCCCCTCTAATTCTCTTTACACTTGAACCATCTTGGTCCATTTTATTAATTTCCAACATAATATTTACATGCATTTCAAATTAGCATGATAATCCAATCATACAGTCCAATAAAAATATATACATCTTACATACCTAGCCATTCACTAGTCAGGCATTGACCTTGAGCTCTGCACTAGGAATCCATACTAGCATATCTACATAATTTTGATTAAATACATTCCAAGTCAAAATTTGGGGTATTACATTTATTTTCTCCTCCTACATAATATACTCACCCTCCTTTGTATGGGTAATTCACATCAAAAGTTTAAACTGCAAGGCATTGAAATAAATTGATCAAACACATGAGACATTTGTTTGGACCACAAACTAAGGGCAGAATAGTTGTGTTTCATACAGAATGAATCCAAGAGATTCTTACAATCTAAAAATTTTGGTTGGAGGATCTATGCATGGGAATCATTTGTGAAGGTATAGAACTATTTATTCCTATATTATGTTTCTTAAAATTGTATCTTGATTGTGTTTTATATTAAGAACATAAAAGGATTTTGTATACTCAAGAACAATGCATGGAATTTTTGAACATAAATGCATAGAATTGATTTATTCTTCTACAAGGGACAACCATAGGATACTAGTCTCCTTGGCACCAATTTTCCATGATGTTTTGTATCTCTCTTCGAATAGCAAGCCACTATTCCTAGGGTTATCAAAGATAACAAAAATCACTTGTAATGTCCTATTGGATTCCAATCTTAGAGAACAAACCAATATTACACCATGCTTGAAGAATAATTGAGAAAAGTATACCCATGCACAATATTGCATTGGATTAAAAAATGAAGTACTTCACTTACCAAATTATCTAGGTATCCCTCTAAAATACATATTAGTGAACCTCTGAATTATGTGCATTTTAGCAATGACTTAGATGAGTTCTAACAAAGAAACATGGAAGTAGGTTTACAGAGGATGGGCCATTCAAGATGCTTACTTCTTTCCTTTGAAAGCAACTGGGCCATTCAAGATGCTTACTTCTTTCCTTTGAAAGCAACTATGTTGAATGGAAAAAAATTGTAAAAAGGTCTTCTACATTATCTGCAAAAATAGTATACGTTAAATACTTCCCCAACTAATCCATGATATAGTTATGCATCACTTCTAGCAAACAATAACATATCATATTACCCTTACAAATTGAAACAAAAATCTAGAAATTCCTTGCACCCTGCAACATATATACCGTGTGTCCTACATACAAAAACGATCTTTCTATTTACAAGATCATCCCCTTACTCCATTGCAAAGTTTGATCCTTGATGACTTAAGAATCTAGCTAAGTCTAGAGACCGCATAAATGAATTGTGGTTGAGATTCTTGAACATGAAAAATCCCATGTATGGGAACTACATAAATATTTTGGACCATTAACAACACATGGGTATTGTTGACATGGAACAACATCAAAATGCAATTGTAGTTCAGAATTTACGTTGGAAATAAGTGTGGGTTCCATGTTTGCATTCCCTAACATAATTGTGTGGGTACTCCAACTTTGCAAGCACAATTGCAGTGTCCACAATACTTTGTAGCACAATTCTAATTGCAAGGTGGAACCATAGCAAGATAACACATGCACATAAAAATATAACATGTGCAAATTGTAGGAAAGACTACATGATTTTCTAGCAATATCGGACAACTGGGAAATGGACTGTCTATTAAAATCACCTGCCCTATGGTGTACATCAATTACAACTATCAAGCCACTTGTCACATTATCGATTCATTTATTATTATTAGAAGTTAGTAGTTAGACAATTGGGACTGCCAAAACCCTTCCCATGGATTTACTTAGGTTATTATTATAGTTGGGATGTGGTTCATATTTATGGTTGTGAATTTTGGTTACGAACTAATTTTTTCTTAAATATAGGTTTTTTCTTGTTTGAAATGAGACTTTTATTGTTGAAAGTGAAAACTTGAAACATAAAATTTAAAATTTGGAGAGAACTTCAAAACTAATCTTTCACTAACTCCCAATAATCTCTCTCCACTAATCCAAGTGAAACCCTTGCTTCTTGATGATGGAAATTTCTCCACCAATCAAAACAAAGTTAATTGTACTACTCAAAAAGCTATCATTGCTATTGTTTATCCTCACTTTACAATGTTCGTTTACTATTAAGGGATTTGGCCATTTGTGAGACCCTTTGAATTTGTAGTGCGGCCAATATATTTCTATTTTTTTCTTTTGGGGAGATGTCTAGCCGTTTATGCTCGAGATTTCCTCATGGGATTGGGAAATGTTACTGGAACTATGTGAAATGAACAAAGTTCAGTTACTAAATATCCAATTTGAAAAAGAAAATAGGTCAAAATCCATTAAGTACAAATATTTAATAAGTGGATAATGAATAAGAGAGATAGATACTATATACTATAACACCCCAACCTTTAACATTACTATAAGTATAATAGTATATGGTAGTAGTAAAAAGGTAATATCTAAAAATAAGAAAAGGGAAAATTTGTAATTTAATTTAGGTGCATGGGTGAAAAATGTGTCATCCATGCATAATAAACTAAGTAATATATGGAAATTTAGTAATAAAAAGGGGGCAAGACCAAGAGGTGGGGATCTAGTCTTGTTGGTATATTTTTGGATTTATTGCTTGGTTGCTTGTTTTTTAGTTGTTTGTGCACTTGTTATAGAGGGAGGATAAGGAGGAGGAGAGGGTGGAATAGACGTTGATATAGAAAGAGTTAAGATCTTACTTGGTATGTCATTGTGTTAATTTTTTAGAGCATGGGGGGGGGCAACTTTATTGAGGGTTGGTTGGATATAGAGTTCTACCCCCAATTTTTGGTGTGGATACATGAGCCGGTGAGTGATTGAGGACAAGGTTTGCATGGAAGTTGGTTAAGTTGGCCATTGATCAAGTAAGTAGAGATTATTTTCCTTCAATTACATTTTTTTTAATTTCTACAATTATATGTATGTTTGATTCATGGATATACACTTGATATATTAGTTCTTCTTTGAATTTTTTTACCAAGAAATTCATCATTCAATTAGGTTTGAAATCTATAGAGTAAATATGATTGTCAATGACCATTGTGATAGTATTATACACATTGATTCCTCACATGTTTGAATAGTCATGACCCTTAGTTGATACATGTGTCTCTTCATTAATGAGAATAATAGAAACTTTTATTCCTTTAATTAAAATTGCATCTCCCCCAACTGCATGCAAGAATTATATCCTTATTTGTGGAAATGAATTACGGAACAAAATACAAAAAATTATGGAAAGGTAGTTTATTTATCTTATATTCAGGGTAAATATAATTGCAAAACTAATATGGATTTTCCATCTTTAGTAAGTTTAGGGATGCAGCTGAACAAGGATGATTTTAAGGAACCATACTTATTTAAAAGTGTATAAATGTTGGCGAATCTTACCAATTCTTAAAACACCAACTATAAAATGTTTGGCGATATTTNCTCCAAGGATTTTATATCGTTTATATAATAATTTGGCGATTTTTAGGGTGAAAAAAGTTTATCCCATCAAAATTGGGCGAAACGGGGCTTCAAAATTGCAAAATGGCAAATCTTTTTTTTGAGAAAACCCCATAAAAATAGCCCATGGGCTAAATTTCGCCCCTAAAATTATCCATACCGCTGAACCAAACACCGAAATGGGATTGATTATAGAGTTATAAATCTATGAACATGTTTCTAATAATAGTTGATATATCTTTATTGTTTTTTGAATTAAGAAAATATTAATAACCTACACATTTAACCTATATAACAACCCCTTACATGAGTAATTTTGTCTTACAATTTACAAAAATATTTAAAAATGTAGGTAATTACTAGAATCCTTCAAAGGACAAGCACATACGAAATATAAGAAGATTTGTTGTTTATGCTCCATAGTGGCATAAGGTTAACCTTATATACTAACAGGGATTCAACTGGGCTACTTGATTTCTACCAAGATTATGTAGGACACCACATAATCTTATCAATATGACATCCTCACATCCTCATAGAGGTTTTTTTTTGTAAGTGGTATTTAAATTGTTGGAAGAGGGTTGCTACTCGTCACACCAATATCAGATTTAGGTTTTTAAAAATATATTCTAGTTAGACCTTTTAAGATATAAAACATTAAACTATTTTGTGTTTTACTATACTTCTATAGTTCCTTTTCACCTTGGAGTGTGCTTAGGCACTCCTTTGAGAAATTGTGTACTATTTAGTATTTATTTGATAGCTCCCTTGGACACTTTTTTCTCACCCATTAACATTGTAAATATTATTATTTCCTTTTTCATGCACAAGTTTGACCAACAAAGAACCTATTTGACTAATTGATAATGAGAAGTATTGTTTCACTGACTTGGATGAATTTGTATAACCCCAGTTTTGACTTGGAATATATTAATCAAATAATGTAAATGATGGAAATATGCAAGTATGGATTCCTAGTGCATATCTCAAGGCCAATGCCTGACTAGTGAATGGATAGGAATATATAATGCAAATATCTCTATATGTACCATGTGGTTAACTTGTCATGTTAACTTGAAAGCTATTTAAATATCATGCTAGAAAATTAATAAAATTGTCCAAGATGCTTGTGTAAAGAGCACTAGAGGGGATATGATTCCATTATAGGGGAACAAGAAAGGGGGAATATGGGAGATAAATCCTCTTTACAAGATTCAACCTTAGAAATCATCATTTGTTGGCATGTTCCTTAAATGGGTCAATTACTTCATTTTCACAATTAAATCCAATGACTGAATGCATTTGTGAGGTTGGTGGGGAAAGTATTTTGATGTAATTATGGAAGCATGTGATGTATATACTTCTATTAATATTGTAAGAGTTCCTCTTCTATGGTTATAAGTTATGTCGTATTTCTTTTTCACCATACTCTCATCTCCTTTGGAGTCTACCAATTATTCATATGCATACTTTTACAATAGATTTACACTAGGAGGAGTTTCTCTCTTTCTTTTCATTCCATTCACATTCCCATTACCAGATTGTGAAATAACCAGAAATTGAGTCACTTAGGCAGAGATTCAAATATTTAATGGCATTATTCGAAACATATAGGCTAGGGAAGATATGAACCTTTACCCATTGATTTGTTTTGCTCATGAATGCTTGAGAAAACCTCAATTAATGTTATGGGAGGTTGTTCAACAACATGTACTAGGTTGGGATATTTTTACACACACTGGTAAGAACCATAATCGTTATATTTCCTAAGGGAACTATAGACTAGTGAAGGTAAATTCCCTCCTTGTGTTATGCGGGGAAGTATAAAAGAATGCCATGGCTAATATGGTTGAGTGAGAAACCTGTAAATGATAAAAGGTGAGTAATTTGGATAAGAATGAGAGAAAATGGGTTGTGGGAAAAGAGAGTGAATATTGTTGGTGTTTTCCTTTTCCTTGGTGGAGTCATAACCAACTTGGGGGTTGTATCTATAGGTGATACCTATAGTTGGGTGGAAAATCATTCGTACATAACCAATTGATTTTATCTCCTTGTTAAAATATAATTATTTTATTTGTATATGAATGTGGAATGAATTCATTTTCTTCTTGTGTTAATTATTCCTATGTATGCATGATGTATGTGTGGATAGAATTTTACTTCCAGTGTGTTTTTCATTTTGCATATACACATACAATTTTTATTTACAAATTCATAGTATGCCCCATGGGGTGAAATGTTTAAACACGTATTCCATAAATATCCCCTTTTCCTAGTTGGAATGATGGAATGGGATGTGACAATGTGATATTAGATATCTTGGTTGTAGCACTGAGGTTGTATGGGATGTAATTCATATCTATAGGCAAACCATAGGGAATGTTTCGAAGTGTGTATGCAATAGGTTCCAATGGAATGAGGATTTCAGATGGATGAAGACCCAATAGTATCAGGATTGCCTCTTCAGAGGAAAAACATTGAGAAACGATGGCAAAAGAGAATGCAAAGGAATCTAATGGAATATAAGTTTCAATGGATTTAAACTCAACAGTTTAGGGATTCCTTATTGGATGTCAACCATTAAGAAATTCAACCGATGGAGTACATGTGGAAAAGGACAAATGTATGATGAAGTGATATCCTAATAAATAAGGATTCGTTGGTTTGGAAGGGCCTCATTAAAGGTAGAGTATTGGGAAGTCCTCATTGGAAGAGGACCGTTGGGAATTAACTCCTAAAGTGCATTCATGGGATTTCAATCATTGGAAGTTCGATTATTGGAGTTTGATGGGAAGGGTCTAATGCGATGAGCTTGACAATTATATAAGGATCCACTCATCATAGAAAATCATTTACACAACTAATAAATCAATATGATGAGGATAATTTGATGTTATGAATTCGAGATGATGGAATCATTTCAATGAAATAAGACATCGGCCATTGGATTATGCCAATTAAAAATTCAAAAATGAAAGTTTAAGAGTAAAGTTCGACGGGGAGTTTTGGACATGATGGATTCTCCCAATAGAAAAGGGTCGATGAGATCAGTTCGATAAAGACCATCAGGAAGCACGATATTGGTAAATGTAAAACCACTTTAATGGAGGGAATTCAATACAATTAGGATGAATGCAATTCTTTAGAGACATGTCATCAAATAGATCGAGAATAGGATATTGGAATCAATCTATGGGGGAGTTTTCCATTCGATGATTGTATTCCAAAAAAAATAAAAAAATGTTGGAGGGCCCAAAAAAATGGTTTGGCCATAGTAGGGGGGTGGGGATTCTAACATCATTGAGGAAGGATGCATAATTTTCACTGAGAGGAATGGGCCTGTTCTACTCCAGTTTTAAAAAAAAATTCAAATTGTGGTTTTTAAAGACCAATACCCAGTGACCTGACGGGGGCCTTGTTGAGGATGAAATTGTTATGGTGCAGTAGTGGTATAGGAATATAGATAAATATGGTGAATTTTAGCCAAAATCCAAAATATGTAAAGACCTTGTGCAAAAGAACGACAAAATCCACTATTCTAGGGAACTTTTTGGATATTTCTGAAAACTAGGAGGTAATAGTGACCATAGATTTAATTAATACCAAAAAAATTTATGAACTCTCCTTTTACCTACTAATCAAAATGAATAACTTTAGTTAGAGGATTTTTTTAGAAATGCCTAGTTTGGGAATAATAGTTTTTGGAAATTAAAAAGTCTAGAGTAGATGGAAACGTTAATAGTCAATTCTAGAAAATTATATAAATTTATTGGAGAATCGAATCATGGATATGAAAGTTGTTGAGTAATCCTTGTCATGAGTATTATCAGTTCCCCATAGAAAAAAAAAATTGTTAAAAAATTCATTTTCTTCTACATTTTCTTGGAAAAGTGCATAATTGAGAAAACATGGTAAGTTTAAAAGGCTATAACATTTTTCTAGGAAATCAAAAATGCGTGTAGTTATAATGATTGGAAAGATTATGCATAGGAGAACAAATTTGCACAATTAGACTATGAGGGGTGATTTATATGTTTCTAAAATTTGATCAGAAAAGTTTTTGTAGCCATAATTTGACAAAAATGGTCAATATGAGTAGTTTTCAGAATGCATGAAAATTAATTTTATGATTTTCTAAAAGAATAAGGAAGATAAAAAGTGTGATTGTATCAGTAAATGTTTTATATACAATATCATATGAGGGATGACAAAGGTCAACATTCAATATAGTTCAAGTTGGAAATCCTTGGCCTTGGTTGGGCCAAGAAAACTATCATCAAGGATGGTGCACATGATCTTTATGTAGCTGAAATAGATGCCATTGGGGGTAATATACATGTTGAGAATGTAGAGATAGAATCTAATGGACAAAGAAATCAAGTAAATCCCTATGATATTGCAAAAATCATGAGGATCCTAAGAGTGAAATTACAAAGATATAGAACAAATAATCATAGGTTGACCAGAGCTCAGGAAAAACAAAACAGTTGAATGCATCTATGGTTCAAATCTTAACAGAAATCCATAGGAATATTCATCATGAGAATCACTCAGGAAGATTCGGTAGGTCTGCATTATTTGGATTTTTTGGATCTAAAAAGGCCATATTGAAGGTTTCCCCCTTGAATTCTACATCTAATAACAACTTATTTTGGGTCTTCTATCCCCACAACTTTGGATATGTATCTCTCATTAAATCAATATTCTAGTGTTTGATAACCAGATATTGAGAAAAAAAATAAGGATGGGACTGTGAGGGCCTTGATGATGTAGAGGTTAGTTGTGCTTCTGATGTGGATAACACTGCAGATGGGAGATGTTCAACAATGATAATAGTACCCTTTAAAGATACCTCGGGACAATTTGATGTTGTATCTAACTAACTCAATGCAACTTCTTGACCTATGAAGTCTACCAAGGCCTCTTGATTTCTTTCATCTTGACCAATCCTATCCTTTTTTCTAGGTTGCTCTTCATGTGGATCATCAATGTCAATGTCTAAATGTGCATCGGATGATGTTCCTTTAGTCCCAAACTCTTTCTTTGTGGGGCTAGAACCATAGTTGATTGGCTTGCTAATTTTCCTGATTGAATATGTGTTTGCTTCGTTGTATGTATCTATAACACTTTGCTAACAAGTTCATCGATGATTCAATATGTTAGTAGAGATTGTCATGAATCCAACCATACTTACCAAATCTAGTCATATTAGTCCAACTAGTTTGGAAATACAGAAATCAATGGACACATTATTGGTTTGATTCGATTCACTTTCATCTAATTTCAAAAACCTAAAACAAATTACACATGTTTCACACTAGAAATGATGGAGATTTAGAATATTTACATGAATGAAGGAAATAAAGGCTTTGTAATAGGTAGACCATAGAGTGGGGATATAATATCCATATAGAAGCAATTGAACAATGAATCCGAATTAAGCAAAACTTAATTCCACCTCAGGATAAAAGAGACTCGATTGTCAAGCCAATCAGGAAAGCAAGTAAGTTATGCAATCCATCATGCCCATGAAGGGAAGGGGATCGATGTGGGATCCTTAACGTTCTCCTATTCTTCATATGTTTCATCTACTTCTTCAACTATTTCACATGCAAATTCAGCTACTTCATTATCATCCACCTGCATATTAGGATTTACTTCATCAGCTTCTAAATTCACTTCATCATTGCATACTTCATAGTTGACAGATTCTTCATCAACAATAGACATTGATGGATTCACCAAAACCCTAGATGCTTCATTTGAAGATTCACCATCATAGGATGCTAGATTAGCAACTTCAACTGCAACTTCTATATTTTTGTCCTTCATTCACTTGTACATCTGAACAATGGGATTTGTTGGTTGCTTCATTGGCAACTTTATCTTTGGCATTATGAATTCGATTCACTTGTGACCCAACACAATGGGATTCACCATGATTTTATTTACACAAAAAGTATTTTTCCATTGTGGTGACATTTTGAAAGATGACGCTACCCCTTTCACTATATTATGTTTCAAGAATACTCCAAGCTTACTTGGTCCTTGTTACTTCTTCAACTCTGGGTAAAATACTCGTATCCAAGCCTTATCAAATGAGAGATAATGCAACAACATCATTCCTCTTTTGATCTTGAGACATGACCTCATAGGTAAGTTCTTCAAACCCCTCCAACACAATTTCCCATAATTCCTCTACATGTAATATAATGTATATTTTAATAACCCACATATTAAAAAAGGCGATGGAAAATAAAAACCAGTATGTGCTACCTCATATTCCATCTCTACTACAATCTTCAACATATATGTCTATGAGAAGTATCTCATGAGAAATTGTTCATTTCTCCATAACAACTTATGTTGCTTCTCTTCTATACCCCTCAATTGCTTTAGTCTTCTTTTCTAACTCATGACAACTATATCTCTTAAAAGCCCATCCACCTTCTTATGTCGCTAACTTTAGCCTTCAATTTCCTTCTCTTTTATATTTCTAAGTCCTTTGTCCTTATTTATTTATTGCACCCCAGATAAAATATGAATTTACTTAGGTAATGCAACCCCTCTACAAATTCACTAATGCAAAATATCCCTATTTTCATTTTCAGATCATCTAATTGGTTCTTACTTTTCTTTTCTTTCTTATTAATCAAATACTTTCTAAAAAGAAGCTTTTCTTAGCTTACAATAATTTTTTTTAAATGATGTCCACTTAGCCTTTTAGAAAAACCTTTCATAATTTAAAATATTTTCTTTGAAAAAAATGTGGAAAACATAAAAATACATTTTTATAAATCTTTCCATAAGACTTTAATTTGAATTTTTAAGATGGACATTAGATAAATATTTTTATTGATTAAAAATACATTTGCTTATGACGGGTTCTTCCATTCATGACATGCGATTTTTTTTCCAGGAGAAACATAGTTGTTCCTTATTATTCATTGAATCAAAGGTAATTGTTTACATCTTAAGAGGATCTTCACTTCCTCAGCCAAAACCATACAAAAGGAGAAAAAATACATTAGTCTCTCCAAAGAGTACCCATCTCATCCAATAGATAAAACTACACATTGCAATCTGATAATACATAGAGGACACAACAGTCACAATTATGCTCCAACAAAGGTATTATGAAGAAAAAAAACACCCTACACCTTCTTAGTTTCAAAATGTAAAGAGAGAAATCAAGCGAAGCTCTGCATGGCTTATCTGAGGAGGCACTTATGGGAATGCTTACTGAGCTAATATTGGAGGAGTACAAAGACTACCTCAGCCATCCAAAGGGATGTGATACTCAAACACCATACTCAAGAAATATACATCAAAGATGTAAAAAAGGTGTAGGAAGATCCAAGTCAATAGAACTAAAAAAATCCATTCCCAATACATTCACCATCAGTGAATTCTGAGAAGTGTAAGAGGCCAGATGCTATAGTAAGTGCCTCCTTAGATAAGCCATCAACCCTCATATTGAATTCTCCATAAACATGTTGGAGATCAATATGGAGGAATTAAGATTACAGGAGTCTAATGTTATGACACCACCCATCCAGGTTGAGGGTAGTGAGAGCTTCCTTCTGATTGGCCCAATTAATGATAGCGAAAGAGTCACCAAAATCCTGAAGTGTAGGAAAACCAAAATCCTTGGCAACAGTAAGCAGCACCCAAAGTGCAAGAATTTTAGAGCAAGTGTTAGTGCTCTGAACACAGTCCATTCTGATACATAAATAGTGATCCGGACTGAGCAACAGATAGACCCCCACGCCCCCAATCAATTTTGTTGAAGCTCCGTAAAAAAAACCCACAAGGTACTTCAAAACCGGTGCTTGCCCAATATTCCTCTTTTTCTTTTTCTTCTATGCATTCATAGGAAAGGACTGAAGCTACAACAGGATGTTGTGACAAAAAACATTTGTGTCTAGAGTGAGGTCCTCAAATATGGCACGATTTCTAGTGAGCCAAAGTTGCCAAGTCATGAGGAGAGGAAGATAGAGAAGCTGAAATTCATTTTTAAACCACCAGTCCATATTGAATTCAAAGGAATTATGATTCCAGGCCAGAGACTAGTTCAATATGAGACTGAGAAAGTGATATAAATGACAAGTGAAGGGACAAGAGGAAAATAGATGGTTCAGTGTTTCTTCATCAGCATTACATAATATGCATATGTTCGGGCCTGACCATCCCCTTTTGATCAAGTTGTCCCAAGTGTTAATACGGTTATCCAAGCACAACCAGATGAAACAGAGCACTTTCATAGGGATATTACAATGCCAAATATGAGTAAGGGAACTGACCGGTCGCATAGTGAGCATACTAGAGGAAATAAGATCGTAGGAAAGTTTTGCATTTACCGAGCTCGAGGCCTGATTGTACATCCAAAGTAGGGAATCATTTGACTCACCCAGTCGGATACCACCATGAGATAACCCTCTGATATACTCAGTCCAAATATCTTTCCAGTGACCACCCAACTCTAAGTCCTTAGCAGTAAACCAGTAATACTACGAGGAGGTACCAACTCCAATGTTACAAGCACAAGACAAAGAAGTAAGGCCATAGTATTCCAGATATTCTCTAAGCTCCAGGGGAAAAATGAAGGAAGAGTTTAAGCCAACTACAGGATCAATGGAAATTCTGATGCTCAAGCCATTTCTGACCTTCCAGCTTAGGCAACGAGTGATCCATGATAGGGCTTTGATGAATCCATTCCACATATAGGAATTTCCATGCACCGTAAACTTCTCACATGCGATTTTAGTATGTTAACATGTTCTTAATGGTGAATATCTTATGGTAGTAGCAATTTCACTCTTGAAATCTCTTTACACTGAAAAGTTTCTTCAACTAGGAGTTGATCGGTTTCTTCTGTTTTTCTCTTTAAGCAGCAGTCTTCTCTTCAATGATGTTCTTTTTAGGAAAATTCTTGCACTATCACCTCCACATAGCCTATGTAGGCACAACATTATGGTATCTCAGAGAATCATAAGTTTTGCTTTCCCCATCATGCCCTATGTGTGGAGAGAGATTGTCTTGAGCTTATTGGTCTCGTTTATGAGAGAGGAAGGCGTTAGCATTTTTTTTGTTTTTTGTTTTTTTAAATTATTTTATGTAGTTTTTAGAGGTGACTTCATCTAGCGAGCTTCTCTTTTGATATCTTAATGCACAAATCATCTTCTAGAGAGGTAGATATCTTCTCTTTGCTTTCCTCTATCTGAAGAGGCTTCTTATTGCTTTCATTTCTTCAGTTTTAATCTCGCTCTTTGTACTTCCGAAGAAGCTTTTCCTCCTATGATACTATGTGAAAATACATAATTTTAGATTTTTTAGAAAGACCTAACAACTAACAAACTGTCTAGATTCATTGTACCCATTTTGAGTGTGTCAATCGACTAACCTATAACCACTATTTGATTTGTGAGTAACCGTGGGAGTAATTACCATACTTCAGCACTAGGAAGAGTCATTAAATTAGCTCTTTCTCCTATGATACTATGTGAAAACACATAATTGTATATTTTCTAGAAAGACCTAACAACTAACAAAGTGTTTAGATTCATTGTACCCATTTTGACTGTGTCAACCGACTAACCTATAACCACTATTTGATTTGTGAGTAATGGTGGGAGTAATTACCATACTTCAGCACTAGGAAGAGTCATTAAATTATCTCCCTAAAGGTATCATGCCCAAGTGTAAAAAATAATATGATCTTGGTTGCACATCGATGTTCTTTTTTGGCAAATTCTTGCACTATTGCATCCATATAACCTATGAAACCATGATAGTATGGTATTTCAGTGAAATCATATGTATTTCCTTCATTATCGCTCACTGCGTGTGGAGAGAGAGCAATCATATTAAGTCTATTTCTCTTGTTTTATGTGTGGTTATCAGTTGATATTTTTGAATGCACTGTTTAGCCCTAGTTGAATATTAAAGGAAAATCTACATAGGAAGTTAACCATAAATGATTAATATTTGTTATCATAACTATGGAGTGGGTTTATAATATTCCAACAGTCTATATATAGACATGTACATAGCATGTGTTTTGGTACCTACTTGGTACAAATATATATGGATTCTGACTATTGCAGTGATCGAGGAACATCACATATGTTGCTCCAGATATAGCATGTTGTAAAGCAGTAAACATTTATGAGGTTCATAGTCAATTATATCCAATACATGATACATAAAAGAATAATACAACTCTAGTTACACATATCTACAAATAAGAAATATAGGGCAAACATTCACTCATGGAGCCTAAGGCATATGGCGTGCATATGGCTAGTAGTGAATCGCTTAGGAATAGTTTCTTTTGGATAGACAAGAGTGAGTCATGTCTCTTTATTAGACAATAATGATTTTCATCTCTTGTGGTGATTAGTACATATCTATAGATGAGTAGCATTTACACCATTTTTACTAAGCCTCTATATAGGACAATCTTAGCATAGTACAAAAATACTACTCCGGTTAAAGAGGGAGTATTGATTTTTATTCACAGGAAGAAACATATAGTTTCTATCCCCACCAGTTAGTCATGGTACATGACTCATACAACATGGAGTTGTAGTATATCTTATGGAGAGAATCCACATGAGTAGAGACATAGTCAAAGTCTCGATGACTATTGATACTTGAGAATATTTATAGTCAGGACTGTCAGAGAATAGTTAAGCCTCTTTGTGAGGCTAGATAGCCATATAGTTGGCTTAGTGGAGTACTATGATATGGAATCACTATGAAAGTGATTAGTCCTTGAAGAACATCACATAGAATAGAAATCTAACAAAGAACTTCTCGAGATAGAAAAATATTTTTGGAGTCCACAAATGTTGAAGATTGAAATAAAATATGAGATTTTATTTCTACATGATATTACACATTTGATGTGTGTTGTTGTATTTGATGGATGTGAAATCTATAGTTTCTAGTTTAGAGTAACTATATTTTGGATTGGATCTAGATGATGCTACTATGTGCAAGTAGCGGGTTGGTCTCTGAGCAGACCTATTGCATTTTATGGTTACTACTAAGCATATGCTTGAGTACCTTTGAGGTACATTAGGATAGGTTATTTATTGTATTTGATACATGATAGACATATTATATGATTGTTCTATCTAGCTATTGTTTTATCCTGAGATAAGTAATGTATATTGCGGTTAGTACTATAGAAGCTAAGTGTATTGTGGCTAGTAATACAAAAGGAAGGTGTATTTCGGCTACTACTAAGTAAAGTTTATTGTAGATAGTAACTACCCATTGAGGAGTAGTGTAGCTTGGGAAGCTACCTACTAGGGTGAAAGAATTGAGCCTGTAGTTATTAGTTGTTAATAGTCAAGCTTTCAAGAAAAGCCTATGTGCTATAATAAAACACATTGAGATGAAGTATCACTTCATCAGAGTCATGGTCATGTAAGTAAAATTTCAATACATAATTACTGATGAGAAGATTGCAAATTTGTTGACAAGTAGTTGTTAGTGACGAAGTTGAGATACTTCTGATATAATCTTGGCATGGTAGGAAATTCTTGGTAAGGAAGAGAATGTCTCCCTCGTTGAGAGGGAGTGTTGATTGTACAACATTAGGAGTCATTTTCCAAACTTGTGAGTAATATCAAGTCGGACTTGTGAGTCATATCAAGTCCTATGTATCCTCATATGATTGAGGTGGCCATGTTGTATTGTAGATCTTGTGAGTAATATCAAGTTGAGTCTTGTGAGTAATATCAAGACTAGACTTGTGAGTAATATCAAGTAAAGTATTCTCATAGAAGGCACCCTATGATATGGACCTCCAAGTTATGGAGATGAGATTGTGAGTAATATCAAGTTTATTCTTGTGAGTAATATCGAGATTGGTCTTGTTAGTAATATTAAGACAATAGATTTGTGAGTAACACCAAGTCCTACCAATATCCTCATTTATTGAGATTGCATACTTTACTTGGTGAAGTGGTTATATTAGGTGATGTATTACTAACCATGGTCATTTGAGATGGATAAAGTTATTAATTCTCCTCTATAGGCTGATCACCTCTAGAGTGAATTACTTTAACATATGAATATATGGTCCAGGGTAATATAATATGATCATAACATGTGACAATTATTCTGAGTATAAGATGATATGATAGATGATTAAACATAGACCATGCAATAAGATAAAGACATAATCAATAAAGAGATTATGAGATAAAGAGAATTCGAATTTCCCATGTAGATGACTAAGTGAACTCAATTTATAAAGCTTTAGTTAAATATAAATGCCTCAATCAATTATTTAGTTAAAGAATCAGTTGAACTATTAATGATCAACATTCAATTATGTAAAGAAGAGCTCAGTGGTCATCAATCAACAAGATTTAGTTAATAATGGTTAACTACGTGATTAAAGAAATATGGGCTAGTTAACTAAAGTGTTTACACTTTAGTTAGACTAACAAAAGACACTTAGTTAATCAAAGGATGACACTTTATTTAAGAAAGTGTGTTGCATGCGACACTTGAGTTTTTGCACTAGGACACTTATGTTATCCTATTAACTAAGTCATCAATATTCAGTTAGAGATTGAGTTCACTCCAATGTCAGTTAACTAAAAGTTAATATCCATGATTGAAGGTATGGTGCATTAGTTGTGCATGATGAAGATTCAATGCATGGATTGATTATTCCAAAAAGTCAATTCTAAATTCTAATGCATATGTGGCTAATTCTCTTGCAACCATTCACTAGGGTTTGCAAGTCATTTTGGCTTGTTATTAACATGCTAGCATATGGAAAGTTCATGATAGTTGTTACAGTGGATCTCCCTTCTTTATTAGTATGTATTCTCCCTTATCGAGCAATCTACTTATGTTGTAAAAATCATTCTCCACAATCTATATATTATACTCTGAAGAATTGATGGGTTTTTTCATCCTCTCTGTTATGAGGATTTTTCCCCGGGTAGATCTTGTGTTGTGGATGAATTATTATGTGTGATTGAATTGTTAATTATTAAATCTTGAAGAAATATTTATTGTATATTCCTCCTTTCGACTAGGAATCCCAATTGAGTAGTTGAATACCAACCCCGACTCCAGATGGTAGTTGAAGTTGGGCCAACAATCGAAGCTAGAGTATCTCTATCTTACATCTAAAGAGAGAGAACCACATCTTATGGGATAAATATATCCATAGAGCGTCCCATAATTGCATCCACCCCTACATTAACAACCAAATCCCTACCAACCTTCCACACAAGGAAATTACCAATAAAAGGAAAAGAAACTGAAAGAAATTTCCATTGATTCGAGACACCTTGAATTGGCTTGTGTTCTTCCCTAAACCACTCAATTATAGAGTCGAAAATAAAATACTTATCAATAAGAATATATTTCCACATACTAGGCTTAGTGATGAAATTCCACAGTGAACGAGTTACTAGTGCTTTCCCAAATAAGAATATATTTTTAATTCCCCATCCACCCCACTTCTTGGAAAGGGCTATCCTCTTCCAATTTGGCAAATATAAATCCTTGTACTCTCCACTTCCTCACCACAATAAATTGAAACACACTTTTCTTATAGCATTTAAGATTCGTTTCTGGATAATGCCATTAGATGCAAATACACTAGAATCACCTCCATAATGGATTTAACCAACACCAATATTATAGCTTGAGAGAGGAACATGTTGCACTAGAACTCTATTATTTGCTCAATCCTACCAACTAACCACATCCAATCCACCTTCCTATAGTTATTTGGTTTGATAGAGAATCCCAAATATCTTATGCTTTCTTCCAAATTTCTTTGAACATAGGGAATCATAGTGTCTAGCATCGTAGATAACTGAGCATCCAGTGCACACACATACACTATAGATTTTTGCCTCCATTCACATTCCTTGACAATATAAATGAAGGATATCGATAAATCTTCTAATTCCACTTTGGACTCAAAACATGAATGTAAAATGTCATCCAAAAATAATAGATGTTTGAGAGAGAGTCTCCTACCTACTACCACGCCTTTTATTTGTCTTCTCACCTTAGCATCAATTAGGCACCTGCTTAAATCTTCTATGACCAATATAAATAAATATATGACGATAAACATGATATTGCAACTCAATTTTAATTTATAGAGATGTATGCTTTTATGAATTTGTTATGTTAAGCTTATAATAGTTAAGGTTGAAATAGAGTATTTTTTATTTATTTATATGTTGTTCTATTTTGTGATTTTAATGCAAACGTTTTCAGAGTTTTAGTCTTATATATTCATGATGTCAATCAAATGCACACCTATTATATGATAAAGTCCATTATGCATAATCTCATGAATAAGCTCATAATAAGAAAAGATATCATAATGCATGGTACCCATTGTACAATTAGGTTTATGGGTTTGTGATTGGACCCCAAGGAATACAAACTCATTCGATTGTGGACAAGTCAATTTTGCTCTTTGGGGGCTCAAAGTTTCTTTTGCAAGTATAATTATAAAATGAATTTAAATATTATTATAAAATATGTCATTCAAAATAACCAAAACAAAGAACCAATCATGCAAGACTCAAAAGGTCAGTCTAGAAGTTTCACAAATACTAAATGAATTTGTATAGAAGGTAGTTAAAGTGTATATTCAATAATGTGAGGTAGTATCAGTACTTAAGACACAACAGGTAGTTATTATGTATATTCAACAATGTAAAGTGACAAAAAGAAACTAGAAGCTACTTATTATTAGTGTGTGTAGCTATATTTAGAGGTATCCACATTATATAATGGATATCCATCAATTAGTGTTGTATTGGAGAATTCATTAGAGGTTACATTGTGAATTTGTAGTTCTTAAAATTGCAATTTCTCTTCAGTCTTTTTGTTAAATATTTAATTGTAAAAAACACATTTTCTTGAAGTTGAAATTGCAATTTGAATTAAAATGTATTCAGTTTCTACAAATTCTCAATTCTTGGAATTTATAATTTATAATTTCTGCAACCAATCTATTTTTGTAATTATCAAAACTTCAATCAATTACTTGTTGGCATAAAAAGTTACAATATTTATAATTTTTGGGTTTTGAAACTATAATTGTGTTTTTTTACCTTGTAGTGAATTAATTGTTGAAATTGCATTTTTCTTAAAAATATTGATTTTGCTTCTATCAAATTGTGCAATTTTAAATGAAGGCCACAACTATTGAGTTTAAAAGTATCAAAACTAAAGGAGTGTGATGGCAACAAAGATCAATAAACTTGCTCAAGATAGAGAGAAAAAGACGGAATTGACTATATTTATATGTGTATAATTATTTTTGTGTATATTGATTTTTTTAATCCAACTAAGTATGTACCTTGTGCTATGCTTAATATAAGCAATTGCCTTCACAAAATTCATATCCAAATATATATACACTATTTTGAAAATGAATTAAAAAAGAAATTAAATTAGTTAAAAATAATTATTTAAATTTTTATTTTATTTTATTTGAAAGCAAAGCTTAAATAATTGCTAAATTTTTATTTAAAATAATAATAATAATAATAATAATATATCATCTAAATATAAATTTATAAATACAAAATTTTAATGTGAATTTTATACATAATAAGATTTGTATTTATATAGTGTTTTTTTTTATTAAACATAGGGTATATTTATCATATAAATAAATAAAATATATCTTAAAATAAATTTAGAAAAGTAACAATGTAGTGATATTTTTAAGGCAATAATAATAGTTAAGATAAGAAAATTAATATACTCAAGATAAGAATGAATTCTCATGAGCTCTATAGTGAAAAAAGCCATACAACCACACTAAATCTTAGTTTTATAATTTTTATTGCAATATCAATAATCCTAACCTTCAAAGACATAAAAATCATAGTGATTTGAGAACACTTTTTTCCATATTATTTAAAGCATAAAATACAATTTCAAAATAAACAAATTAATTATTTTTTAAGAATTAACCATAATAAACAATAATTACTATTATATAGATTTATTGTATTTTATATAAATAATATTTGGTCTCGGTCATCAACATTATCATTTTCTCACACACATATTGTGTTATTATTTTTTATTATATAAAATTATATATTTTTATTAAAATTAAATAATTTTTTTATAAATTTAAATTATAAAAATTTTAAACTCTGCAAAAAAAAATATAAACAAATTTATACAAACCCAAAAAAATGAAAAATTAACCAATTAAAAAGTTTAAAATAAATTTAAAAAGTTAACCCATTTCATTCTTAAACAAATCTTGGAATCTCACATCTTATCTCATCTAACATAGCGTCCGTATAAACTACCATTTAATTAAAAAAAATGAATTTATAATCTTTTATATTTTAAAACAAACTTATGATCTCCATTTCCTATCCATGCAATATGAACTAAAGCGGGAATCTATAACATGCAAGACTGGAAAATAATATAGTTATAACACAGCATATTCCTGAATGGCAACCGTGTTGAGAGGCAATTAGGATGATGTATGTCACCACAGAGTTGATTTGTGTCTTTCTTCTAATCCAAATTGTAGCGTGTTTAGACAACTCACCAATGTGTCTAAGCTTTGTTGAGCGGAATGTTTAACCCATTTTACAGCCCATTAATGTTTAACCCATTTGACAGTCCATCAGAGAAAAATGAAATATTTAGGAAAAAATTAAATATAAAATAGATAATTAAAATCATAAACATTGCATTAAGAATTCTAGAGTTCTGAACAAAGTGGAAAAGTTGAAATTGAATACGTGGAAGGTCAAAATAAGAGAAAAATGAAATATTTAGGAAAAAATTAAATATAAAATAGATAATTAAAATCATAAACATTGCATTAAGAATTCTAGAGTTCTAAACATTGCATTAAGAATTCTAGAGTTCTGAACAAAGTGGAAAAGTTGAAATTGAATACGTGGAAGGTCAAAATAAGAGAAAAATGAAATATTTAGGAAAAAATTAAATATAAAATAGATAATTAAAATCATAAACATTGCATTAAGAATTCTAGAGT
>LPNX010538778.1:599580-741366 GCA_001517045.1 Pseudotsuga menziesii
TCTGAACAAAGTGGAAAAGTTGAAATTGAATACGTGGAAGGTCAAAATAAAACCATTGACAGAAAATACAAATGGCGCCGCCCAGACTTGAACTGGAGACCTTCAGTGTGTTAGACTGACGTGATAACCAACTACACCACGGCACCGACTTGTGTTTACGCGGCTGTGTATACTTAGATTAAAATTCAAATTTTGTCGGTACTATGGACATAGGAATTAATTATTATATTATAATAATATATTGCTTTTAACTGAAATTTATATGAAACTACAAATTAAGATTAAGTTTTAACACATTCTGAAGTTCTGCCGTCTTAGCGATTGTACCCACGTCCATACTCAAATGGTACCAGCGGCCTTATTATCCATCATTCTCTAATTTTAAAAATATAGTTATTTCTAATTTTGATATCTTTAAATTCTATCTGGACCGCATAGCGCAGTGGATTAGCGCGTTTGACTTCGGATCAAAAGGTCGTGGGTTCGACTCCCACTGTGGTCGTTTCATTGTTCGCATATAACCTTTGTACCAGGTCCAAGAGCCTTGGCTTGGCTTTGCTACCCTGTAGTTATACTTGACCAATGCAATACAAATGTGTTGAAATCAAGTTAGGTTTTATGGACGTTGCTCACTAAAATTGGTTTTTAGGTTTTTTTGTATGGTGTAATCCGCAATCCCGTGAGTGTTTTAGCTAAAATTCGGCCGAAATTTTTCAAATGGTAGTTTTCAGTGATTGGAATTGTATAATCCGGGTGTCCCAGTGGTAATCTAGGCTCCTAAATCCATTTTTCAATAAAAATTGCAATGTCAATACTGAAAATCTCATTTTCAACAACAAATCGTGTTGCCGGAATCTGGCCATAAAGCTTAAAAGAATAAGGAACGTTGAAAGTTTTCTAATTGGTCTAAGCTCTATGCTTCAACGTTGTTATGTATTTCTGCTCTTGCTCTCACCCCACCAGGAGCTGGTTATGTCTTGGCGGATGACGGGAGGGTAACATTGTCGTTTCCTCCTGAGAGAAATACCAATCAATCTCTCCAGCTCTGAAGCACTCTAAATGGCAGATGAGCCATCTGGTGGCAAGCACTCTAACTCTATCCCGCCCAGTCACTCTATCCCGCATGGTTATAACTCAGAATTAATAAAGAGAAAACAAAACTCCCCTGGTCTTTAATTTAAAATGACTATCGTTATGTATCATCAGTTCGTATTCATTTCAAGTCTTTTACCGCCCGTAGGTAGCTCGCTCTGCCTGCTTGCTTGGTTACCCTTAAAGGGCAGAGTTCTGCTTGGCTTGAGGGGAATAAAGGGCCCTTTGGCTCACAGGTTCAGGACCAACTGCCCTATTCTACAATTTTTTTTAGTATGCTACCCTTTAATTACCTACTTCAAGGAAGGGGTGAAACATGAAACTAGCTAGCTATGATCAACAGTAAATAAGTTTTCTTTCAATAAACCACCATTATGAACATTGAAAATCTCATTTTCAACAACAAATCGTGTTGCTGGATTCCGGCCATAAAGCTTAAAAGAATAAGGAACGTTGAAAGTTTTCTAATTGGTCTAAGCTCTATGCTTTAACGTTGTTATGTGTAGTGTGAATATTAGAAGGAGGCACAACACTCCTCCAAGGAGGAAGGAGGGAGTGGAGCCACCTTTTTAAAGCTTAAACTCAATGAAGCTTAGGAGGATGAGAGAAGAAGAAAAGGGAAGGAGAGAAGGTTGTTCCATTTATTATAATTTTAGAGTTTGGGTATGTTGTTAAGGTTGTAGATTAATTAAGTTAAATTATTTATGGTTATTAACATTAGAATAATACATAGCTCTAGTTGTATGTATAATCTATTATGTTTAGTTTGATTTTTTGTTTTGGTGATTAAGTAAGGGAAGAACATATGGATAATCTATTATGTTTAGTTTGATTTTTTGTTTTGGTGATTAAGTGGGGGAACTATATTTAAAGGTACGGTTTGGGATTTTAGGGAGATAATTGCAAACCTTTGGTAGTGCCTGTAAAATTAGGGGTATATTTACCATGGGTACAATTTTATTAATAAAATCCCAAATCCTACCTTCAAATATTGTTCCATGCCCCCAAATGTGTTGGATTTTATATCACACGTTTTGAAAATAAACAAAGTGAAGAGAGACCATTGTTTACACTAGGGCCCTATGTTGTAGTAATGTTTGGTGTTCTTTTGAAGACTTCCTTTGGTTCTCTACAATCAATGACTGCTAATTAGTGGGGGATAAGATCATTGTTTTTCAGTAGGTGATACTAGAAACCTTGAATATGGAAGGGGTTCCAAGGGTTTTAGTTCTAAGGGAAATTTATGTTTTAGATATGATTATTTTGGTTTGTGGAGATGTAGAATGGAATCAAATACTAACTATCAAAAAATCCTTTCGTATTGTTGATTCAATCATAATATTGGACATATATTCCATGTCTATCTCAACCAGTATGGAGACTCTAGAAAAAGAAAGGGAAATGGTTGCAAGGTCCTGGGAAAGGTCTTTAAGGTTTTTCATAAGGTCAAGAATGACAAAAGAACCTCCCTTGACATAGGTGGGGTTTGAACTCAAAAAAATAAGGAAAGGATTAGGCATATCGAATCAATGAAGGAAAGTAGTAAGTCCAATGTCCCTGAGCAATCTATTGTAGAGCACCCCTACTTAATAGAATGGATGACACTGTCTAATCTAGCTCTAGTCAATCATTCTAATTTGGGAGACATATTCAAACTTGTTGATAATTTAGAATCATTGCCAATAAATCTGGCTTAGGAGAGCCATGAATTAGTGGATGAGAATGGTATGAGAACACTCCTATTAAATCTTGGAGCATATAAAGTAGGATCAACCCTACCAAAGGATACAATTGTAGTTGTCAGCACCAAAAGTGATGGTCTTGTTTCACATTGTGTAGATGTTGATCTTGAGAGGTGAACAATAGAGGTGATCAAGGAAGAAGTGTTTCAAGGGTTGGACATAGTTCAATGCCAACTCATAATGTTTCTAGAAGTCCTCTTTGTTGGATTGATTCTCAACTCACCACTAACGGTTTGCAAAGTGTTGCAAATTTCGATCATTGACTCTACTTCAATTCACTTCTTCATTTGCACATTGCCACCCCTAAATTATGTTAGATTTAAAAAAAAATTATGCACAAAAAGAAGAAGATCACTAAAAGAATGACAAGCCCAACAAGACAAAGAAGACACAATGATTTATCCTCGGAAACCCTCATGGGTAAGAAAAACCAACAAAATCCCTCGATATAGAATCCAACCAAGTACAATGTAAGACCACATGACTAATATAGACTACTTCTCCTCCTCTAGATGGACTCCCCTTTCTCTCTATAGAGAACTTGCTTCAACTGTGAGTGTGTCCAAATGAGGAGGGCACCTCATCTATTTATACACTTCAGTTGTGAAGTCTAATAACCTGTTGAGGCCTGGAAATTTGCAGGCGGCAACAATAAGGGATTCTCCCCAATCAACGTTCCCAACTAGCCCGTTGATTGTTTGGTATAGGGAATCCGTCCGGTTTGCGATCCGGCTACCGTAGGTCAAAGTAACAAACAATGGCTTTACCGATTGCGGCCCGGCCCACCGAGTTTTATAATTTTGACTTAAGGAAATGATATGCAAGTGCCTAATTGAATGCAGGGTGATCAAGATGCAGGGAGCGGTCACAAAGTGATGCGTCGGTTCTTACCTCTCGTCTTGTGCTCGCAAGCAACCAAACCAGATACCAAAAGAAATAAACTAACTATATAAACTATCCCTAGGGAGCAAGGTTATCATTTTTGGATGAGCAATACATTTTCACATACATAAAGAAGAATCACAGGTAACTGATACTTCTTCTAAAGCACATGAACGCTTACAGATTTTCAAATAACTAGATAGCCGATCATTTTATAACAACATCTATTACTCACAGTGAAAAAATATCCAGAAATTACTGAAGAACATTAAGAAAGAACATAGGTTCAGAACATCGAATACTCTTACAGTAAATGAAACACAGCTGAAAACGAAATAGTTCCTCTTCAACATTATTCATTGAGTTTGCATTGATACATTTCGCTTTTCACTCTCTCCGACAGGCAAATATTGCATTTCCTATGCAAAACAAAGTAGTTCATCTTACAAGTAAACAATTACAAAGTTTTCCGAGGGAAAAAGCCCTTTTTCAGTCCTACTTCCCTATATTTAAACTACCCCTGCTGCCCCTTGGGTTGCCACCCCAGCGTGTGACTTTTCAGCATCTTCAATGATTCCGCTTCTTGTTCTGGCCGCTGCGTTTTCCCAATCATTCTCTATGAGCGTTTTATCTTCTGACCAGTAACTGATGAGTCTTCCTCTGTCCGTTCCTCCTTTGTTTGCTTGCTTTGTCCTTTTCTGCGTTTTGCCTTCCTTGTGATCGTGCCGGTTCCGGTCCGACCAAGCTAAGTCTTAGCCCATGGTCGCTTTAGTAGCACCGAATTCCTTCTACGAACAATTACAATGCATTATTCGCTGCAAAGGGGAGTTTTTAAACATTTAAACCTTATCTGCCCAGCATTGTAAATCTGCAAGAGACTAGCCAAGTTCATCCGGACAAGGTATCGATTTAAGCTTTGGGCGGGCAAAATTATAATCAGCGGTCGACCAACTTCTGCATTGGATGAGACGAGACTTCAGGAGCCGCAACAGCGGGGAATTATAGAAACCGGGTGAGCGAAAACATGGGCGAAAAAGGGTAATTGGACGTCGGGGGGAAGAGTGCTTCGGGAACCAGGAGGAACCAGGAGGGGTGGCTCATCCGCAACGGCAGACAGAACGATGGCAAGGGACAGGCGACGAGGTGGAAAGACTCAGTTCAGGCGGGGGAAGACAAGGTCGGACGTCGGATGATACTTGAATCGGAAGCCAACTATCTCCTCCCGGCCACAACGGCGAGCGAGTGGAAACTTACGGACAAGCAATTTAAACTAAACGGATCGGGCATCGGACGGTTCAGGAAATCGGACGAAAGAAAAGTCTAGGAGCTGCAACGGCGGAAGGGTTGAAACTTCGCAGCCCTCGATCCAGCAGTAAAAGAGGCCCGCTTATAGGGAAACTGAAGTATTTGAGCAGTGCTAAGGATCGGCTGTAACCAAAATCACTTCTTTTCACAAAGGATGCGCTGAAGAACAGCAAATTTTCTTCTCTTTGACCACACATTCATGACTCAAACCAAAAAATGAACAAGGCATACATAAATTACTGACATCCACCTTCAGAGACACGGAAGCAAACACGCTCAAGGAGCTCAAAAGTTCAACGATCAAGCCATACAAAAATAATGAGGAGGGGCCCAGAAATTAAAACATTAATTTGGGGGGAAAAACAGTTACGGCAGCAACAACTGGCGATTACCTGGTGAACCTAGATCTCTGGGTGACTTTTCTTTGAGTAGCAGACTGTTTCCTAACCAAAATGCATTAAAAGAAATCTTCCAGCTGTCCGGATTTCTCCCATGACCGAAGTGTGTTCCTTAATCATTAATGCTAGTCCCATTTGGGGAGAGGGGCAACTGAAACCTTCAAGTCCAGACCACTATGTTGAGGCCAGAGTATGATTTTCATTGTTACCTCTGTTTTCAGGTAGCTAATAGTGTGGACACCACAGGATTGCAGCATATAGTAAACAGCAGTATCTGTTTGTTCCTCGTTCCCATGCCATTTTAACACTTTGTGCCTTTGGACTTTTGTCCTTTCATCTGAGTCCTTCTGTACGCCTTTCTTACTGAATTTTAATTCAGGATCCTCTATCCCATAGTGCCCTTTTGTGTGAGTGGTATACTTTAGGTCTCAGCTCACGGACGGAGAGGATCTTTTGGCAATTTAGTATTTATGCTTTAGCACTTGCTTTGATTTATGATGCTTTTATAGAAGTTTGACTCTTTATCTTCCTTTTGGCATTTATTTCTTGGCATGGGATCATTTATATTTAATATGTTGTTCACCTTGCTTCCTCTCATGGGTCCTTTACTGTCGCTCCTTAGAACATTTTGAATGTGACGTGGACGGAGCCCCGACATAGTACTCCAGACTCTTTGAATCCGGTTTAATTCACAGGGGTTAAGTTGGACTTCAATGCACACAACATTTTATTCGAGAAAACTGCTAGGCTAGAAGAATTCTTTAAGCAATCCACAGGCTGATACTCAACATATTTGCTATTCCCAAAAGACCTTAATATCCTTCAGACAAACGCAAGTTCGTTTCCCTTATTGAAAATCAAAACTTAAAATTAAATCAAATGAAAGCATGACTCGAAAACAACCACACAGCTTATTTATGTACAAGGCAGAACAAATCAAAGAAAACTAAGAAAAGTAGGGCTTGAGAACCAAACCATTAACTGGCAATTTCTCCTCCCATCCCTGTAAATCTTGCAGCTTATAAGTGGCAGGGCCAAGTTTGGCTACAATATGAAAGGGGCCTACCCATAACTGCTGGAATTTGGTATGCTTTCCTTTTTCATCATGGGGGTGGTCCCACTTGAGAACTAAGTCTCCTACTTCAAAGTCCTTTTTCCCAGCTTTATGCTTGTCAAACCACCTTTTGATTACTTCCTGCTGTTGTTTGAAACGTTCTCTAGCCTTGGATCTGGCTTCTTCTGCTTTTAGGAGATTATATATTCTTATTTGCAGAACCTCATCATCCGACCCCCTAGACTCTTGAGCTAGTATGGAGGACGGTAGCAGAATATTGGGAGGCAGGATGGCTTCCTTTCCGTACACAAGGGTATAGGGTGAAACTCCTACTGCAGACTTGGGGGTAACGCTATCAGCCCACAGGGCGTTTGGTAAGGCTGAGTGCCAACTTCGCTGGTTTTCTATGACAGTCTTCTTCAGGATTCTAATGAGGTTTTTATTGGAGGATTCAGCCAGGCCATTCCCTTGCGGATAGTAGTTAGCAGAATAATGTAATTTTATCCCTTTCTCATGAGCAAAAGCAGTCAATTTAATGGATGAAAAGTATTTAGCATTATCAAAAACTACTGAAATTGGAACTCCAAAACTGGTCATGATATGATCTTGGAGGAAGCTGATGACTTCGTCTTCGTTTATCTTGCGTAATGGGATAGCTTCGATCCAGCGAGTGAAGTAATCAGTCGCAGTAAGAATGTACTTGTGTAGCAGAGAAGAATTCGGTTTTATTTCTCCAATAATGTCCAGCCCCCATTGTTCAAATGGTTCTGTGATCATAACAGGCTTTAGGGGTGCTGCTGCCCTGGGCTGTCTTCCACCACACCTTTGGCAAGTATCACATTTTCTGACGTGTGCATGTGCATCCATGAAAAGTGTTGGCCAGTAATAACCAGCTCTGAGAACCTTGTGGGCTGTAGTGTCCCCTGAGTAATGTCCCCCAGCCGGGCCATCGTGCAATTCAGACATTACTTTCTCAGCATCTTCTTTCTCCAAGCATCTCAGGAGGACTCCATCATAGTTTTTTCTAAACAATATGCCTTCTATGATTTGATAGGAAGCTGATTTCAGACGTAGAGCTCTTCTTTGTTTGGAACTCCAATGTTTCGGTAACACCCCTGACTGCAAGTAATGCACAAGGTCTCTATACCAAGAATCAGGGATGGTAAATAAAGGGCAAACATCCATTACGTGCAACTCAGCTTCATCTTCCCATGCTTGTTCTTCATCGTTTGTCTTCCCAGTCATCAATTTGCATAACCCTTGACCTTTCACTATAGTAGCTGGCTTGAATTCAAGATCATATTCTTGAAGGGTTGTTACCCAATTGCCCCTTCTTTCTCCTAATTCTTTTTGAATGAGAAGGGATCTTACAGCTGGGTAAGGGACTATTACCTTGGTACGATTTTTTAGTATATAAGGCCTGAATTGCTTTACTGCCTTAAATACTGCGTATGCCTGCTTATCAATGGCTGGGTAGTTTAATTCAGCTCCTTGTAGCCCAGTGCTCATAAAAGAGATTGGGAATTCATCACCCCCTTCTTCCTTTTGCGTAAGTACGGCTGCCAATGAATCATCGGACGCAAATGTATACATAATGAAGTCCTTGTCAAAGTCTGGACTTTTCAGAGAAGGCGCATGTGCAACAGCAGTCTTGATTTTACTGAAAGCATTCTTTTCAGTCTCAGTCCACTTAAACTGTGCGTTTTGCTTGACCATCTGTTGTAGTGGTTTAACAGTCTAGGCAAAATCAGGCACAAATCTACGTACGAAGTTTATTGTTCCCATGAAGGATTGCATTCCTTTTTTATTATGGGGCATGGGAATTTGCTCAATGGCTTTGATTCTTTCTGGGTCTATAGATATACCTCTTTTTGAAACTATATGCCCCAGTAACTTGCCTTCTGTGACCGCAAATACGCACTTCTTAGGATTTAGGGAAATGCCATACTTTCGACAGCGCTCGAAAATTTGCTTTAGGTGGAACGCGTGCTCCCCTCTTTTCTTTGAAAATATTGTGATATCATCAAGGTAGACCACCACACTTCGCCCAATCAGTCCTCAGAAAGCTATGTCCATAGCTCTCTGAAATGTCGCGCCAGCATTAATTAGGCCAAAAGGCATTCTTCTATATGCGAAAGTTCCCCATTTAGTTCTGAATGTTGTTTTCAATCTATCTTCCTCAGCCACTAACACTTGGTTGTAGCCAGAGAATCTGTCTAACAATGAAAACAATTCAAAACCAGAAACCATCTGTAGAAGTTGCTCCATGGGAGGAACTGGATAATTGTCTTTGTCTGATGCACGGTTTAAGTTTCTGAAGTCCACGCACAGTCTGATTTCTCCCGATTTTTTTCTGACTGGCACCAAATTTGACACCCATTCTGAATGCCGGACTTTTAAAATAATCCTAGCATCTAACAATTTCTTCACTTCGCTCTGGATTAGTGGTTCCAGCTTTGGGTGCATCTTCCTCAGCGGCTGCTGATATGGCTTGACGCCTGCTTTAATAGGAATAATATGTTTGATGATATTAGTGTCATAGGTTTTTAAATATGCATACGTCCATGCAAAGACATCTTGGTACTGCTTAAACAAACTGAGGAACTTGTCTCTTTCTGCTAGTGAACAGCACTTGCCGAGGTTCACGAACTTAGGTTCCGTTTTAGTCCCCAAATTTATTAGCTCGAACTGTAGAGTTGAGCTGTGCGTCTTCACATTAGCGGGTCTTCTAAATTTCTCGTTCAAGTCAAACATCTTCTCTAACGTCCTGACCTCTTTGGGAATGAAATTGTCATATTTCATTTCAGCCTGATGTTCCTCATCATCGATAATGGCTCCTTTAAAAACCTCCTCGTTTATCAAGCATTCAATTATTTGCTGATCATCGTCAAATACTCGCAAGTTGGTGATCATGTCCGGAACTGATGGCCTGAAAAGTAATTCAATAGAGCATTTTTTATTAGTGGGAACCAATCTGGCGGCTGATGTAGCTAGAAGATCAGCGGCTGCATTTTTTATTCTTGGAATTGAAATAATGTTAAATGCATGAAAATTTTTAAGCAAATCCCATACCTCATTTTGGTAAGCTTTCAAATGAGGGGAAACACAATGTATTTGATTTATTACTTGTTTCACAACTATTTCTGAGTCCCCCAAAACTTTTAAATTACTAACCTTAAGCTCAATCGCCTTCTTGAGTCCCTGCAGCAGTGCTTCATACTCGGTCGTATTGTTAGTACACTCAAACTCTAATCTACAAGACAGGAAGTGTTTATTTTTTTGTGGGTCAATAAGGACGCAGCCGGCCCCTGACCCTTCTAATGTCTTCGAGCCATCAAAATATAAAGTACAAAAAAAATTATCTACTGAAAAAGAATCTACTCCTACAACTAAGTCTACTATTTTACAGTCAAGCTCATCAGCCTGAGAAAAACGAAGGAGATCAGGCTGGGTGTCAGATGTGTCAGATGTGTCGCTGGCTTCTTCCGCTTGATAATTCCCTGGTTCCAGTTCGAGAAAGTAGTTTCCCAACACAGATTCGACTGGTATGTTCTTTTCATCCAATTGAGTAACATTGTGCTTCATTTGAGGTTCTCCCAGAACCTTAATCTGATTGGGACTCCCTTTGTATGGCAGCCAAAGATGTGACCAATCTGAGGTGAAATACCCATTCAACTTAGCTGACCAATTTCTGCTCCGAACCAGGCCGTAAGCGTCTGGTATATCAGCCACCACGATGTTAATAACTTGGCATACTCTGCTATCAGATGCTAGGCGGATTAGGACATCTTCCATCTCACCGATCACCCTGACGTCTGTCCTATCCAATTGCACCACCCTCCACGTGGATGGTTTAGGCTGTCCATTTATTTTCTTACATACTGATATGGGCATGACATTAATTGCCGCTCTTGAGTCTACTAGACAATTGTGCACGTTATGATTAAAGATTTCGAAAGTTAGGAGGAAAGGTGGATGTTTAGTTTTAGACATACCTCCAGTGCTAGCTTCTCCAATTTCTTCTTCATCCCGAGGCTGATTATCAGCGGGCAACTTTTCTTCTAACGTTTCAAGTTCCTTCAACAGCTTTTCTTTCTGCTGGGGTACTTTGCACATTTCGAACAGCAGGACATTTGCCTTTATCTTCTTTAAATCTTCAACAATGTCGTATTCAATTTGTGTTTTAATGGACAGAGATTTATCAGCGCTCACCTTCTCTTCATTTGGCTTAGGCAGTGTTATGTTTTGTTTAGGATCCTGGCTGGTAATGGTAAATTCCGGAATCTGATCAGCCAAGGATTTGTTTTGAAACTTCTTTTTGATATTTCTTTGCAACCTTTGGATCTTTGGGAGTAGAAGACTATCATCACTAACCATACCATTGCTTCTAGTTGTTACGTTAGCTTCCCTGATGTCCCTGTGTCCTTGAGTATTTTCCTCTTCTGCGTCCAATAAGGAAACAGAATTCCATAATGCCATGGTCTCTTCTTCTTGTTCTTTCGTAGAAATGGAAGCATCACTTTCTTTCTTTTCATCCTCATCCTCTTCCGCTAATCTCGAATCCAACATCTGATTCATGACTAATGTCATCGAATTTATCCATTGTGGACAGTTCTTTTCGGAATGAGGTTGTTGATGGAAAGTACAGAAATTTTCCATCCCTATCTCAGTCAGATTCATGGATGCAGCTTTTTGAGGGGGAGGTTGGGGCTGATTGCTGTCCTCTCTTTTCTTATAATATGGCCTGAAAAACTTCTGTGCTTCTTTTTCCTTTTCTAAGTCTATGATCTTATTGGATAGCTTTTGCATCATTTTAGCCATGCTTTCATAATCTGGTGTCCTTTCTTCTTTAGGTTTAGTGAACAATAAGGTTTTTTTGCCCGCACCCTTCTCTCCTAATTGCTCTGGATAGTCTTCAATGCTTTCTCTTTCTACTTCCACCACTTCTGCCTCTTCATAGGTTTCTGTCAAAGTAGGCTTGGCCCTACCCTTCGCAAACATGGCCAAGTCAGGGCCCAATGCTGAAGTATAGTATTCAATCAGCACTTTGTCTGAAGGCTTATCTGTTTCAGAGAAATTTTTAAGATATGCTGCAAACCTTTGTGTGAAACTGTGCACTTTTTCCCTTTTTTCTTTCTTTAATGCACACAGTCCTTTCATGAGGGCAGCGTGGGTCTTTTGTGTTGCATACTTTCTCCTAAACATTCTTTCAAAGGTATCCCAGTCTGGGATAGAGTTGGAGGGCAATCCAAAATACCAAGAGGCCGCAGCTCCTTTGAGGGTATGCGGGAAAAGTCTACAAACCACATCTTCATGTTCCCTCGCCCTTAATCCTTCTATAGCCAAATAAAAACTCTGTAGATGATCATCTACTAAGATCTTCTCATTAGGGTCAAATTTGGGCAGTAGCTTCTCAAAGGCTTGAGGTAGATCATGCAGAGGTGGGGTGAGATTCAGGGGTGATCTGGCTCTCCATGCCGATGGTGGTGGATTTGGTGGTGGGGGCGGAGGTAGGTTTGCATTAATGCCGTCCATGAGTAAAGGTGGTGACTGTGGAGGTGAACCGACAGGGGTATGAACAGGAGAAATGTAAGGGGTCTCCGGGCCTTCTTGATTCAGAGGCAGCTCAACTTCTTGTAAGGCAGTTTCTACAAGTTCTTCCTAGTCTCCGACCAATACCGAATCTTCTACTATGGGACGGTCTTTCTTCTTGTATTCTCTTCTAGTTAATTCGTGAATAATTGGAAACCCTCCAATTTTCTTTATATAAGCACGGGTGTGTCTCCTCAGATCGTTTACAATCTCGTTGCGAACAGGAAATAAATGTTCTCTGTTGTCTTCTTCCGGAATTGGATGACACGGTCCACTACTTTCAGAACTGTAACCAGCGAAATAATCTCGGGAAAACGGGTTTCCCCGGCCATCCATGCACTGGCGGCCCTCCTTCTAGCACCAAAACTATTGAGGCCTGGAAATTCGCAGGTGGCAATAGTAAGGGATTCTCCCCAATCAACGTTCCCAACTAGCCCGTTGATTGTTTGGTATAGGGAATCCGTTCGGTTTGCGGTCCGGCTACCGTAGGTCAAAGTAACAAACAACGGCTTTACCGGTTGCGGCCCGGCCCACTGAGTTTTATAATTTTGACTTAAGGAAATGATATGCAAGTGCCTAACTGAATGCAGGGTGATCAAGATGTAGGGAGCGGTCACAAAGTGATGTGCAGGTTCTTACCTCTCGTCTTGTGCTCGCAAGCAACCAAACCAAATACCAAAAGAAATAAACTAACTATCTAAACTATCCCTAGGGAGAAAGGTTATCGTTTTTGGATGAGCAATACATTTTCACATACATAAAAAAGAATCACAGGTAGCTGATACTTCTTCTAAAGCACATGAATGCTTACAGATTTTCAAATAACTAGATAGCCGATCATTTTATAACAACATCTATTACTCACAGCGAAAAAATATCCAGAAATTATTGAAGAACATTCAGAAAGAACATAGGTTCAGAACATCGAATACTCTTACAGTAAATGAAACACAGCTGAAAACGAAATAGTTCCTCTTCAACATTATTCATTGAGTTTGCATTGATACATTTTGCTTTTCACTCTCTTCGACAGGCAAAAATTGCAGTTCCTATGCAAAATGAAGTAGTTCATCTTACAAGTAAACAATTACAAAGTTTTTCGGGGGAAAAAGCCCTTTTTCAGTCCTACTTCCCTATATTTAAACTACCCATGTTGCCACCCCAGCGTGTGACTTTTCAGCATCTTCAACGATTCCGCTTCTTGTTCTGGCCGCTGCGTTTTCCCAATCATTCTCTATGAGCGTTTTATCTTCTGACCAGTAACTGATGAGTCTTCCTCTATCCGTTCCTCCTTCGTTTGCTTGCTTTGTCCTTTTCTGCATTTTGCCTTCCTTGTGATCGTGCCGGTTCCGGTCCGACCAAGCTAAGTCTTAGCCCATGGTCGCTTTAGTAGCACCAAATTCCTTCTGCGAACAATTACGATGCATTATTCGCTGCAAAGGGGAGTTTTTAAACATTTAAACCTTCTCTACCCAGCATTGTAAATCTGCAAGAGACTAGCCAGGTTCATCTGGACAAGGTATCGATTTAAGCTTTGGGCGGGCAAAATTATAATCGGCGGTCGACCAACTTCTGCATCGGATGAGACGAGACTTCAGGAGCCGCAACGGCGGGGAATTATAGAAACCGGGTGAGTGAAAACATGGGCGAAAAAGGGTAATTGGACGTCGGGGGGAAGAGTGCTTCGGGAACCAGGAGGAACCAGGAGGGGTGGCTCATCCGCAACGGCGAACGGAACGATGGCAGGGGATAGGCGACGAGGTGGAAAGACTCAGTTCGGGTGGGGGAAGACAAGGTTGGACGTCGGATGATACTTGAATCGGAAGCCAACTATCTCCTCCCGGTCGCAACGACGGGCGAGTGGAAACTTACGGACAAGCGATTTAAACTAAACGGATCGGGCGTCGGACAGTTCAGGAAATCGGACGAAAGAAAATTCTAGGAGCCGCAACGGCAGAAGGGTTGAAACTTCGCAGCCCCCGATCCAGCAGTAAAAGAGGCCCGCTTATAGGGAAACTGAAGTATTTGAGCAGTGCTAAGGATCGGCTGTAACCAAAATCGCTTCTTTTCACAAAGGATGCGCTGAAGAACAACAAATTTTCTTCTCTTTGACCACACATTCACGACTCAAACCAAAAAATGAACAAGGCATACATAAATTACTGACATCCACCTTCAGAGACACGGAAGCAAACACGCTCAAGGAGCTCAAAAGTTCAACGATCAAGCCATACAAAAATAATGAGGAGGGGCCCAGAAATTAAAACATTAATTTGGGGGGAAGAACAGTTGCGGCAGCAACATAACCCAACAGGGCCGACTTCACCTTCCCAACATGGATGACTTGACCTAGGAGACATAAAAATACATTTTAATAATTCTTTTCTAGGTGCTATTGACCCGAGTTACAACAAAGGTTTTACCTCAAGACTTTACATGACCAATTATATCAATGACATCCCTAATTGGAGGAACAACATCTATGGAAAGGAGGGATAATAACAATATTATAAAAAGTACAATTAGAATATCTTCCACAATTACATTATTTCAACACTCCCTCTTAACAAAGAAGGTATTCTACGTCAACAACAGCAACCACATACAACTGACTGGTGGATCTATATGTCAGAATTTTTGTAACAACATCATCATAAGCATCATCTTCATCACAAAACATCATCATCACGAAACATCATCATCATCTACAACATCATCAGTATGTGAATACTGAGACATCATCATCATCTGCAACATCATCAGTATGTGAATATTGGAAATCATCATTATCTGCAACATCATCAGTATGTGAATACTGGGACATCATTAATATATGAATACTAGGACATCATCATCATATGCAACATCATTAGTATATGGATACTGGAACAACAACACCATCATCAACAAATAAATGCTAGATCATCATCCGCATCATGAGCATAGAAATGCTAGAACAAAATCATCATCATTAGCATAAAATGCTAATACAACCACAACAACATCAACACGGAGTGTTGGGACCACAACCACATCGACATCATAAACACAAAGTGCTAGGACCACAACCACATCAACATCGTTAGCACAAAGTGATGGGACAAAAACCACATCAACATCATCATCACAAAGTGTTGGGACCACAACCACATCATCAACATAGAGTGATGGAACCACAACCACATCATCAAGATAGAGTGATGGAACCATCTGAAGTAGCATCACGGTGGGCACTCTAGTAGACCCAAATGGCTTTGTTTGGCTTACTAATCCTTTTGAACCAACCAAGCCTAGCCAAACATACCAATCTACCAAACAAGCCTTGTATGACTTACTAACCCTTTCGGGCCAAACAAGCCTAGCCAGACATACTAATCCCTCTAGGATCAATCATCCTTATCAATACTGATATACTAATCCCAATGGCATCAACCAGGACTTATTAGGCTGACATACCAATCCTAGGGTAAGATGCCGCACCACTGCAACAAGCACCACTACCACATCCACATCATCACTCCCTCTTTCGAGGGAGGTTCTTACATACTACACCAAGCTTGTCTCAAAAGTATTCAAACTTTACACGAGAAAAAGGCTTAGTCAATACATCAACCACTTGTTCCTTGGTAGGAACATGTTGGAGCTGTACAACTCCCTTTTGCACCATGTATCGAATATAATGGAACTTTATTTTCGTCAAGGAAAATTTTAAGGTCGAAATTTAGCCCAGAAATGAAATTAAAGGGGTTACAAAAAAATGGTAGGCGAATTTTTAATATAGGAAGAGTTTTTTTAAATTTAACATATTAGTCCAATAATTATTAATCAACAATTAAACTAAAATAAATTGCCAACCCCGTAATGGAGGAAAATAGGGAAATAGCCCTGTTAAATTTAGTTAAAATCGTGACTTCATCCTCACATTTTCAGCAATGGAGACACACAACAATGAGTTTGCCCCACATTTTCAACAATGGAGGCACATAGAAATGAGTTCGCCCCCAATTTCTCCATTTGAAATCGTGAGGATTGAGTTCGCCCCAATATTTTCGGTAGCTTAGGGGAATAGTAGTTAGTTTTCCCCCTGATTTTTCCACTTGAAATTGTGGGTAGTGAGTTCACCTCCGTATTTTCAGCAATGGAGGTGAGGAGTAGTTAGCTCGCCCCCAATTTCTTAGTAATGGAAGTATGGAGCAATTATTTCGTAGGGATATGAACCATAGGGTTGAATTCGTCCTAAAATTCATACTTATACCTTCCTTCACACAATTTCCCTTCAATTTTCATTAATGGAGGTTTTTAATATTGATCTTAACTTCCATATTTCATGGTAAATGAGGAAGTTGGGGGTTTCATCTCCAATTTGTTAGGTGAAAGAATTTTTTTATTCCAAAATGGTCCAAAATTGGGGGAAACAGGGAAAATGGGGACAATGGAACGATTTAGTAAAACGAGGAACAATTTTGTTTCTATAAAATGCCTCAAGAGTTAGCAATTCACTCCATAAAAACCCACATGAATAATCATTAATATCTTTGGCACTCTGCATGCAGCTTGATTTCAATTGCAATTTGACAATGGGCATTTGTTCAACATTCCTTGGGGTCTACAATCTTTAGAGAGGTTAGTTTCACCTTTCAAGTTAATTCTCCTTTAGTTGGGCCTTATTCTGTGGATTTTGGGCATAGAATTTGAATGTATGCACTATGCAAGTATTTAAGCAGTTGTTTTCCCTTTTGAGCTACTCATAAAATTAGACATTGCAGCTCTAATATTTCTGTTAAGTCCCTTTTATCCTAGTGAATATTTCTAATATGGGATTGATAATGGTTACCGATACAATTCTTTGAAAATACACACTTAATCTAGCTTGGGTTGAATCTTTTAATCTATACCGATCTAAATATTGTCATCCTTTATTGTGTTTTAGATTGCTTCCATCCTACTTTCTTCGATGCTAGATTTAAATAATTGTCAGTCCATAAAAACCCACATGAATAATCATCAATATCTTTGGCACTTTGCATGCAGCTTGATTTCAATTGCAATTTGACAATGGTTGAGTGGAAAATATATGCATTTGTTCAACATTCCTTGGGGTCTACAATCTTTAGAGAGGTTAGTTTCACCTTTCAAGTTAATTCTCCTTTAGTTGGACCTTAGTCCATGGATTTTGGGCATAGAATTTGAATGTATGCACTATGCAGGTATTTAAGCAATCATTTTCCCTTTTTAGCTACTCATAAAATTAGATATTCCAGCTCTAATATTTATGTTAAGTCCCTTTTATCTCTAATGAAGATACCTAATATGGGCTTGATAATGGTTACTGATACGATTCTTTGAAAATACACACTTAATCTAGCTTGGGTTGAATCATTTAATCCATTCTGGTCTAAATATTGTCATCCTTTATTGTGTTTTAGATTGTTTCCATCCTACTTTCTTCGATGCTAGATTTAAATAATTGTCACTACAAAATGACTCTTATTATAACAATTCATTAGTCAACTGATCTCTTAATCTATAGATTTGGAGTTATTTTGTTTAAGGGGGTGCATGTGTCTCAACTACAATGCATGTGAAAAACCAATTGTGCATGGCAAATCAATGTTACCACTGGAAATTCAAGGCATAAATTCTTGTCCCAAAAATTTTTACTTAGCAATTGATGTTCGATCTTCATATAATAAACAACTATCATAGGAAATTCAAGGGGATCTTTCCACATAGCATTTTCGTTTCAGGTGGAACTTGCAAAATAGATTTGAAACTTGCTGGGTTTTAAGCTCACCATTACCCATTGTGTATTTAATTCTTCCCTCGCCTTGACTTTCCTCATATTCAAGACACACAATTTTTTCTGTGGAGTAACTTTTAGCCCTAAAAAAATTATTTTATCCCTCTAAAATTCGTGCTAGAGCATCCATCTACCCCCAATTTGTAAGAATAGAAGCTTATGGGATCTCTTTTCCTCTATTATTCATGTAAATCGATTATAGTTACATTCACTATTAATTTATGGTTTGAAGGTTTTTTTTATAGACAAGTCACCCACATTTCATAGAATCATGGCCAATGGGGAGCAATTTTATCCCGTGACTTACTCATTGACCACCACTGACTATGATTCCTACTTCATAGACGTGAACGTGGAAACTAAAACTTCAATTGGTGATGAAAGATTCATTTCCTATCATATGGGATTTGCATGGAAGGTTTTGTATCAATTCATGATTGTCCTTCATGAATATTATGAGGTTTTTGAGGTTTCTAAGGATTATTATAAGCTTATAGAGGGTTTGAAGAAGGATGGTTTTTTCAAGGGACCTCTTTGTTTATTTTTGGATAGGCTTATGGATGAAAGCAATGTTGGTTTTGTGTGTAGTGTATGTTGTTTTTATGAAGGGTTTTGTCTTCATGTTAAATGTGGGTCTTTGTTGGAAGAATGCGATTCAAAGTGGATAGATTGGGAATGGTTCTACTCACTATAGGATTATGGGTCAAAATAAAATCGAATAGTCTATTCAGTTATCAGCTGGAAACTACTTCTCAAGATTAGTATTAGTTGGTGGAAGAGAAATCATAATTTCCATCATGTTTCATGCATTAGTTTGGAATTTGATCTAGATCTTCAATATGTACCCTTGTTTGGAGCATCTCCTGGGTATTTTGGCTCTTTGTATTCTTATTTTCATGAGAAAAAAAATGTATTTTGATGGTCATTACATTTGTCGGGGTTAATTTATTGGCATAGTTGTTTTCCTTACTTTTGTGTAGTAAATGAGATCAAGTCAAGGGTATGAATACTGCATGCATTGTGGTGTTATGGATTTGGTTTCCATCTTTTGTTCCTAGTTTCCCACTAATTGGAGAGGACATAGTTTCTATTGTCAAGCTTTGTTGTGATTGGGATCCAACAAGTTCGATTTTGTTTCAATCATTTCTCTCGTGGTGTATATTTGTATAACTTATAATAGTACATGGTTTCAATTTGAATCAAGTAGGATAGATCACATCTTATGTTCTCCTTGGATGGATTGGTTTCATGGAGTTTTGTAGCATTATATTGAACACCATATATTCCCAAGATGAAGTAAATTGAGTATTGTTATTGCATAGACCTACACTTTAGGAGGAAATAAATGATAGTACCTCTGATCTGCTTGAGTATTTTGTGGTTCTACATATTTCTTGTCTCTCCATATTTTCTTGTGATTGTTTTTTTTTTCCGTAATACATTCTTAATTGCATTCCCACTTAGAATAAAACATTATTGAGGATTTCATTCCACATTAATACGATTGTCTTCTTGTAAGGGACCAATGTGAAAATATGCAACTACTTGTTTCTATGGTTTTATACCATATAGGTCAGTAGTTGGGAATTAAGGAACCACCGATTATTTATGTTGTTGTTCTTTGCATCATAGTTGAAGGATTGTGGCATGTTCCTTCAATATTTATAGAGCCCTATCCCGACTCGTTCTTTCTTCTTTGGCTCCATCCCTCTCTCTCCACCTATGTATCTTAAGACTCATCTTAGTTTTTAGAATTTTAATTGCTAAAAATTATGAAATCCTATTCTATCGCCTAAAATATGGATGAAAAATGTGTGCACATAAATTTAGGAGATTTTATTTTTATTTTATTTAATTATGACATAAAAAAGTATGTTATAGTTACCCCTTTATAGTGGACCAACTTTAAATAATATTATATTTTCTCAAGCCCACTATGTTTTCCACTTGATGCTTACTATGATATCATTCATATATGTTGTGGTAGGATTCAATTTTAAGCTTTTAATTCTTGTCACATTGTTTAAGATAGTAGTCAAACTAATGCACAATGATACTTAAAGTATACTAACACCATGGATCCTCTTATTTCATTTTGAAACATGTTATAACTGAAGAGTTAATATAGCAAGAACCTTTTGTCAGAACTCAAGAATATTCAAGTCAAGAATATTAGAGGTTTTTGAGGTGCAAACTAATATATTTTTCTTTACCATTTTCCATTTCCTTGTATTTTACACATGTATTTATTTTTGGGTCCCCCAATAGTTCTTGTTAATCTCTCAATATAAATTGTTTTAATTTCTATAGTTTAATGGTCAACACTAGGTATTTTCTTGAAAATCTAAGGGCACATAAAACTAGTTTCTCAAGCTATTTGAGTATTTTGTCTAGCACTTTGTGTATTCATAGATGTAATACATTCTCCAGAGTGCAACCAAAATATGTATGAATTTATGAGGACAATGGTGTTGTGAACATTCCCCCTTTCTGCAATGGTTTTTATACTTATGGACATGTTGAATAGGGTTTTTAAATATGTGAAATGTCCCTTCCCATTTCAAGGTGTTAGACTTTATGTGATTATACTAGCTTAAAAACATGGTATCAAATAATTAACTATAATTGTCTCTTAGGCCCTTATTACATAACTAGGGTATCCCCACCATTTCGTTACCCATTAGAAAGTGTTTCCCTAAAATTTACACCAATGAAGTACATCCATAAGAGAGAGCCCTATATGCAGGTGCTACACTCAATGATTACAATAAATAAGCTTGTGAATACAATCCTTAAGCTTAGGTCCCATATATAGGTGTTCACATTGACTCCCAATTGGTAACATGTGAATGCTTACAATGAACAACCATATGAAGACCATTCTTAATCTTAGGTATCAGAATATGTGTTTGCGTTGACTCACAATTGGTAACATGTGAAACCAACGAATGTCTAACTAATTTTTTCAATATGCACACAATTCATGTATCTAATAATACCGACCTTCAAAATGCTAGGAAAATCAACTGTAAAAATGATCATCCATTTGCAAAAGATTGATTGTGGATATGGATGGAAAATAACCACTAGATAAGAGTCACACTGAAAATTGTTAGTCGCAAATTTATTGTGAATTTCCAAAATGATTTTACCTTCATATAATGGAGTAGATTAAGTAAATAGAGGTTAAAAGTATTTTTCTTCCCATAAATGAAAAATTCCCATGCACCATTCATTGCAATCCACCTCTAAATCATACCATGTTAATGTTTATATTGTATACTCCCATTTGATGGTAATTCTATGACATGTCTAGAATATATTTTCACAATTACATTCATTCTTGCATTATTTCCATAACGGGGTTCTAGTAGGGCTTATATGTTCTTAGTTTAAAATGGTTGTAACTTCTTCAATACTTTTCAAAATTAAGTTATGATATTGATTTATAAATGGCATCCCAAATATGTTTTAGATAGAAAATTCGTGTCTACAATCTTATTTATAAAGAGATAGGAAATCACACTGCAAAAATTTCCATGAGGGTTTTGAGATTATAACATGGAAGAGTTGTAACTTCTACAATACTTCTCATAATCACTATAATGAACCCATTTTGGAATTCACATAGCCACTTTGCTTCTAATGGAAGTAGCGTGATTGCAATATGGTTTGTAAAAAGAGGTATAATCATGCCACAATATTATTTTGTGGGGTCTTGAGGCCACAACTTGAAATAGTTGTAACTTTTGTGATACTTTCTAAAATTGTTGTTATAAACCCCAATTTAGAAATGGCGTGGATACTATACTTATGATTGCACTCACACGGTAGAAATATAGAGAATGGAATTCCCTTCCCATATATTATTGTTTGGGATCATATATCTCAAGTGCATGGTGGTTTCCACCTCATTCCATTCTTTCAAGTTACCTTTATGATTCGCCCAAGGGTGTGAGCATTCCCTTCAAAGTAGAATTAAGTGCATTTAGCCACATTTTAGTAGCAATTTTTTCATTCATTTCAACCATGAACACATTGGCATCCCTTGTTTGAAAAAATTAAGGATTTTGTATAGATCTGCCCCAATCCAATGCACAGATCTTCTGATGGATATTTTATATTTTAAATTTTACCAATTATTTACAGTGGCCTATGAATTTTTATCAAATGAGTAGACACTTCTCCAATTTAGTTCTCCATCTAATGTGGTGTTGTTGCAATATTACTAAAATACATTGATGTTATACATTTTTATAGCTATCCACATTTCAAATCATCATCAACAAGCTCTGTATATTGTGTGCCTTGTGAGAATTTAGCTATGCCACAATTCTTGTATCGCTTGAATGAAATGATATTCTCCTATGTTTCAAATTCAATATTGCATAATTGTGAAATCCCAAGTCTATCCCAAAGATCATAGTATAGGGGTACTTCTCATCCATGATCTTGGTCACCTCAAAGTCTACATATGTCTTCACTTCATGGAGACCCACTTTCACATCTTCCAATCCACCTATAAGATAGATCCTATTTTGTTTTTAAGTCTTAGTTGAATGGGTGAAAACACAAGGTATGGAATCCATGTGGTCTCTTAATATTTATTTAGAAGAATGTTAACATCTGAATTCATAATAAATATTCTCCTATCTGTGCATTCAACCTGAATTTTTTGCATGTTTTATTTCTCATCTTCTTCATTTGAATGGCTTTAGAAATTTGAAATTTGAACTGCAAACCTGGAAATATGAGCAATTGAGGAAGAACACTATCTATTGAAACATATAGGGACCATGCAACAATGGAATCCACTAGATTATGTTATTTCTAAAACTTCCTCCAATTCTCATAAGCACAAAACTTCCCTTTGGTTGTTTGTGATAGGCCAATGCTTTATTAAACCCTTGATAACAATGTTTACTGATGTGAAATCCATTTTCATACACTTAGTGATATAATATGATAGCTATTCATGCTAGAGAACAAGGAATTTATGATCTATTTTCACACACTTAGTGATGCAATATGATAGTTATTGATGATAGAGAACAAGGAATTTAGGGTTGTTGATGTATCATGTATTTTTCATAAATGTGATGAAATATGGTATTTTAATACTCTCACTAAGGTCTTTAGAATCAAATAGGTCAATAAATTGATATACAAAGAAGTGATCTGTATACCTCTTTGCTAATCTGGGATCTGTATTTATTGAAATAGTGCATACACTATTTGCAAATGTGACTATGCAGGATCGATATAGGGATCCTCTTCTTCTCTGTCAAATTTGTATAATCCTTTACTTTCATGTAAATTTGTAGGAAAGGAAAGGAAAAGATTCAAATAAATCATTTTGGAAATCCCCCCCTTAAACTCTATATAAGTTTGCATAAAGTGTATCTTTGCAACCCCAATAGGAATCCTACTAGGACATGAAATATGAAAGGAAGGCATTAAAGTCCACTATGCAAAAATTAAAATTATTTTCGACTTAAAACCAAAAGTAAATCCTAAAAAAGTGAGAGTCTTACTTGGACATATGGGGTATTATAGAAAATTCATCCGACATTACTCTAACATGGCCTATCCATTAGAAGAACTACTAAAAGAAAATCAAGAATACGAATGGATCAGTGAATGCATCGTGTCATTTGACATTTTAAAGAAAAAATGAGTCAAAGCACCCATATTAAAATTCCCAAATTTGTCGATAAGGTTTCATGTACATATCGATGCATTCGGAATAGCAATTGGAGCAATCTTAACGCAACTTGGTGATGATGGAATGCACCATCCAAACACATACAACTTAGTAGCAAATTAAATAAAGCTGAACCTACTCAACAACAGAAAGATAAGCACTTGGAATGGTATTTACACTTCAAAAACATCGAAATTACTTAGTCGCTAATCCATTTGTGTTCTACACAGGCCATCAAGCATTACACTATTTAGTAACTAAACCATTACATCATGGAAGAAATTGTCGATGGTTGTTATTGTTTCAAGAATTTGAGTTTGAAGTCATAGTTCGACCAGGAAAAGAAAATGTCAGACTTGACCACTTGTCGAGAATTGACACAGGGGAATAACCAACTGAAATTAAAGACGACTTACCAGATGCACACCTATTTTGAATTGAAGTTGTATCTTCCGACTTAGCAGAAATTTCTCAATTCCTAGAGAAAGGTTGAGCGCCAGAAGGGATGAGCGATAAAAAGAAAAAGGTCCTGGTGATGAAAGTTGTACCCTACACTATAGTAAATATATTCCTCTATAAAATAGGATTAGATGATGTGTTCTCAACCACGAAAGAGAAAACATAATCAATGAAGCACACTACGGTATAGTTGGAGGACATTTCCAAGACGACATGACAACCAGAAAAATCCAACAGTTGGGATTATGGTGGCCGACAATACACTAATATTGTTAAGAATTAGTGAACAAATGTGACCGATGCCAATGATTAGGTCAGCATCTACCAAGCACTGGAATTCATTCAATATTGGTAAACACAAGATTAACATTTGAAATTTGGGTGATTGATTTCATAGGACCATTTTTATACCATCTAGATGAACAAGAGCATGATGTATTATCACAACAATCGAATATGTCACCAAGTGGGAAGAAGTAGAACCAATCAAAACTTTCTCAAGAGAGATAGCCACAAAATTTATATACGAGAACATCATCACTCAATTTGGATCTCCATTGACCTTGATCGGTGATCAGGGGTCACATTTTGTAAACAAAACAATCACAACTTTGACAAAACAACTCATGATCGAACATCGAAAAAGTAAAACGTATCACCCCCAATCTAATGGTGCAATTGAAGCTTTTAATAAGACATTAACCAGAAGATTAACAAAAATATGTAACACCGACAAATATGATTGGGATGACAAGATACCTATTGTTGTATGGGAATACAAAACGATGTACAAATGTTCAACAGGTCAAACACCATTTCGATTTGTCTATGGAGAGGAAGCAATCGTACCCTTACACTTTCGACAACATACTCCTTCAATCGTGTACATATTACACATAGATGTTGAGAATACCAGAAAATAAATATTAACGCAACTATCCAAACTAGAAGAACACTGACTAATTGCAATACAACACCAAGAAATCCAAAAAAAACAACAAAAATCCTGGCATGATCGAAATATCAAAAATAAAAATCTACCGATTGGAGACCTCACATTATTATACAATAGTTGAGTTAAGGGAAAGCCTAAGAAACTACACACTGAGTGGATGGGTCCATCTATTGTCAAAGAAATCAACGCAAACAGATCAATCCGACTAAACACACTACATGAGAGTCTATTTCGGAAATTAGTAAATGGTGCCCGATTAAAATGGTACAAAGCTTAAAAAATGGTTTGGTAACTATAAACAATTGAAAAAAATTAAAAAACTATAAAACTATAAAGCAAACACAAGAAAACTACTATGAAAGGAACCAACTTGACAGGTTCTTGGATCAATTATGAGGCAAGAAGCAGTAAAACATAGTTTGGGAGATACAATAATCGACATAACATGCATGATAAATTCTGACCACTTCGACATTACCGACACCATTATGATCCAAATACACTGACATAAAGAAGGGATAATGATCCAATCAAATCATTATGAACACTGAAATTTAGAGCACAAAATTTGGCATGCCTCGAGAGAATCATCGACAACTCGCCCTTTGCAGTCAATTACACCATCAATATTGCAATTAATACCACTAACCAATATGCCTTGTTATGCTCCAAATAATTTCTCTATAAATACCGCATTGGAAGAGACTTGAATTTCATTATGTGAAGAACTTGAACATCAGAGCAACCAAACACCATAGCATATGTTATCATTTTCTGAGCTAGAGTATTCGACCGATGCAATGACACTGAGAAATTTGACTGCAACTACCGGGTCCATGACAAGCAAGCTTAAACATTTGGAAAAATCCAGTACACCATTAGAGAGATGACTACACAATATTCATAATACGAAATTTGTTGAACCACAATGGAAGAGGATCTGAAAGGAAATCAAGGAATGGGGAACCATAAAAGATGGTAAATGGAGAGAAGAAGCTCATAGATTAAGCGCTAGCACAATCCTGAGGCACATGACTGCACCACTAATGGATAGTTTCGCCGAAACAAAATAAATTATTTTATAACTTATTATCAGCAGATATAATAATGGAAAATTCTATTTCGACACACTCGTAGAAATAACTAGCGAGCTAATCTACAAGATTATCGGATTATCAAACAAGGGAGATGTTGGCTACCTTTCCTCTTTCTTGTCTTGATGGACCCATGTTCAACCCCTTTTTGGTTAGCACAACAAAGCCCAAGATATTAGCTCGACGGAGTAGATATTAGCTGGCAACACTGGGACACAGATGCTATCTCACCCGAGATATCTCAGTTTTATGAGTAACTACTAGAACCACATTTCCACAGTTTGTGCAGGAGGGTGTTTTAGGTCCTTTGCTCTATTCCAAGGTTTCCAATGAAGACCGGGAAGGTTGGTTGGTGGTTTGCACGTTATATATCAACACTGAAGTATGATTCACCCTTAGATATGCAATATTACGTAAACACATAGTGAAAAGACATCACGGGCATATTCATTAGTGTCATGCGACATTCATACATTCATTCATTTATAACACAATAACCAATCAATCATTAATCACAATAAGTATGCACTTATCTAAGCTACTCAACATTCACACATCTACACAACATGTAATGTGGAAACCCATGCAGAAAAAACTAGAAGGTGCTCTTCATCTGGCATTTTCATTAGGAAGTAGATGCACCTTTTGTTTGCACATAAAGCTACAAACTCTGTTCAAGATATTCTCTTCTATCTATATAGAATTGCCCTCCCTCTCATGCTCTCTGATCTTCTCTATCATTATCACTCTACTCTACTCCTACTTAGCGATCTACACACATCCTTGATCGAATTGGCCTTCTCTACCTGTTTGCACACTCAGTTGCAGAACCACTACTCTGATGCACTCAGTGATCTAGAGTCATTACCCAAAACTATCTACCTCTAGTCTAGCTCAAGCATCTTTTCCAAGAGTCTAGAGACTTACTCAAAAATTTTGTATCAACTAATCAGCTCAAAACCATCTATCTAAAAACCCTATAAGAAAGAACTAGCTAACCCATTTACAACTTGGGTTCCTACTTTTATAGTATTATTACAGACTCGATATAACTCCCATACATGCTTGCTACAGACTCAATATTGACTCAATATAGACTCTAATAGGCTCAACTTCAGTCGCTATCCCAGCCAAATTACTATCCTCAGCCAATAGGTTGTCTTTACTATTCTAGCAATACATAACCAAAAAGGCGTTATCGACATAACTTACAAAAATGCCTTCAAGCGCGTGGTTTTCGTCGGCTCCAGCCAAGCTTGTACCCACTATCGCTAATGCTATCACTTTCTTAGCGTTATACCTTACTATCATTTTCTGGTCGTTACCTTATATGCACGCATGCTTCTCCGAATATTCTTCCATTTCATCTCATCTCTTGCTCTATCCTTGAATATTAGCTTACTAAACTGGTGCATCTTCGTCATCCCACGCCTTCTCTTTATCTTCCTCCTTATTTTTCTTCTTCTGTCGCAACATCCTTCTCTTTCCTTTGATGTTGTTCCTTCTATCATAGCTCCTTCTTCTTCTTCTTTACCCTCTTCTTCCATACTTAGGAAAAATTCTACATGAATTTTTCCCTTCTATCCTGAGGCCCAACAAGTCCCCAGCACTCACTTGTGGCTCGTCCCGAGCCACACGACCTATTGCTACGTAAACTGCTTTGCACTGATTTTGTTCTTAAAATCCTCCACAATTTTCGGCAACTTCTTAGCTTCTCCATGCACTTCTTATATTTTCTGCATGTGCTCCACTAGGTCGGAACTGACGTGTTCCAGCATGTTACTCTCTACTGAGGACGCTACGTCATGCACCCTCTGGTACATAGGATGAATTAGCTCTATGACCCTCTCTACTTCTGCTTTTAACTCCTCTACCTTTTCTTTGCATTGTTTTTGTTGTGTGTGTAGCGCAGTGGTTTGTTGTTGCAACCTGTGCATTTTTTATGTCTTGATCTTTTTCTTCTCTAAGGGAAGCTGCTTCATCTCATTTTGCATCTGCGTGATATTTGCTTCCACCATAGCGAGCTCATTTGCAATCCAATGTGATTTCTCATCATCCACTAAGGCTTCCCAAGTCTGGGAGACTTGGTCCACGAAATTAGCATATATTTTCTTAGCATCTTCTATTTCTTTCGTAGCATTAACAAGTACGTCTCTTCTTCGTGCTAGCACCTCTAAAGGTGTGCTAGGTCTCCTTTATTCTTCTAGCTGTATTGATTTTTTCTTAAGGCCTGTCGTTAATTTGGCTAACTATACTATTTTAGCACCCGGGGCCATTTCTGATGTTATTCCTTCTTCTTCAAAGCTACTATAGGCCAGGGTGACTACTTCACTAATTCTACGGAAGTTACCATCTGAGTCTAGCTTCTTTTGTTCAACTGCTTGAATTTCACTTTTCATTTTACTGATGTCTTGATGTGCAACCTTTACCTTTGTAGCGAGGTGGTGCTTGTGCAACCTTATTTCTGCATTAACATCATTTTGGACCACATATACTTTGTTCATATTCATAGAATAAAAATCTATAACCAGCTGGTCAGTATCCTGAAAATCAAGATTAGAATTCGAGGTGCCACACTTAAAAACAAATTTAGAGACCTGTATCGTTATTGGAAGGGTTGGTATAGAGGCCATAGTTTGCTCCATTCGTGATGTTTCAGATGGGGCTTGGGAGTTCATTGTTGGAATTGGACAATCAAAAAAAATATTAACTTCTTCCACTACTTTATAGAGAACCTTAAGAAGGTCAGTGACTGTACCTGAGAGCTCCTCTTCGTGTTCTTATATAAACTTGAAACTAGACCGTGTTGCTTAAGTGATTGCTTCAGTCATTAGTTGCATATCATCAATGTCCAAGCTAACAGTGTTTGTAATTCAATCAACCTTCATCTTCTTATTTTTTCTTCTTGGATGCACTTGTTCTTCTTGAGGTTCTCCCTCCTCATGCTATGATTCTGGGTCTGTTGGTATTGAGGGGGTGTGACTTTTGTCAGAGTGTAAATCCTCCAAGTGGCCTTCTTCTTCGTTTTCCTCCTTTTCTTGGACTTGGAAATCTTGCTGTTGGCTTTTTTCTTTGGATACTGGCACAAGCCACTCTTTCGGCCACTGATTGATAATTTCTTGGACCTCTTCCTTGGTCAAGATATACTTGGCTTGTATCTTTGGTTGTTACGGCTGTAGTGGCTGTAGGTAAACATTGTGTGATCCAACTTCAAGCTTAACAATAGAGTGAAATTGTTGGAAAGCAATGACATCTAACTTGGAAATTCTCTTTACCTGATGTCGGATAGCCTCTGCATGTATAAAGAATTTGATATTGCTTACCTGTTGTCGTGCATGTTGTTTCTTCTTGTACCAGAGGTTTTGATACCTTTCCCCTTGACATGGTACTTGTAGGTTGACCCCTTGATAGTGTTCTGGTTCAAACCATGCGATAAATGAAATTAAAATTAACAATTATGAATAATGGAATGCCCAACCCCTTTCCTATGCATCAATGGCATCTTTAACAAGCTCATTCATCAATAATTAACACCAATTGATTTGAATTCCTCTCGTGTAGAAATCTGCGAGCGCAATTTCTCCCACCGTACACTGAGCTAAACGCATTTTGCAGAGTATCTTCGATGCTAATACTTTAACAACAAAGGTAACAATGGGGTTATTAATGGTACAATAAAAAACCCTCTTTTACTCCTTTGCACGCCACACTTTTCCTTCATTCCCTTAGATATGGTTGCCTCTTGATCATTTTTTAGTAGCAATGTTGGGTCCATTCCAGCAGCTGGTAGGCTTGTGGTGACAGTTTTGCACGCCACACTTTTCCTTCATTCCCTTAGATATGGTTGCCTCTTGATCATTTTTTAGTAGCAATGTTGGGTCCATTCCAGCAGCTGGTAGGCTTGTGGTGACAGTAATGAGATTAATAGTTACGAGTATATGTTTTATTAACTAAAGAACACCATCATGGAACAATAGGAGTAATTGCTTAACACAGGTGTTATGCTGTCTACCGCTCCCAAAGTGTGGCATATACAACAACGATAATATGCCATACTTTTCCAGTTGTGTAGATAGTTGGGGTTAATGACAGTTCTAGCCTACCATTTTTCAAAATATCGTTGAGGTGCCTCTGGTGTGTCCTGCACAATGTCCATATACTTGTTGTTGTCCAAGTCTGGTTCCATCTTGGTATCACGATCTCCATAATATAACTTTTGCACCTTGGGTAGAATATATTTTACTACCTTCACTCCCTCGCGTACTAGTGGCACTATGAGAAGAGTCTTTCCATCCTTCGGGACTACAAATTCTGGTCCATTTCAGCATCGAGGTGGAACATATGGTGGCAACAAGTTCCTTGTCTCAAAATCCTCTGGTGGTGGGGTTGCCTTCGGGGTTGTCATTGCTCTTCCCTTCCTTTTTTTGGTGCTGGTACATTTTTCTTGTTGAGTAACTGGAGGGATTGGTCTTTCCTTTCGAACTGGTTTAGTGGCCTTCGACTATACTCCAGGAGTATTTTTTTCATTAACAGGGCCCATTGGTGGTGGGATATACCCAGCAACATCTTTCATTATCGGGGTAGGTGATACAGACTTAGATTCAATTGTGCTTGTGCTAGAGACAAAGATGACCATACTATAACTTCGCCATCTCAGTGCTTTAGAGTTGACACAATAACAATGTTTTTCTTCAGTATGCAAGGAGCAGGGAAGGGTATTGAATATTTATAAATACCCTAACTGATGCTAGTCGTTCTTCATACACACGATCAATTTTTCAGAAAGGAATCCATCCTTTCCACCGCATGGTTGTACCATGACCTCTTTGATCAATGTTTTTTTTGTTATATCACTACTGTCTTATCACTTTAATTGGTATTTACTATTAACAATCAAGTTGGTACACCAAAAATATCGCTGCCAGTTTCTCCTCCCCCCTTTTTTTATGTCATGTCTAACAGGGTACCATGTATTTTCACACATGCGATCTCTTTCCACTTTGCACATTCCTACTGACGCATGGAGATTATGGAGGCAAGGTCAATATCCCTCATATCCTTCGTGATATTATACCATGTTGTGTAGTTATGTGTAGTTATGCTGCATTGATGGAGGCATGTGTCCGCAATGGGTATCCCTTCAAAGGTCTTCTCCTTTATTACCTAGAGCGCAACATCGACTGTTGGATGTTCACTTGTAAATTCAAATGTATGGGTAAATTTTATAGCTAAGATTTCCCATTCAATGGTTCCTTGTCGCAGCTCTTCTGAGGTGTACCAACTTCTTGGCACCATTTCCAAGGTGTGGATGAAGTAGTGAACCCATTCCTATCGCAGATATGCTTTCCAAGTTGTGTGGCAGTGCTCAATATGTTTTCCAGGATATGACGATCTGTATATTTTTTATCAACATAACTGACCTCTTCTAAATTAGTATTCTACATTGTGGCCATTCAGAGATAGACTGTTTATGTGTACCCCACCATTTAGCAGGTGTAGCTTTCAGCACATAGTCCAAAGAGGACAATCGTTGCAATTATGTGACCTTTTCTTTGAATTATTCGAAGAAGGATGCAAGGTTAGGAAATCCTTCATACTCAGGAAGCGCATTTTCTTTGACTCCTACCCTTCAAAAAAATCTTGTAATTCTCGCACATCTGCGTATGGAGACTTCATGCAGCCCGTTCTACCAATTTTCTAGGGCTTTTCCTGAGTCGAACGTGCACGAGATTACACTCTGCCAACTCAGGTTTCCATCCGCTATGGGGTTAATATAATATTCCTTCTAAGACATAATGTTATACAGCTGGTTCAAATAATTTTCTTGCCCTTCTCTATGCACAAGTTCGACATATCGCTACCCTTCAAGCGGATAAATGGACGCAACCACTCTTATTTTAGAATCTTCAAAAGATAAGATCCTTTTCTTGAAGTTTATGATAGTTTGGTTGTCTATTGATTAATAAATTCCTAGAAGCGCAAGACATGGTTTTGAGTCATCAACAATGTCAATGACCTCAAAGTCGACATATGTTCTCAACCCTTCGACTTCTACCAGTACTTGGGATAGTCTACTGATTGGTAGAACCTTTGACTGTTTGTAAGCCATAGTTGAATAGGATACTGATCTAGTCGCAGTTTGTTCATGCTCTCACATGTATGCCTTTTCAATATATTGACATCCGAGCTCAATTCTAGTATGATATAGTCCATATCATAATCTCCTATCTTCCCAATCATTCACAGTTCTCGGCCTGTCTTCCGTTTTTTCTCAATTTGGTTGACTCTTTTTTTTAGGTTGCAGGTCTTCTATGGTATCTTCAATGAGTGTTGTCAGTTCTATGACAACATATTTATCATGGATTAGCGCTAAACAACTTTTGAAAAATTATTTAAGCTTACTTACCTTTTTAATGAGCGGCCTTCTGATTAGTTGTTCAAACAGTTCGTGCATATCTCTCACTTGTCCAGATGTATACGACTGATTGGGATTGGAAAATTCCTGTCGCACGTCCAAGAAGACTTCTCTTGTTGTGACATCTAGTGGAGCTTTCTTTTGTGCCGCATGTCACACTTGCGGGTGTCCTTGCGGTGTGTTTTGGTTTTCTCCTGTCGCAACACCTTCCCTTGTAACTACAACAAGGTTGGGTTGTCTTAGTTTTGCATAAATCATTTAAATATTTATATTGGAGTTTGGATTCGTATTCTGCATTGGATTGGGGTTAATGACAGTTCTAGCCTGCCATTTTGCAATAAGTTGTGGACACTGTTTGATAGTGTGATTAAATGCTTTAAAATATGTACAATTTTTCGTAGGACTTTGACAATCTAGGGAAAATTGTCCTGGATGCCCATAGTTATAACATACGATTTGTCCTCTTCCTTGATCAAATCCCCCTCCTGGTTGTTGTCCTCGGCCTCTAAAATTCTCCCCCCACCTTTGCGGAGGGTACTGTTGTTGTTATGGATACTGATTCAGTTGATATTGTGTTTGAGTATATTGTTGTTGTTGATATTGCATAGGATGATACTAAGGCTGCGCTCATTTAGCTTACATTTTTTCATCATTCTTCATTAGGTAGGTATCCATGGTTTTCTCTTACAACAGTTGAAGTTCTCTGCATTCCTTTTCATCATGACCTACTGATATACAAAATTTGCAATACAGACTAGAGGGTGCACTTACAATCTTCTGTAAGTACATACTTTCTTCGGACTTGTGACCTCTAGTATGGCATACTCTACACCAAGGAATTCCTAGGGTGTTTAATGGGTTTGACGCACCTACTGCGGCATAGTTCATCAGCGTCGAGAAATTATCTCTATGGTGTCCATCTGTTCTTCATCTTGTACACCATAGTTCCTCCTGAACTTCCTTACCTATTTTAATTTCCTAGAGCTGCACCGTAAGATTGGCCAACTGCGACTGAATTTTCATCATTACTGAGCTAGTTTATCCAACTAGCGAGGCTTCTAATTTCATTTCTATCTGTGACATGAGTTTCTATTGCATCAACGGGGTTCAGATATGTGGAAACAAGGTAGCAATGAACCATTCCTTATGTTGCACATCTAATATTTGGAAACTCACTTTGGCCATTAATGTTTTAAATCTCTAGTCAAAATCCTAAAAAAATTCTATTGGTAGCTGCTTGATCTCTTTGATCTTAGTGATGCATTGGTACTCGAACTTTGGTTTCTTAAATTCATCAATCAACCCAAGTCGAATCTCATTGAGTGTCTTTTGGACCAATCCTACAGGTACTATGGAAAACTTCATATACCATTCTAGCGCATGACCTCGTAGCGTTGTTATCAGCTGCTCTTTCTTGATATTCTCATCCTGTATCTTTTGTATAGTCAGAAAATGTCACAAAGAAAAAATGTTGCTCTAGGTATTCCAACCCATTCCCATTTAATATTGGGAGCTTAATGTCGGTTCCATCCATTGGATTGATTGTTGCTATTCTGACTGGTGGTATAGTCGAAAAAAAATTGGACTAGTCGGACTTCCTTGTCCTCTATTTACAGCATTATTACTACTCGTATTTGCAGAAATACTTGGAGACAGGTCTCGTAATCTTACCTTTGGTATTGTAGGCGAGTTGTGTACACGTTCTTGTTCTAGAGCTTCAGTCGACTCCTCAGAATATTTGTCTCCTTCTGAGATCCACTAATACTCCTCTTCCTTGTCACAAGAACCTTCGTCTAGGTACGATGTAAACTCGTAGCCTTCTTCTCCTTGCTCTGTGTTGCAACTCCCTCATTCTAATAGAGTTTTTCGTCTTTTGCCAGACCTGAATCTTCTTCACATCTTCTTCTGCTTCTCAAAAATATTGGTTCCAGTTCAATTCCACTTTCTCCTGGGAACATCTCACTGTAGGGTTCTGCTAAGTCATAGCCACCCTTTGCTATTCAGTCTATCATTCACTTAATGCCTTTTTTTGCATATAAGCATTTTTATCCACGTCTTCAAAGATGAGAGATATTGACTGTGTGGTCCTTGAAAAAAAAATTGTTCAGCCTCACTATATGAGGTTATCATATCATCAATGAACTCAGTGATATATCCTTTTATAATATTGTCTACCTAGAAGTCCACAGCCCTTGATATAGGGTTGTTGATTCTTTTCAACCTCTCAATTAAAAACGGAGTCCACTCTTTCAGTTCTACTCCTTGAAAATTATGTTGCCGGGTTTCCAACTTAGACAACCACTCATACAATACAACAAGGAACTTAGAAAAGAAACTCTTGTAAATGTATGAATAGATGCCCCAGCCCAACTAGTATGTCAGTTTCCACCATTTTCCTTTGATTTCTTCTCGTGCAAAATCTAGCTCTTTGAAGTCCACCGAGTATTGGATCTCTGGTTTTCTGGGATGAAAGAAAATATCCCTCACAACAACACTTTAAGGTCCCAAAAAAAGAACCATTTGTTGGCTTTCTATCCTCTTCCCTCTCTTGTTGGACCCAATTTCAGCCCCTTTTTGGTTAGCACAACAAATCCCAAGATATCGAACCGATGGAGCAGAGCCCAGCTGACAACACCTGTGACACAGATGTCGTCTCACTTGAGATATCGCAATTTTATGGGTAACTGCCAGAACCACATTTCCGCAGTTTGTGCGGGAGGGTGTTTTGGGTCCTTGGTTCTGCGCCAAGGTTTCCAATGAAGACTGTGAAGGTGGGTTGGTGGTTTGCACGTTATATATCAACACTGAAGTATGATTCACCCTTAGTTATGCAATTTTATGTAAACACATAGTGAACATACATCACGTGCATATTCATTACTATAATGCGACATTCATACATTTATCCATTTATAACACAATAACCAATCAATCATTAATCACAGTAAGTATGCACTTATCAAAGCTACTCAACATTCACACATATACAAAACATGTAACGTGGAAAACCATCCAGGAAAAAACCACAAGGTGCTCTTCATCTGACATTGGCATGAGGAAATAGATGCACCTTTTGTTTGTACATAAAGATACAAACTCTGTTCAAGATATTCTCTTCTATCTCTATAGAATTCTCCCCCCTCTCACACTCTCTGATCTTCTCTGTCTTTATCACTCTACTCTATTCCTACTTAGCGATTCGCACACAACCTAGATTGACTCGACCTTCTCTACTTGTATGCGAACTCAGCTATAGAACCACTACTCTGATGCACTCAACGATCTAGAGTCATTACCCAAAACTATCTACCTCTAGTCTAGCTCAAGCGTCTTTTCCAAGAGTCTAGAGACTTAATCAAAATTGATGTATCAACTAATCAGCTCAAAACCATCTATCCAAAAAACCTCTAAGAAATAACTAGCTAACCCATTTACAACTTGGGTTCCTCCTTTTATAGCCATATTACAGACACGATATAAATCCATACATGCTTGCTACAGATTCAAGCCGACCCAATACAGACTCTAACAGAATCAGCTTTAGTCGCTATCCCAACTGACTTACTATCCTCTACCAATAGGATGTCTTTCCTATTCTAGCAATACATAGCCAAAACGGTGCTATCGGCCTGACTTACAAAAATTACTTCAAGCACGTGGTTTTCGCTGGCTCTAGTCGAGCTCGTACCCACAATTGCTAAGGTTGTTTCTTTCTTAGCATTATTCCTTACTTTCATTTTTTGGTTGTTACCTTATCTGCATGCCTGCTTCTGCAAATATTATTCCATGTCATCTCATCCCTTGCTCTATCCTTCTATCTTAGCTTACTAAACTGGCGCAACTTCCTCATCTTACACCTTCTCTTTATCTTCCTCCTTATTTTCCTTCTTCTGTCGCAACATCCTTCTCTTTCCTTTGATGTTGTTCCTTCTGTCGCAACTCCTTCTTCTTCTTATTTACTCTCTTCTTCCATACTTAGGATAAATTCTACATGAATTCTCCCCTTCTATCCCGAGGCCCAAAAGGAGACCCTATACCTACCAAGATAAACCTATGCCTAATCAAGGAACTAACATGTACACCATCAGGAAAAAACTCAAGAGGCTTAATAGTCAGTCAAATAATTTATGACACACCAACTATAGCTTCCAAAGTTATATCTATGGGTCTAACAAGCATGAGAAGAGGCCTCAAACTCAAGCTCGACATGCTTGATGCAGTTCAAAATGTGTTGGCAACAGGGAAACTCTACGATTGGGTCGAACACCTAACATAGATAATTAAGCACATATGCGTAAAATGCCAAGAGGAGGGCGCCCTGATCCGGTTTCCCTCATTGATAATATGGATAACAATGTATCATCTTTGACCAGTCAGAGATAAGGATTTTATTGCACTAAATACCTTAGCCATGTGTAACTTTAAATCCTTTTACCCGACTGGTTGTCGATTGGGAGCAACGACAGTGAAAATTTGGCTCGATACATGGTTTCAAGAATTAAAGATCAAAACTGCTCGATGGCAGGTACCTCAGAACATCAGAAGAAGTCTACCATCAACAATGCACATCCAACTTGAGTTGGACCACACGTCTTTCTGGTACTTACAAGGTGCTGGGGGTAATGCCAAGGAACTCGACTTCTACCCATCGGTTGAATAAATATTCACTAAACTAACTTAGTAATCCAATACTAGGTTGTATATACCACCCATAGCAAGAAAAGTCGATCTTCCAATAGTTGAACCCTTAAATGATGCAGAAAAAGAAGAGGATTATGAAATATGCATTCATTTGAACACTTTCACTCTCTATCGAGACAATACTTGCGACATCAATCCAGTGTGGATCGCACTACCATATCAACAACAACCACAAGAACAAACATACCAATTTGATGAAAGTACTCAATCTGACATTCTTCTATCGGAATAGACCCTTACTCTAAAGAATATCTGTCGAGTGCCCGATGAATTGTTCAAATCCAGACATAATAGGAAGAGTACGGAAAAAGGAAAGGGGAAGCACAAAATCATTCTTCAGGAGCCAACTGAAGATGAAGATGCAGAACTGCTAGATAATGCGACTCATATTTTGGAGGATGCATCTAGAAACAAAATTCCACTTGACGAAAAGTTAGGAAGGTTTATTATAGCAGAGGAGAAGAAAACCGATCGACTCGACTCAACTAAGAAAAAAATTAGGTTTGATGTTAATCTCACCAATACCCCACCACCACCATCCCCGACCCTGGTTATCGAAGAAGAAATCATACTGACTTCGAAAACCACTACAACACTTTCCCTAACACATCCATATCTACAAACATTATCAACACCACTCCTATCTCACCTTCAAAATGATAATGAAATCCAACACTTTATCAACCAATTACCATCTCTCCTTCCCGAGTTGAAAAAAATGATGGTAAAAATGTCGGTTCTAGCCGTGGAAGCTCCACATCCCGATTTAATCATACATGAAAGTGTTGACCCTCCACATTCATCCATTTCGCAAGCACAAGTTGTTGGGTATACCAAAACCACCATACAGAGAAATCCTGACTTAACCGACAACATTGTAACAGAACATACTTCTTCATTCATCCCTTGACCTATCGAACAATTGACCACACCAGAACATACTTACTATGGTCAGGTATTCGAAGAAATGAAAAAGACATGTAAACTCATCAGTTCACTACAATACCGCCGACTAGTGGCCAATGAAACCATGGCACAGACCATTGATAATCAAATCATCCTAGAGAATCAAAAACTTGAAAAATTGGAGCAACAAGAACATCAATGGATTAGTGAGGCTCGGTCTAGTCTATCCATCATCGACAAGAATAGGTCGCAACTGCAACGACCTCTTTTTGTTGCTGAAGAAAAGAAACAACTCTTGGGAACCGACATGATCAATATTTTGGACTTAGATATGCATAAGAAGATGAAAAACTTGTCGAGTCTCACAACTCTGACCATAGACATACAAACTACCCTCCACACTTGGGAAGAGTTTCAACATCAGTTATCAGTGTCTACAGAAGCTATTGTAGAAGCGTGTGTTCAACTGCAACCATCCACTATTCAGGCTAATCCAAAATGAAAGAACAAAAAAAGATCATAGCTATTCAGACAAAAAAGGGTCATCTCCCCATTTCTTTGGGATGAAGAAATATTTTGAGGTGGGGGAGATGTTGGAGGAGCCTAAGTCGATAACTCGACTAGGTCCTTCAGCCGACTAAAGTGTAAACATGTTGATCTCATAGGTCGTGTCGGTTGGTTGAATCGACAACTAGTTATGTAACTGTTTGTAAATCATATATATAGGTTGTAGAGCCGTATAGAGACTTGGTTCGGTTTTATGTATGAATCCACATGTGTTCTTGACTAATATAAGCTATTGTTATTCTGTCTACCATTCCTTGTATCTTGTCTACATCATTGTTTATATGAATATTTATATGTATCATTGGAAACCTTGCAATATGATTGATTACAACATTAAGCACATAAAAGGGTTTTTTATACTGAAGAACAATGCATGAAATTTTTGAACTAAAATGCATAGACTTGATTTATTCTTATACAAGGGACAACCATAGGAAACCAGTCTCCTTGGCACTGTTTTTCCATGATGTTTGTGTATCTCTCTTCAAATAGCATGCCACTATTTCTAGAATTCTCAAACATAACAAAAAAATCACTGGTAATGTCCTATTGGATTCCAATCTTAGAGAACAAACCAATATTACACCCCACTTGAAGAATACTTGAGAAAAGTATACCCATGATCAATATTGCATTGTATTAAAAATGAAGTGCTTCACTTACCAAATTCTCTAGGTATCCCTCTAAAATGAATATTAGTGAACCTCTCAATTATGTGCATTTTATCAATGGCTTAGTTGAGTTCTAACAAAGGAACATGTAAGTAAGTTTACATAGGACAGGTCAAAGTAGGTTTACATAGGACAGGTCATTCAAGATGCTTGTTTCTTCCCTTTGAAAGCAATTGTGTTGAATATAATAAGCTTGTAATAAGGTCTTCTACATTATCTGCAAAAATATTATATGTTAAATACTTACCCAACTATTCCATCATATAGTTAGGCATCACTTCTTTCAAACAATAACTTATCACATTACTCTTACAAATTGAAACAAAAATCTAGAAATTCCTTGCACCCTGCAACATACATACCACATGTCCTACATACAAAAACAATCTTTCTATCTACAAGATCAGCACCGTACTCCATTGAAAAGTTTGATCCTTGATGACCTAAGAACACATCTAAGTATGGAGACCACATAAATGGCATGTGGTTGGGATTCTTGAACATGCCAAATCCCAAGTATGGGAATTGCATACAAAATTTGGACCATTAACAACACATGGGGATTGTTGATATAGAACAACATCAAAATGCAATTGTATTTCAGAAGGTACTTTTGAAATAAGTGTGGGTTCCAAGTTTGCATTCCCTAACATACTTGTGTAGGTACTCCAACTTTGCAACACAATTGCAGTGTCCACAATACTTTGTAGCACAATTCTAATTGCAAGGTGGAACCATAGGAAGGAAACCATAGAAATATAACACATGCACATAGAAAGATAACATGTGCACATTGTAGGAAATACTACATGATTTTTAGAAAGATCAAACAAGTGGGAAATGGATTGTCTATTACAAATCACCTAACCCTATGTTGTACATCAATTACAACTATCAAGCCACTTGTCATGATATTCATTAATTTATTACTATTAGAAGTTAGTAGTTAGATAACTGGGAATCCCAAACACTTCCCATGGATTTACTTAGTTTGTTATTATAGTTGGGATGTGGTTCATATTTATGGTTGTGAAATTTGGTTACAAATTAATTTTTTCTTCAATATAGGTTTTTTTCTTGTTTGAATGGAGATTTTTATTGTTGAAAGTCAAAACTTGAAACATAAAATTTAAAATTTGGAGGGAACTTCAAAACCAATATTTCACTAACTCCCAATAAAGCTTCTCTTGTACTGATCGAAGTGAAACCCTTTCTTCTTGATGATGGGAATTTCTCCACCAATCAAAACAAAGTTAACTGTACTACTCAGAAAGCCAGCATTGCTACTGTTGCTCCTCACTTTACAATGTTCATTCACTATTAAGGGATTTGGGAATTTGTGAGACCCTTTGAAGTTGTAGTGGGGCCAATATATTTATTTTTATTTTTATTTTGGGGATATGTCTAACCTTGTATGCTGGAGCATTCCTCATGGGATTGGAAAATGTTCCTGGAACTATGTGAAATGAACAAAGTTCATTTACTAAATACCCAATTTGAAAAAGAAAAAAGTCAAAATCCATTAAGTACAAATATTTAATAAGTGAATAATGAATAAGAGAGATAGATATTATATACTATAATACCCCAACCTTTGACAAAAGTATAAGTATAATAGTATATGGTATTAGTAAAAAGGTAATATATAAAAATAAGAAAAAAGGAAAATGTGCATTTGTAATTTAATTTAGGTGCAAGGGTGAAAAATGTGTCACCCATGCATAATAAACTAAGTAATATATGGAAATTTAGTAATAAAAAGGGGGCAAGACCAAGAGCTGGGGATCTAGTATTGTTGGTATTTTTTTGGATTTATTGCTTGGTTTCTTGTTTTTTGTTGTTTATGTAGTTGTTATAGAGGGAGGATGAGGAGGAGGAGAGGGTGGAATAGACGTTGATAGATAAAAGAGTTAAGGTCTTACTTGGTGTGTCATTGTGTTAGTTTTTGGTGTGGCATTGATCAAGTAAGTAGAGAATATTCTCCTTCAATTACATTTTTTTAAAATTTCTACAGTTACATGAATGTTTGATTCATGGATATACACTTGATATATTAGTTCTTCTATGAAATGTTTTACCAAGAATTCCATCATTCAATTAGGTTTGAAATATATAGAGTAAATATTGTTGTTAATGACCAGTATGATAGTATTATACACATTGATTCATCACATGCCATGCCCCTTAGTTGATACATGTGTCTCTTCATTAATGAGGTTAATATAAACTTTTATTCCTTTAATTAGAATTGCAACTCCCTCAGCTACATGCATGAATTATATCCTTATTTGTGGAAATGAATTACAGAACAACATACAAAATTGTTTCAAAATGTAGTTTATTTATGTTATATTCAAGGTAGATATAATTGCAAAACTAGTATGGAATTTCCATCCTTAGTAAGTTTTAGGATGCAACTGACCCAAACACCAAAATGGGATTTATTATAGAGTTATAAATTTGTGAACATGTTTCTAATAATAGTTGATATATCTTTATTGTGTTTTGAATTAAGAAAATATTAATAACCTACACATTTAACCCATATAACAACTCCTTACATGAGTACTTTTTTTTACAATTTACAAAAAAATATTAAAAAATGTAGGTAATTACTAGAATCCTTCAAAGGACAAGCACATAAGAAATATAAAAAGTTTTGTTGTTTAGGCTCCATAGTGACATGAGGCTAACCTTATATACTAATAGGGATTCAACTATGCTACTTGATTTCTACCAAGATTATTCATGACACCACATAATATTCTCAATATGACATCCTCACATCCTCAGAGAGGTTTTTTGTAAGTGGCATTTAAATTGTTGGAAGAGGGTTGCTACTTATCACACCAATATCAGATTTAGTCTTTTATAAACATATTCTAGTTAGACCTTTGAAGATATAAAACATTAAACTATTTTGTGTTTTACTACACTTCTATATTTCCTTTTCACCTTGTAGAGAGCTTAGGAACTCCCTAGAGAAATTGTGTACTATTTAGTATTTATATGATAGCTCCCTTGGACACTTTTTTCTCACCCGTGGACATGATAAATATTATTATGTCCTTTTTCGTGCACAAGTTTGACAAACAAAGCACAACCTATCTGACTAATTGATAATGAGAAGTATTGTTTCACTAACTTGGATGAATTTGTATAACCCAAATTTTGACTTGGAATATATTAAATCAAATCATGTAAATGATGTAAATATGCAAGTATGGATTCCTAGTGCAGATTTCAAGGCCAATGCTTGAATAGTGAATGGATAGGAATATATAATGTAAATATCTCTATATGGGCCACGTGGTTAACTTGTCATGCTAACTCGAAATTTATGTAAATATCATGCTAGAAAATTAAGAAAATTATCCAATATGCTTGCGTAAAGAGCACTAGAGTGGATATGATTCCATTATAGGGGAACATGAAAGGGGGCATATGGGAGATTAAATCCTCTTTCCAAGAGTCAACCTTAGAATTCGTCCATTTGTTTTCATGTTCCTTAAATGGTCCACTTACTTCATTTTCACAATCAAATCCAATCACTAAATGCATTTGTGAGGTTGGTGGGGAAAATCTTTTGATATACTTATGGAAGCAAGGGATGTATATACCTTTATGACCATTGTAAGAGTTCTCTCTTCTATGGTTAGAAGTTATGTCATCTTTCGTTTTCACCATACTCTCATCTCCTTGGAGTCTACCAATTATTCTCATGCATACTTTACAACATATTTACACTAGGAGGAGTTTTTCTCTTTATTTTCATTCCATCCCCATTCCCGTTACCAGATTGTGAAATAACCAGAAATTGGAATTATGAATAGAGAGTTGAAAACATTAGAGAAATATATGGTTCCGGGTGAGCATATAGGCTATGGAAGATATGAACCTTTACCCATTAATTTTTGTTTCTCTTGAATGCTTGAGAAGCCCTAAATTAATGTTACAGGAGGTTGTTCAACAACATATAATAGGTTGGAATGCTTTTGCACACATGGGTAAGTACCATAATGGTTGGATTTCCTAAGGGAGCTATAGAACAATGAAGGGAAATACCCTCCTTGTCTCATGCAGGGAAGTAGAAAAGAATGCCATGGCTAGGATGTTTGAGTGAGAAACATGTAAATGATCAAAGGTGAGTAATTTGGATAAGCATGAGATAAAATGGGTTGTGGGAAGAGAGGGAGAATATTTTAGGTTTTTTCCTTTTCCTTGGTGGAGTCATAGACCAACTTGGGCTTGGTATCTGTAGGTGATACCTACAGTTGGGTGGAAAATCATTCATATATAGCTAATTGATTTGATCTCCTTGTTAAAATATAATTATTTTATTTGTATATGAATGTGGAATGATTTCATTTTCTTCCTGTTATAATTATTCCTATTTATGCATGATGTATGTGTGGATAGATTTTTTTTCCACCGTGTTTTGCATTTTTCATATACACATACAATTTTTATTTACAGATTCATAGTATGTCTCATGGGGTGAAATTTATAAACACGTATTTCGTAAATATCCCCTTTTCCTAGTCAAAATGATGGAATGGGATGTGACAATGTGATATTAGATATCTTGGTTGTAGCACTAAGGTTGTATGGGATGTAATACATATATATAGGAAAACCATAGGGAATGTTTCCAAGTGTATATGCAATAGGTTCCAATGGAATGAGGATTTAAGATGGATGAAGACCCAATAGTTTCGGGATTGCCTCTTCAGAGGAAAAACATTAAGAAAGGATGTAAAAGAGAATGTAGAGGAACCTGATCGAATAGAAGTTTCAATAGATTTGAACTCAACAGTTTAGGGACTCCTTATTGGAGGCAAACCATTAAGAAATGCAACCAATGGAGTATGTGTGGAAAATGAAAAATGTATGATGGAGTGATATCCTAATAAATAGGGAGTCATTGGTTTGGAAGGGCCTCATTAAAGATAGAGTATTGAGAATTCCTAATTAGAGGAGGACCGTTGGGAATTAACTCCTAAAGTGCATGCACAAGATTTCAATGAATGAAAGTTTGATGTGATGATCTTGACAATTAAGGATCTACTCATCGTAGAAAATCATTTACACAACTATTGAATCAATCTGATGAGGATAGTATGATGTTATGAGTTCAAGATGATGGAATTAGTTCGATGAAATAAGACATTGGCCATTGGGCTATGTCAATTAGAGATTCAAAATGCAAGGTTAAGAGCAAAGTTCGACAGGGAGTTTTGGACATGATGGATTCTCCCGATAGAAACGAGTCAATGAGATTGGTTCGATAAATACCTTCATGAAGCACGACATTGGTAAATGTAAAACTATTTCAATGGGGGAATTCAATACAATCAGGATGAATGCAATTGGTTAGAGCCAAGTCACCAAAGAGATCGAGAATATGATATATGGAATCGGTCTGCCGGAGAGTTTTCAATTAGATGACTGTATTCCAAAAATCTAAAAATATGTTGGAGCCCAAAAAATAGTTTGGCCACAATAGGGGGAGAACTTTGACACTATTAAGGAAGGATACATAATTTCCACTCGGAGGCATGGGCCTGTTCTACTACAGTTTTTCAAAAGATTCAATTATGGTTTTTAAAGACCAATACCCAATGACCTAACATGGGACCTATTGAGGATGAAATTGTTATGGTGCATTAGTGGTCTAGGAATATAGATAAATATGCTGACTTGTAGCCAAAATCCAAAATATATAAAGTTAAGGTGCAAAAGAAGTCTGAAATCCACTATTTTGGGGCGCTTTTTGGAGATTTCGAAAAACTAGGAGTTAATAGTGACAGTGGATTTCAAGACCAAAAAAAATTATGAACTCATTATTTTACCTACTAATAAATATGGACAGCTTTCGTTAGAGGAAGTTTTCCAGAAATGCCTAGTTTGGGAATAACAATTTTTGGAAAATAAACAAGTCTGGAGTAGATTGAAATGTTAATAGTCAATTCCAGAAAATTATATAAATTGATTGGAACATTGGATCAGGGAGATGAAAGTTGTTAAGTAATCCTTTTCATGAGTATTATCAGTTCCCAATAGAAATTTTTTTCTGCTATCCCTACATTTTCTTCTGCATTTTCTTCTACATTTTCTTGAAAAGTGCATAATTGAGAAAAAATGGTAATTTTGAAAGGTTGTAACTTTTTGCCAGGAAATAAAAAATGTGTGTAGTTATAATGATTGAAAGGATTATGCAGAGGGGAACAAATTTACGCAATTAAACTCTAAGGGGTGATTTATATGTTTCTAAAATTTGATCAGAAAAGTTTTTGCAGGCATAATTTGACAAAAATGGTCAATATGGGTAGTTTTCAGAATGCATGAAAATTAATTTTATGATTTTATAAAAATTTAAGATATAAATTGTGATTATCTGAGAAATTTTCTTATACAATATCATATCAAGGATGACAAAGGTCAACATTCAATATAGTTCAAGTTGGAAATCCTTGGCCTTGGTTGGGCCAAGAAAACTATCATCAAGGATGATGCACATTATCCTTATGTAGTTGAAATAAATGCCATGGGGGGGAATATACATGTTGAGAATGCAGAGATAGAATCTAATGGACAAAGAAATCAAGTAACTCGCTATGATATTGCAGAAATCATGAGGAACCTAAGAGTGGAATTACAAAGTTGTAGAAAAAATAATCAAAGGTTGACTAGAGGTTAGGAAAAACAAAACCAGTTGAATGCACAGGAATATTAATCATGGGAAGCACTTAGGAATATTAATCATGGGAAGCACTTAGGAATATTCAGTAGGTCTGCACCATTGGTACTTTTTGGCTCTAAAAAGGACATCTTGAAGGTTTCCTCCTTGAATTCTACATCTAATAACAACTTATTTTGGGTCTTCTATCCCCACAACTTTGGATATGTTTATGGATATGTGTTTCTCATTAAATCAATATTTTGGTGTTTGATAACTAGATATTGAGAAAATAAAGAAGGATGGCAATGTGAGGTCCTTGATGATGTCGAGGTTGGTTGTGCTTCTAATGTGGATAACACCGCAGATTGGAGATGTTCAACAATGATAATAGGCCCCTTTAAAGATACGTCAAGATGATTTGAAGTGGTATCTAACTAACTCAATGCAACTTCTTGACCTATGAATTCTACCAAGGCCTCTTGAGTTCCTTCATCTTAACCAATCCTATCCTTTTTTCTAGGTCGCTCTTCATGTGGATCAGCAATGTCCATGTCTAAATGTGCATCTAATGATGTTATTTTAATCCCAATCTCTTGCTTTTGTGGGGTTGGAACCATAGTTGGTTGGCTTGTTAATTTTCCTGATTGAATATGTGTTTTCTTTGTTGTATGTATCCATAACATTTTGCTAACAAGTTTATTGATGATTCAATATACTAGGAGAGATTGTCATGAATCCAACCATAGTTACCAACTCTAGTCATATTAGGCCAACTAGTTTGGAAATACAGAAATCAATGGACACATTATTGGTCTGATTCGATTCACTTTCATCTAATTCAAAACCCTAAAATAAATTACACATGTCTCACACCATAAATAATGGAGATTTAGAAGATTTACATGATTGAAGGAAATAAAGGCTTTGTAATAGGTCGACCATAGAGTGGGGATATAATATCCATATAGAAGCAATTGAACAATGAATTTGGATTAAGCAAAACTTAATTCCATCTCCGCATAGAAGAGATTCGATTGGCAAGGAAATCAAGAAAGCAAGTAAGTTATGCAGTCCATCATGCCCATGAAGGGAAGGGGATCGACGTGGGATCCTTAACCTTCTCTTATTCTTCATTTGTTTCATCTACTTCTTCAACTATTTCACATGTAAATTCAGCTACTTCATTATCATCCACCTGCATATTAGGATTTACTTCACCAGCTTCTAAATTCACTTCATCATTGCATACTGCATAGTTGACAGATTCTTCATCAACAATACATTGATGGATTCACCAAAACACTAGATGCTTCATTTGAAGATTCACCATCATAGGATGCTTCATTGGCTACTTCAACTGCAACTTTTATATTTTTGTCCTTCATCCACTTGTATATCTGAACAATGGGATTTGTTGGTTGCTTCATTGGCATTATGAATTCCATTCACTTGTGACCCAACACAATGGGATTCACCATGCTTTGCTTTACACAAAGTATTTTTCCATTGTGGCGACATTTTGAAAGATGTCACTACCCCTTTCACTATATTATGTTTCAAGAATACTCCAAGCTTACTTGGTCCTTATTACTTCTTCAACTCTAGGTAAACTACTCTTATCCAAGCCTTATCGAATGAGAGACAATGCAACAACATCATTACTCTTTTGATCTCGAGACATGACCTCATAGGTAAGTTCTTCAAATCCCTCCAACACAATGTCCCATAAGTCCTCTACATGAATTATAATGTATATTTTAATAACCCACATTAAAAACGGTGGTGGAAAATAAAAACCAGTATGTGCTACCTCATAATCCATCTCTACTACAATCTTCAACATATATGTCATGATAAGAATTATGTCATGAGAAATTGTTAATTTTTCCATAACAACTTATGTTGCTTCTCTTCTATACTCCTCAATTACTTTAGTCTTCTTTTCTAACTCATGACAACTATTTCTCTTAAAAGCCCATCCACCTTCTTATGTCGCTAACTTCAGCCTTCAATTTTCTTCTCTTTTATCTTTCTATATCCTTTGTTTTTATTTATTTATTGCACCCCAAATAAAATATGAATTTACTTAGGTAATGCAACCCCTCTACAGATTCACTAATGCAAAATCTCCTCATTTTCATTTTCAGATCCTCTAATTATGGTGATATGCTATCTCTGATAGCTCAAGAATCCGTTACGAAGCTACAACTTCCGCTTCAGCTTGCTTCTCCTTTACCTTTTAGGATTTCAACCTTGCTTACGCGTAGGCTCCAATTTATTTTTGGTTCTTACTTTTCTTTTCTTATTAATCAAATACTTTCTTAAAAGGAGCTTTTCTTAGCTTATAATATTTTGTTTTTAAATGATGTCCACTTAACCTTTCAGAAAAACCTTTCATAATTTAAAATACTTTCTTTGAAAAAGACGTGGAAAACATAAAAATACATTTTTATAAATCTTTCCATAAGACTTTTATTTGACTTTATAAGATGACATTAGATAAATCTTTTTATTGATTAAAAACACCTTTGCTTATGACGGGTTCTTCCAATTCATGACATGCGATTTTAGTATGTTAACTTCTTCTTAATGGTGAATATCTTATGATGGTAGCAATTTGACTCTTGAAATCTCTTCACACCGAAAAGTTTCTTCAACATGGAGTTGATCGGCTTTTGTGGATTTCTTTTCATGCTAGTTCTTCGGTGATAGCTTTGGATAGAGGCTGATAGCTTTTCTTTTGACCTTTTTTTTAGGATGTCCTCTTGAAACTAGCTTTTGTAGCTTTTAGTGGTGACTTCAGTTGGTGAGCTTCTCTTCTAAGATATCAATGCGTAATTCATCTTCTAGAGTGGTAGATCTCTCCTCTTTGCTTTCCTATCTCTAAAGGGGATTCCTCTTGCTTTGATTTTTTCGGAGTCTTAATCCCACTCTCTGTATTTCTGAAGAGGCTTGTCTTGCTCTGATAATATGTGAAAATACATAGCACTAGATTTCTCTAGAAATATCTAACAACAAAAATAAACATCTAGATTCTCTGCATCTACTTTGATTATTTCAATCAACTAACCTCTAACGCTATTTGACTTGTGAACAACTAACAACTAATGGTAGAAGTAATTACCATACTTCAACACTAGAAGAGTCATGGAATTATTAATTCTGAATAACAGTATGGTATTGGTTGCATAAATTCATACTCATGCATTCAAACACAATTAAATTCAGTCCATTCCAACGACAGTCTATGCTTGACACACTCAATTGTTCCAAGAAACGTGTATTTAAATCCCAACTAAATGTGAAAATTGTATAATGATTAATAATTGTATTATGATTTTAATACATCAAGAGAGATGTATGATTCAATAACATATCTTCTACCAATGTACTAGAGCATGTTCATGCCAAGATTTAGGTGAATCCTTATTATATTAATATGTATTAGTGTATGTTAACACCAAGAGTTGGTTGAGTTATTGTTGTATACAAATCTCTATGTGTGTGTTGCAATACAATGATAAGTGTCTGTAGGTGTCAATAACATACAAAATGAAAATGACAATATATATAGGAATGAGACATATGTTTTATGGATGGGTATCTTTTAGTGCATAACTTTTTTAGTGTTTTGGTTATGTTTCTTGCTTTAAAAAATATAAAAGTTATATTAGTTAAAATTCAATGTTTTAGTAAGTAAGGTTCATTTAACTGAATAATACACCTTGATTGTCTATTTAGCTTATTTAACTACCTAATTGGTTATTTTGGTTTAGTTAAGTACCAAATAATCCCTACTTGGCTAATTTGGGCTAGTTAGACTTTAGTTTTAAATCCATAAATGAGTTAACTACCACATGTGATAGTTCTTGGGTTAGTTAACCCTAGCAATTCATGCATGGTCAAGTCTTTTATGTATGGGTATCTTTTAGTGCATAACTTTTTTAGTGTTTTGGTTATGTTGCTTGCTTTTAAAAATATAAAAGTTATATTAGTTAAAATTCAATGTTTTAGTAAGTAAGGTTCATTTAAGTGAATAATACACCTGAATAATACACCTTGATTGTCTATTTAGCTTATTTAACTACCTAATTGGTTATTTTGGTGTAGTTAAGTACCAAATAATCCCTACTTGGCTAATTTGGGCTAGTTAGACTTTAGTTTTAAATCCATAAATGAGTTAACTACCACATGTGATAGTTCATGGGTTAGTTAACCCTAGAAAATCATGCATGGTCAAGTCTACTCTCTAAGTATGGTACACTGATCTAAAATTAGGCACAAAATCACCTCATTTGAGTGTTCTAAGCCTAGTTACACCATATCATCTATTGCAAGATCATTATTTCTTTCTTAGGAAGACACACTTGATCATTTAGGGTTAGTTAATGTGGGTTTCACTAGCCATTAAGCTTTTGCATACAATTAATCTTAATATCAGTTACCTATACAACAAGGCATGTATCCCATTGAGAAGGCATTCATTCATGTACTCTCTTTAAACATTCATTGGTTAATAAAGATTATGCTCGTTGGACCTTTAGCTGTACTATTTTCTCCTCTATTTAATGCTAATGGTATTACTACTCTATTTAAAATCTAGATCGATTGCTTCAAAATATTTTAAAAAGAACTAGAAAAACAATTCATAATCTTACCTAAAAAATATCCAAAAAATTACCTAACAAACCTTTGCGTTAGAAGAATTTTCCCAAAAAAGCATTCACCTGCAAGTATAATCAACTCCAAAAAAATGTGAAAAACCATTGAAAGAACATTCATGATTTGATAACGTGAAATTATGCTTTTGATTAACTGTATAAATAGGATCCATTTTTGAGAAGATAAGTGGTTCCTCATTTTTTTTATGCCTTACATAATTTTTTCTATTATATATTTCCTTGAAAACATTTTTCATCTAAAAAATCAAATCTTGTTTTAACTATAACATTCCACTGAAAAAAATACATTTATGGCCAAACTATTAGTTATATTGAAAACTTATGAATCAACATAAAACCAAGAGTACAATTTTTTTATTTAGGTCTCACCAATTTTAAAAGGGGTGAACCCTATGAATTACACTAAGATAAGTTAAAATTTAAAGTATCCATAATTTTTTTAAAGTTTAGAAACCTTGGAAAATCTTACTAATTCTTAAATTTCCAACTGTAAAATGTTTGATGATATTTCTACAAAAATATTCAAATTTCTAAGAATTTTATGTAGTTTCTAGACAATTTTGGCAATGTCTAGAATAAAATATTTTTATCTTTTGGAATTTGGGCGAATTATTAAAAAGAAAAAAAAGAAAATTGGAAATTTCTATTTTGAAGAAAAAACATTGAAATTATCCCATGCGCTAAATTTCTCCCTAAAATTCTCCTTGTTACAAATGTACACTTATACTTAATACTACTAGGTTCAACATCGAATCTACTTTTAATACATACAATTTTTCTCATATTTAGTTATGATTGGTTAATTTTAATTAATTTTCTTACATACATACATATGATTCAGTGAAATGAAAATTTGGTATCTCCAAATATAAACAACTAAAAGTATTGAAAAATTACGTTACATAAAATTGGATTGTTCTCTTCAAGAGGTTATTTTTTGATTTTAACTAAAAATTTCGTAAAACATGATGTTCCACCAAAAATGTTTAGTTTATACAACTTTTATCCATTGATCCAATTCAAAAAATTGAAAAAAATACTATATCCATGTGTTAAATGTAATGCCCCATATTTTGACCTTTGACGATAAAAAATCTAAATATCATTCATTTTGTATTTCCTTGCTTATTATCTATTAACCTTAGCTAGGCTAAAACAACTATATATGTGTGGGTTACAAACCTATTTATACACCAAAATTGTGTATAAAATTTGATTGATTATGTTGGTTCGTAAGGTATTGATGGTTCATCACACCTCTAGATATTCTGGAGACAACCAGTTGTTAGACGATATGCGACTAGTGGAGCATTCAACTAGAGGTTTAACCAAGCAAGTCAGAGGAATGACTGAACAATCAGTTGAATAGATGAATAAAATTTGGGATGTTGTGGATTCTATGGAAATGGTTTGGACCAAAGAAACCTATTTTTGGACCAAATCTTCCTTACTTTTAAGTAGTTGTTATATATGGAAACTATAAATAGACGATCGTATGAGTTGTATAATGTATGGATTTGGGATATCTTTCACGCTCATTATGTGTTGCAATGTTTTCATCATAACGTGTTATGCTTAAGTGATGTAACAATGTCTTTAGACACCACCTCTGATCTTGGAATATTGTTCCCTTCTTTTATTTTCATTATGTTCAATAGTTCATGGTTGAGAGGTTCCCCACCATGGTATCCGAACTTAAGTTTTTGACCTAACCTGTTGTTTGCAAATAATGTTGAGTCAAATCTAGGGTTGATTCACTCCGAGCGGAAGATTTGTCGACTGACACCTCTACCTAAAATTTGATTAGCTCTATTATATTAGAAGGATGGGTTCCAAAATGGAACCTATTGTTCTCAATGGACATAATTATGTTATCTAGGAAACGGATATGGAGACCTTGTTGAATAGAAAAGGACTATGGAAGTTCATGAGGACTACTATTGCCAATCTCACAGATGTCAATGCTAAGTTTTCCATTGCTGTCAATAAGGACGAAGCTATGGGTGTTATCATGCCCTACATTTTGAGGTAAATTCACTTCATACAAGTGGGATCAACCACCCTCATGTAGTTTGGACCAAGATGAGTTCTTTGTTCAACAAGACAAATGAAGGTGAAGTATTGCAGATAGAGAAAGATTTTCTCTCTTTGGAACCTCTTTCCTTTGATTAGCTTGAGGACTATCTAGCTTGTATCGAGGAGCTACAATTGAAATTGGGTGAATGTGTCAAATTTTCTGAAGAAGGATGCGAAACTCATTGAGCTATTTTTTACGAATTTCAAGACACCATATGGTTTCCTTTGTTCCTCCTTTTGGGATAATTGGATGTCACGCAAGAAATATGATAAGGCATTTACTTTTGATACTTTATGTGATGTGTTGATCAAATATCAACATAAGTTGCTTAAAGAAGGGAATCTTGTTGGAAAAAAAAAGCTCATTTGCTAAAAAGTAAGGTCAATAAAAACCAAATATATAGGATCATCAACCAAATATATAGACCAACCTACAAAAGGAAATACTGAAGATTTATCATCGATGAAAAGGGACTATAAGAAGAAGACCTGCCGATATTGCGAAAAGGTGGGACATGTTGAGAAAAACCGTTGGAAGAAGATGAAGGAATTATAAGGAAAGTTAAAGAACTTGGAGGACAATGCATNAAAAGGGGACTAAAAGAAGAAGCCCTGCCGATATTGCGAAAAGGTGGGACATGTTGAGAAAAACCGTTGGAAGAAGATGAAGGAATTATAAGGAAAGTTAAAGAACTTGGAGGACAATGCATCGACTGGTCAATCAACTAATCGACCTCCTGAAAACTATACCTTCTCTATTAGCACTTCCCATGGATTACATGCACACATTAATCATATTGGATGGATAGAGGATTCTGGATGTACTCATCATATGTTGAAGGATGCGTCTTTGTTCTCTTCCTTAATTTGTGAGTTTGAAGAGAATATTTATGTCGTTGATGATTACACTCTCTCTTTCGCTAGAAATGGTGACGTTGAATGTCAACACAGTCGCATATCCAATGTTTATCAAGTATCTAGTTTGAGTGAAAATTGTTGTCAGTTGCTCAAGTGACAAAGACCAAGAAAATTGTTGAGTTTTGGTCAGATCGCTTTATCATAAAGGATCTGACGCCCAATGGGAAAATATTTTCTTTAGGGATTTTGTATCTCAAGTCCAAATATGGACTTTATAATTTCTATTATCCTCTATTGAATTTTTTTGGACGACTAGACTAACTGCACACATCGCTCAAACTGACGTAGAAGTTAAATTTGGCATGAACGACTTGATCATCTAAAATTTCGAAGTATGAAGATGATGGTAACCCACAATATGTTTATTTTCCCCCCAAAAAATGTTCGATTGGATGGAGTTTCTAAAGGATGCATTCTTGGAAAGCATCATCAAGCACCCTTTGATTCAGGGAAAACATGGCATGCACATGATCGACTAGAGCTTGTTCACAATAATTTTTGTTGCATGAATAAACCTTGATTGGTAGGTACACATTATATATTAACATTTATTGATGATTTTTCTTGATTTACATGGGTTTATTTCTTGAAGAATAAGATTCAATTATTTAAAATATTCAAGGAATTTAGAGCATTGGCTAAGAAGAAATGCGGTCAACCCATTAAATGTTTGAGATCAAAGAAATGGTGGTGAATATGTGAGATGAGAGTTTGAATAATATCTCTTACACAATGGTATCTATTGGGATACATTTGTCCTAATAACCCTCAGCAAACCAGTGTCACAGAGAGGAAGAACCAGACTTTCGTAGAAATGGTTAAGTGCCTACTACACACCAAAGACATCTCAACAAAATTTTGTGCAGAAGCCATCTACTACTCAAATGATCTCATGAGTCTTGTACTGACTAGATATGCCATCAAAGAAACTCTGGTCGAGAAGTATAATGGTAGGAAATCCCACGTTGGACATTCAAAATATTTGGATGTGTTTCTTAGGAACATATCAGTGATATATGCATAAAGAAATTGGATGCAAAAATCCATGTTTGCATCATGATGGGATACTACGATGAGTCCAGATCCTACAGACTATTTGATCATATCAAACAACAAGTCATAATGAGTCAAAGTTTGGTATTTGATGAGATGAATTTAGGTAGTAAGATGTTGAATTCTAATCCAATGAACAATGATCTATTTGACATTCCTGATGAGTCTGGATCGACGATACCTTCTTGTGGATTTTCGATTAGATCAATGAATTATATTCCCAAGTTAACTGGTAATCAGTCAACTATGACTATTAAAGTCAGAAATTTGAATTCCTCAACTCACATGACTGATGATAATCGACCTGCATAATTAACGACTTGCTTACCTCAGTGGGTTGTAAAGACAGTTGGAGCTGCTAGATTAGATGTTGGAAATCCTAATATTTGTCAACATTCTCGCAGTTAGACACAATGTGTTAGTGTTTCATTAATGGCATGAATTCTCGATACTTGTGATATTGATACATATGTTGATGCTTGGGGCATACCAAAATGGGAAAGTTCCATGACTGCTGAAATTGACTCCTTGAAGAAGAATGAGACGTGGGAATTTGTTCCCTGGCCGCAAGGAAAAAATGCTGTGAAGTGTTGATGGGTCTATAGGAAAAAATTTACCTCCAATGGTGTTGTTGAATGCCATAAGGTAGGTTTGGTTTCCAAGGGATTCTCTCATAAAGAAGGAATCAACTACACCAAAACCTTTTTCCCTATTGCAAAGATGAATTATGCTCGACTGATTCTTTCTCTTGGTGCTTGTTTTGGATGGGAGCTTCATCAAATGGACGTTAAAAGTTCCTTTCTTCATGGATATCTGACTAAAGAAAAATATATGGAGCAACCTCATGAATTTGTGATAGATTGTGGTCTTGTTTGTTGACTAAAGAAGTCATTGTATGGTTTGAAATAGGAACCTCATGCTTGGTATGATAAGATTGATCGATTCTTTGTCATTATTGGATTCAAACGCTGTGAATTTGATAATCGTATTTATGTATTATATGTTCATGATGATACTTTAATTGTGGCATTGTGCGTTAAATATTTAATCATAATTGGAAATAATGTCAATCTCATTTTGGGTTTGAAGAAGCAACTTGCAGATGCCTTTGAAATGACTAAGCTTAGTCTTTTACATTTCTTTCTCGGAATTAAATCTTTACAAATGCATGATGGTATCTCTCTTTCTCAATGTAAATATGCCTTAGATATTTTGAAACAATTCAAGTTGGATGACTGTAAGTCATGTGCTACACCTTATTAGTTGAGAGTGAAGTTGTTGAGGTATTGTGACTCTCCATGAGTCAATGCCACTCTTTATCAACAATTGGTTGGTAGATTGATTTATCTAGTGCACAATCGACCATATCTCTCCTTTGTTGTTAGTGTGGTTTCCCAACTCATACAGGATCCTCACAAAATCCACCAGAAAATTGCAAATAGGATTGTTCGTTACATTAAAGATACTTATCAGTTTGGTTTCAAGTATTATTGCATCTTTTACCCATTAGTCGGGTACACTGATTTTGATTGGGGTGGTGACATTGAAAATCGAAAGTATTCAGGATATATGTTTCAACTGAGTTCTAGACCCCTATTCTGGTCATGTAAACAACAAAAACTAATCTCTCTTTCAAATACTGAAGTGGAGTATCGTGGTGCAGTCAATGCAATAAAAAAGGAACCTTGGATCCACCAGCTTTTTAATAAGCTTGGATTAGCTTTTCAGGTCTCTAATTTATCTACTATGATAACCAAAGTGTTATTCAAGTCGCTGATAATCCTATGGCTCATATCAAGATGAAGCATGATGAACTCCATGTTCATTATTTGATGCAATTGGGTATAGGAGAATATCATTTCACTTCTTTATTGTAGAACCAATGATCAGGTCGTTGATATATTTATGAAGCCTTAACCTGAAGCTAAGTTTGTAAAAATTTGGGCTATGCCTGGGATTCAAGAATCTTCCATTATGGGGGGTATTCAGAGCAATTAATTTTACCTCCTAAATATCCAAAACGTTGTGTTGATGGAGGGGTGTTGGAACCTAAGGTATTCATGGTTCATCACACCTTTGGATCTTCTGGAGACAACCAGTCGCTAGATGACATGATACTAGCAGAGTAGTCAACTGGAGGTATGACCAAGCAAGTCAGAGGGATGACTGAAAAATCAATTGAACAACCAACTAAAGTTTGGGATGTTCTGGATTCTATGAAAATGGTTTGGACCAAAGAACCCTATTTTTGGACAAGAACTTCCTTACTTTCAGGTAGTTGGTTAGATAGGAAACTATAAATAGATGAGCTTAGGGGTTGTTTAATGTATATATATGAGATATATTTCATGCTAATTATGCATTGAAGTGTTCTAATCATGATGCACTATGATTAAGTGCTATAATGGTATCTTTAGACACAACCTCTTATCTTGGAATATTGTTCCCTTCTTTTCTTTTTGTTATGTCCAATAGTTTGTGGCTAAGAGGTTCCCCAATCGATTATGTCATGAATTCCAAAAGGAGCATGATGTCCATATAGCATTCTAAGTTATAGATAAATATGGTACATGGGTACCATTTTAAAATATGTTGGGAATGAATGTTAAGTAGCATGTACATGGTAAACATATCATATGATTTACATTGTTCATTAGCTAATGAAATGGCAACAAAGGTGAATTGTTATAAATTTATGCACAGTCTTTTATCCCATAACTAACGCACATGTTAAGGCTAAGTGATGGATGAATAATAAGGGTACTAAAGTAACACAGATATCATTGGAATTAAATGAGACTGGTATGATAAGAAGCATTAATTCATGATTTATTGATTGGTCAGATACATTGTTATGATATGTGGGCAAGTGCAGGTTTCTCAAGATGTAACAGTTCCCAAACTAGTTATTCTATTGCATTGTCTCACTAACAACACCAACAACACAATATTGAAAATAATAGGGTGTCGACCCTAGTTTTATCAAGGGGGTGGAGGGATAACCCATCATTTATCCTTTGAAACCTAGAGTTGTGGGAGGGTTTATATAAGGAACACTCCCCAAGATGTGTACTAAGCACTACCAGTTTCCACTTATGGGTTTTGTTTGGGGATAGGTAAATACAGTTTATGCTCCAAGATATTCCAGCAAAGGAAGGATAGGGTGTGGAAGATAGTTTTGAATTAGAATAAGAATAATGTAGTTAAGGATTTTGTGGGAGTTAGTTATAACAACATGGTTATTTGTATGTGTGTTAAAACCCTTTATTTACTCATGTGTGAATATAACTTGGTATACTGTGTAGTTTATATTGTGTTATTGTAAACTAGTTAGTAATATTGTTAGATAATGTGATTATCAATTGGTTGTCTTGCATTCTTGGATGACATCATATAATAACTATGCATGCCAAGAGAATATTGTTATTACTACACCCATGAGCTATGCATGTGCTAGCTACACCTATATACCTTGCATGCATATCCTAGTATTATTCCAAGTAGATATTAATTATTAAAAATTATTTATAAATTATGCATGTTAATGTTAGATTGTGATTAATGATGCTTATTAATAATAAATTATGCTTAGTAATGCTAGATTTTGATTCATTAAGCTTATTAATTATAAAGTATACTTAGTAATGGTAGATTGTGATTTATTTATTCTTATTAATTACATATTATTAATTTTTTTAGGAAATTAGTTTCATTTTGTTTTAGAAGAAGATATGATTCGTGAAATTGATGAAATTGAAATAAGGTTAATTGATTCCACTTATTAGGTGAAAAGTTAATGAAATTTATGTTTGAATGAGGCTGTTGATTTGATTTGATTTTATCATTTATAACTCTCCTAGAAAAGAATGTGGAACTCTTTCCAAGAGGGGGAAAGGTGGTCGAGGAGCAAAGATAGGATCGAGGAATTTGGATAAAAAAAGGGGGGGTGAGAAAAAGTCTTTTTTTTTTTAAATATAGGAAAGAAGGGAGAACTTAGAGGAGGAAAGGAAGGAAGCGAAGAATGAAGAGATCTAAATTGGAAGGTAGTTGGATCTTGAATCTCGAGGGAAATTGTTAATTCTAGTTGTTTTTGGTGGTGGAGACCAAAGACACAGATAGCTAGGAAACCCATAGTTTCATAGAGATAGAAACTAGAGAATATGATAGTTTTTTAGGAGTTTAATTCTTATTTGTGAACCTTGTAGGTGACTCTGAAATCTATTTACACTCAAAAGTTTCTTCAGCATGGAAATGATTGACTTCTTTAGGTTTTCACTTTTAGCAACAGTCTTCTCTTCAATGTTGTTCTTTTCAGGCAAATTCTTACACTATCGCCTCCACATAGCCTATGCAGAAACAACATTATGGTATCTCAGAGAATCATAAGTTTTGCTTTCCCCATCATGCCCTATGTGTGGAGAGAAATTGTCTTGAGCTTATTGCTCTTGTTTATGAGAGAGAGTGCATTAGCATTTTTTTTCCGGGTTGTTTTTTTAAATTATTTTCTGTAGTTTTTAGAGGTGACTTCATTTATAGAGCTTCTATTTTGATATCTTAATGCACAAATCATCGTCTAGAGTGGCATATATCTTCTCTTTGCTTTCCTCTCTTTGACGAGGCTTCCTATTGCTTTCATTTATTCAGTTTTAATCTTGCTCTTTGTATTTTCGAAGAAGATTTTCCTCTTATGATACTATGTGAAAATACATAATTGCAGATTTTCTAGAAAGATCTAACAACTAACAAACTGTCTAGGTTCATTGTACCCATTTTGACTGTTTCAATCGACTAACCTATAACCACTATTTGATTTGTGAGTAACGGTGGTAGTAATTACCATACTTCAGCACTAGGAAGAGTCATTAAATTAGCTTTTCCTCCTATGATACTATGTGAAAATACATAATTGTAGATTTTCTAGAAAGACCTAACAACTAACAAAGTGTCTAGATTCATTGTACCCATTTTGACTGTGTCAATTGACTAACCTATAACCACTATTTTAATTGTGAGTAATGATGGGAGTAATTACCATAATTCAGCCATAGGAAGAGTCATTAAATTATATCCCTAAAGGTATCACACACAAGAGTAAAAAATAATATGATCTTAGTTGCACAATGATGTTCTTTTTAGGAAAATTCATGCACTATTGCATCCATATAACCTATGCAACCATGAAAGTATGGTGTTTCAGTGAAATCGTATGTATTTCCTTCATTATCGCTCACTACGTGTGGAGAGAGAGAAATAATATTGAGTCTATTTCTCTTGTTACATGGAGAGAGAGCGATAGCCTTTATTTTGACCTTTTTTCTTTTGCATCTCTTCTTCAAACTAGCTTTTAGTGGTGAATTTAGCTGGTGAGCTTCTATTCTAAGATATCAATGCACAATTCATCTTCTAGAGTGGTAGATCTCTCCTCTTTTATTTCCTATATCTAAGGGGGATTCCTCTTGCTTTGATTTCTTCGAAGTCTTAATCCCACTCTCTGTATTTCTGAAGAGTCTTGTCTTGCTCCGATAATATGTGAAAATACATAACACTATATTTCTTTAGAAAGATCTAACAACAACAAAAAAAACATCTAGATTCATTGCACCTACTTTGATTATTTCAATTAATTAACCCCTAACGCTACTTGACTTGTGAACAACTAACAACTAATGGCGGAAGTAATTACCATACTTCAACACTAGAAGAGTCATGAAATTATCAATTCAAAAGAACAATATGGTATTGGTTGCATAAATTCATACTCATATATTCAAACACAATTAAATTCAGTCCATTCCAATGACAATCTATGTTTGACACACTCAATTGTTTCAAGAAACATGTATTTGAATCCAAACTAAATGTGAAAATTGTATAATAATTAATAGTTGTATTATGATTGTAATACAGCAAGAGAGAAGTATGATTCAATAACATATCTTCTACCAATGTACTAGAGAATGTTAATGCCAAGATTCAGGTGAATCCTTATTAATTAATATGTATTAGTGTATGTTAACACCAATAGTGGGTTGAGTTATTGTTGTATACAAATATCTATGTGTGTGTGTTACAATACAATGATAAGAGTTTGTAGGTGTCAATAACATGCAAAATGAAAAGGACAATGTATAGGAATGAGATGTATGTTTTATGGATGGGTATCTTTTAGTGCATAACTTTTTTAGTGTTTTGGTTATGTTTCTTGCTTTAAAAAATATAAAAGTTATATTAGTTAAAATTCAATGTTTTAGTACGGTTCATTTAACTGAATAATACACCTCAATTGTCTATTTATCTTAGTTAACTACCTAATTGGTTATTTTGGTTTAGTAATTAAGTACCAAATAATCCCTACTTGGCTAATTTGGGCTACTTAGACTTTAGTTTTAAATCCATAAATGAGTTAACTACCACATGTGATAGTTATTCAGTTAGTTAACCTATAAAATCATGCATGGTCAAGTCTACTCTCTAAGTATGGTACACTGATCTAAAATTAGGCACAAAATCACCTCATTTGAGTGTTTTAAGCCTAGTTACACCATATCATCTATTGCGGGATCATTATTACTTTCTTAGGAATACACACTTGATCATTTAGGGTTAGTTAATGTGAGCTTCACTAGCCATTAAGCTTTTGCATATAATTAATCTTGATATTAGTTACCTATATATCAAGGCATGTATCCCATTGAGAAGGTATTCATTCATCTACTCTCTTTAAACATTCATTGGTTAATAAAGATTACGTTCGTTGGACCTTTACCTGTATTATTTTATCCTCTATTTAATGCTAACGGTATTACTACTCTGTTTAGAATCTAGATCGATTGCTTCAAAATATTTAAAAAAGAACTATAAAAATAATTCATAATCTTACCTCAAAAATGATCCAAAAAATTACCTAACAAACCTTTGTGTTAGAAGAATTTGCCCAAAAAAAATTCACTTGCAAGTATAATCAACTCCAAAAAAATGTGAAAGCCCATTAAGGAAAGAACCTGTCATGATTTGATAACGTGAAATTATGTTTTTGACTAATTGTATAAATAGGATCCATTCTTTAGAAGATAAATGGTTCTTCATTTTTTTATGCCTTACATAATTTTTTCTATTATACTTTTTGTTGAAAACATTTTTCATCTAAAAAATCGAATCTTGATTTAACTATAACATTCCACTAAAAAAAATACACTTCTGGCCAAACTATTAGTTTTATTGAAAACTTATGAATCTACATAAAACCAATAGTACAATTTTTTTATTTAGGTCTCACCAATTTTAAAATTGGTGAACCCTATGAATTACACTAAGATAAGTTAAAAGTTTAAGTATCCAGAATTTTTTTAAAGTTTAGAAACCTTGGAAAATCTTACTAATTCTTAAATTTCCAACTATAAAATGTTTGATGATATTTCTATAAAAATATTCAAATTTCTAAGAATTTTATGTAGTTTCTAGACAATTTTGCCAATGTCTATAATACAATATTTTTTCCTTTGGAATTTGGGCGAATTATTAAAAAGAAAAAAAAAAACGAAATTGGAAAATTCTCTTTTGAAGAAAAAACATTGAAATTATCCCATGCGCTAAATTTCGCCCCTAAAATTATCCTTGTTACAAATGTGCTCTCATACTTAATAATATTAGGTTCAACATCAAATCTACTTTTAATACATACAATTTTTCTCATATTTAGTTATGATTGGTTAATTTTCTTACATACATACATATGATTCAATGAAATGAAAATTTGGTATCTCCAAATATAAATAACGAAACAATACTGAAAAATTACGTTACATAAAATTGGATTGTTCTCTTCAAGAGGTTATTTTTGATTTTTTGATTTTAACTGAAAAGTTGATAAAACGTGATGTTCCACCAAACATGTTTATTTTATACAACTTTTATCCATTGATCCAATTCAAAAAAATTCAAAAAAATACTATATCCATGTGTCAAATGTAATGCCCCATATTTTGACCTCTGACAATAAAAATTATAAGTATCATTCGTTTTGTCCTTCCTTGCTTGTTATCTATTAACCTTAGCTAGGATAAAAAAACTATATATGCATGGGTTACAAACCTATTTATACACCAAAATTGTGTATTAAAGTTGATTAATTATGTTGGAACCTAAGGTATTGATGGTTCATAACACCTCTAGATCTTCTGGAGACAACCAATTGTTAGATGATATGCGACTAATGGAGCATTCAACTGGAGGTTCGACAAATCAAGTCGGAGGAACGACTGAACAATCGGTTGAATAGCTGAATAAAATTTGGGATGTTGTGGATTCTATGGAAATGGTTTGGACCAAAGAAACTTATTTGTGTACCAAATCTTCCTTACGTTTAAGTAGTTGTTATATATCGAAACCATAAATAGACGACCGTATGGGTTTTCTAATGTATGGATCTAGGATATCTTTCACGCTCATTATGCATTGAAATGTTTCCATCATAATGTGTTATTCTTAAGTGATCTAACAAAGTCTTTAGACACCACCTCTTATCTTGGAATATTGTTCCCTTCTTTTATTTTCATTATGTTCAATAGTTCACGGTTGAGAGGTTCCCCACCATGGTATTAGACCTTAACTTTTTGACGTAGCCGTGTTGTTTTTAAATCATGTTGAGTCGAATATAGTGTTGATTCACTCCAGGTGAAATATTTTTCAACTGACACCTCTACCTAAAATTTGATTAGATCTATTAGATTAGAAGGATGGATTCCAAGATGGAACCTGTTAGCACCTGGCTCGCACCAGTGCTAAGAGTTTGAAGCGAACTGAAACGGGGAGAACTACCCAATCCTGAGCTAACGGGATGACAAGGTGGATGGGTGGAATCAAAGGGAAAAGACCGCAGATGTGTCTAGACCCCACATATCTTGGAAAGAAACAACATGAGCGCACGACCAATTCAGATAGACGACGAGAGACCTTCGTTGTAGGGAAGAAGCACAACCTATTTAACAATGAAGGATCACAAAATCCATGCCTCCCTTCAAAACTATCGATGACCACGATCCTCTGACATTCACAATCTACGACGAGAATACAACTTGCGTCGACAAATGCGCGGCAGCTAGCAGGATATAGCATTGCGATGGGATAGTAGGGACCACGCATATGGATGAACAAGATATTATGACACGTTTGATCCATAGTGGCGGCAGGTTTCGCGTGGAAAAGGTGCACAACGGTTAGAAAAAGAGGTCAGTGCGACTTGCTCAAGGGTCCCTCATCTATCATGGACTAATATTTGATGCAGTTCGGATCAGCAGTGTGCAACATCTTCATCAAAAAAAGGTGCAAGGAGGCTAATGAAGGTAAAGGCTGTGAAATCGTGTAAATGGCCACAATAAGCAGTGGATGATCTCACAGAGGAGATCTACAGCCAAAAGAGAGGTCGCGCTACTCAAGTTGTTTGAGGGTAAGGAGTCTGCATGAATGTGACACTCAGTTGGAGTACTGGCAAGGTTTAGTGAAGCAGGTCATGCCTCAGAAACTAAAACCGTTAAGGAGATCTTGGGCGTCACCATCATGGTGATCGAGCGTGCATCTTATACTGTATGTTGCCATTTTGGGTCTGGAGTTGATGCTATACTAAAATGATGATTCAGGTAAAACATCATGGTAGGCCTTCCACCTTAGAAAACGGTTAGGATTTGAATGATGATTCTGGGATTTTATTCCCAAATTTTGTAACAGAATTGGGATGTATTTCGGGGTTGGTCCTGGGAGCCACGCCATTATAAATAAGACCTATATTGATGAGGCAAGGGTTGGAATTTTCATTCAGAGATCATTTTTCTCTCATTTTATCTCTGTATCTCTCTTGGAAGTATTAATGAGAAATATGCTCCCGCGTTTCTGAGATTCATCATGGTGGTTACATTCAGTTTGTGTTCCCTGTTTATCACTTTAATTTTTGTGTGTTTCTGCTAATGCGCTCTAGATTAGTGTACAAGGAATTCACTCCCTGATAAGCGCTCCTCGTACTAGACACTGCATTTGTTATTGTGTTCTGGTAAATGATTTGGAATTCATTTCCTATGCTCCATTGCAGATACTAAACTTTGTTGTCCATTCTACTAAAGGCAGTGCAAGAGATTCATCCATAGATATGTGCCTCTTGCTTCGCTGGGCTTTTCCCTCCTTCTCTCTTCACCACCCATTCAAGATATTTGGTTGTCTGTGTTGCTTACTTTGCCTCATAATTTAAATGAAATTCCCTTTCTCATTTTTTCTATAATACCCTTGAGTGATTGGAGATTTGAATCCATTGCCCAATGATTTTATTGTATGTATGTTCTGCCATTTTCTAAATCTATCAATGCCTTGTTACCTACAGAAGTCTAGCCTTCTACAAGTTGTTCAAAGTTTTATGTATATGTGTTTCTTTCCTCTGTGACAGAGAGAGCCCTCTTTGACCGTATTGGCTAGAATACGGTCTAAATTTGGTTTAAATGGTTACCCCTGTGACTTCCTGTAGTAGCCACTAGAAATTTTCAAGGTGCTAACATATTGGCGTCGTTGCCAGGGAGCCTAATTACTATTATCTCCTCGAGAAAGACAACACAGCTTCAGTTCTATGACCCGGTTGAGCAGCCGGTCCTAAACAAACAATTGGTTGCATATCCTATGGCAAGTCCATGAAAACCGTGAAAGCAACTCCACTGGGAAATACTAGCGGCCAAAAGAAACCATACGAGAAGAAATCTTGATGCAGAGTCCTTCCAAGAAGTTTTCAATCCTGAAAGTTTGATCCGAAAGGCAAATAGGCTGCAGAGGTTAGTCAGGAATTTGTCTTTTCTGGTTGATAGTGTTATTTCTGTTAGTGGTATAGCTGAAAATTATAATGAGGAGTGTGGGGTGGTCCTTCCTAGAACCAAATTTGAATCCAGTCTCTCTGACCTAGCGTCCAACACCTTCGCATTTGACTTTCTCTGCATCGCATGGTGACCTCAGACCTCAGAACCTCTGCAAAGAGGTTTCCTGTACCTACCAGACCTAGAGAGCATCGTGTTTGCCACTGATTAATCCTTGTCAAGGCTCGACGACACGAGGAAACTTCCCTTCATACCTTTGTCTCCCACTACTCCCGGACAAAGTCATCCTTCATCCCCAAATTTCGCTACTCCCCACCACCTTTATGTACCTCATAGCTTATTGATTCCTATCACACCAGCCCCGACCCCATTAGTAAACCCGATTATACCCCCAAGCATGGCCAAAAAAATTTCTCCTATATGCCTTCCTGTGGTTCTGCATGACCTCCCCCTGGGATACTCCACCAGGCTCAGGTAGTTCTATGCAGAAAGAGGGTACTTTGTTGAAGAACATCTGGGGCGGTTTTCAGACTGGGTCGACCTGGAAGAGGTACACCATGACGACATTAAGGTCAGGATATTTTCCTAAACCCTCGCTTGAGAAGCGAGGACATAGTATAAAAACCTCACAGATGATTCCATTCTGAGCTATCAAGCCTTCGACGATGCTTTCAAAGACAAATGAGCAGATCAAAAGAACCCCAAGTAGTATCTCTCTTAGTATCATTCCATGAGAAGGAAGGAGAGTGAGTCTGTTCAAGAATTCTCGGACGGGTTCATGAAAGTGTACAATCCTATCCCTACTCAATTCAAACCTCCCATAGGTTCTACCCAGCTACAATACGCGAAGTCTTTTGATGGTGAATTCTCCTTATGGCTAAGTGAAAGAAGATCTACCTCCTTGGCGGCCATGATGAAGGACTCCATAGAAGTGGAGGTGAACCTAGTCGCTGCAAGAAAGAAGAAGAGAGATGAAGGGGAATGGAGAAGAGAGGAAGTAGACTAAAAGGTTGAAAAAGAGTTGGAGCAACCCTCTACCTCGAGCTCAAAAGAGGTCAGAATTGACACGATGCTGAGAACCATGGAAGGAATGATGGAGAGGATCTCAGTAGATGGTAGAACCCCTCCCATGGAAAAAAAAGAACAACAAAATATGAATCTAAATGCCAGAAGACCTCAAATTTCCAAAAATAGGTAGAGGAACCCTCCCAACCCACCTATTAGACCTCCATTCCAAGAGAATATTATGGACCAGGAGGGGGAGAATCAAATTGAGGATGAAATTTGTTAGCTGGATACAGAGCCCCCTGCCACCTTTCTCACCAAGGAAGAGCATGAAAATGCTTTCCTGGAAAGAGGAGATACACTTCCAGGTGAGATATATGACTTCAGAAGAGGATACCAGCTCGTTGTCCTGGGCACAGAGACAAATCAGTCTAATGAACAGAGATGTCCCAGTCATGAAAAACAGAGAGGCATGGAAAAAATCCTCTGCGAGAAATCCTAGAATTGACCCTCCTCCCAGAGATAACCTCAAGAATGTTCTAGAGCCTAAAGGGAAGGAATGAAGGGAAGACAACCCCTGGAGCTTCGAACAGGGATAGACTTCTTTCAACTTGGAGGCTGAAATTGAGAAGATTAAAATCTCTGTCCCCCTCACTGAATTGATGAAGAATTCAAAATATCATTCCAAAACTGCTACAGTTTTGCAACCTCCAAGGGAAATCTCTGCCATATCGGATAGCCTGAATTTGCAAGATGATAGGGCCACCATCCTATTCAGCCCCCATGTAGACAAACCTAGGGATGATTTTAAGGAACTATACATATTTAAAAGTGTATAAATGTTGGTGAATATTACCAATTCTTAAAACACTAACTATAAAATGATTGGTGATATTTTTCAAAAAATATTTTAATTTCCAAGGATTTTATATCGTTTATATAATAATTTGGTGATTTTTAGGGTGAAAAAAATTTACCCCGTCAAAATTGGGCGAAACAGGGCTTCAAAAAATGTAAAAAGGTGAATGTTTTTTGGGAGAAAAACATGGAAAAATAGCCCATTGGGCTAAAATTCGCCCCTAAAATTATCCTTGGATGAACCCTCCAATGAGGAAGTCCCCCCTTTCTATGTTATACTTAATATACACAATGCCATGCTCAATTCAGGAGCCTCCCACAACCTGATGCCTAGAAGGATCATGGATCAACTAGGATTGGACGTGACTAGAGCCTACAAAGATCTTTTCTCTTTTGATTCTAATAAATTTAAATGCCTCGGTCTCATCAAATACTTGGTCATCTCTCTTGCTCAAATCCATGCTAAAACTCTGGTCATGGACGTGGTGGTGGCTGACATTCCCTCGAAGTTCAGAATGCTGTTATCTAGATCTTAGGCGGCCAAGCTCAAAGCCGCCCTCCAGATGGACATGTTGTATGCCACTATTCCCGTTTTTGGGATACAGAGAAGACTTTTTAGAGAGAAAAAGTTGGCATATATGGTAACCAGTGCTGAGAGGCTGCAAAACCACCCCATATACTTACTGGACACAAAGATGGGTTTCGCAATCTTCTTAACGGACGACTACTGAAGACTACTGAAGAGGAGTTAGGAGAGGTATGGGACATGGATTTTGATGGGTCATCTTGCAGAGGAGGAGCAAGGGCAGGGATATGGACGAGACCCCCTAGAATCCGCGCTTTGAGGTATTTCTACAAGCTTGATTTTGACTGTACAAATAATGAAGCAGAATATGAATTGATGATATTGGCAATCCTTGCTTTGAAGAAACTCCAGGTCAAGAGGGTGGTGTTACGTGGAGGTTTCAAGCTGGTAATCAAGCAAATGACCAATGAATATCAGGCCAAGAATCCCCAGAAGAGGAGTTACTAAAACACTGCCCAAGACCTCATAGAAGGATTCGAAGAATGCAAATTCAAACTGATTCCTAGAATACAGAACAACATGGAGAATTCCCTAGCCACCTCAGCATCAAATTTCAATGTCCCCACACGTCCTATAGGTAAGTATGAAATTGAAGTGAGGCACAGACCTTCTATCTCGGATAATGTGAAGAGATGGAAAGTGTTCGAATATGATAAAAAAATCCACCAGTTCCTCACTCTCGCTGGGGAGTTTGAGGGAGCAACTGTTGACAAAGAAAACGAACTTCAGGAGGAAGTTTCCCCCACTCAAGAACCTTTGCAAAACCAAATGGTGAATCCAGAGGAAGAAATTTGGGAAGAGGGATCCATTGTTGTTAATGAAACCAAAGAAGACAATGAGGAAAGGGTACGGGAGTCTGAATTGTAGGAGTCTAAGGTTCAACAGGGGTACAAGAATAACATGCGTGGAAAAGAAATTCTGCAGCTAAAGGGAAATTCCATCCCTAGAGGTCTGGTCCCCCTAGAGAAGCTCTTCAATCCGGATGATGTAGCGAGGGAGCTCAATTGGTCCCAAACTATGAATATGTGGAGGAGGTAAATATTGGGATAGAAGAGTGGCCTAAGATCATTAAAATAGCAAGGACCCTCTCGCCTGAAGCCAAACAGAGGTATATCTCACTATTGAAATAATATTCATGTTTGTTTCTCTGGAGTTACAAAGACCTCAAGGATTACGACACCATCATCATACAACACACCATACCAATAAATAAGGATGAGATGTCGTTCAAACCAAAGCTTAGAAGGATGAATCCCAAGCTATTGCCTCTGGTTAAAAAGGAAATTAAGAAGTTGTTCAAAGCCAAAATCATTGTAGCCCTCTAATTATCGCATTGGGTGGCGAATATGGTTCCTGTTAGAAAGAAGAACGTGGAAATGAGAATTTGTATTGAATTTAGAAACTTGAATAGAGTTTCCTTGAAAGGTCATTACCCTCTTCCCAAAATGGACCATATCTTGCAGAGGGTAGTGGGTTCTCAGAGGATCTCTACCTTGGATGGTTTCTCGAGCTATAACCAAATTGTGGTTCATTTAGATGACTAAGAGAAAATGACTTTCAACACTCATTGGGAACCTTCATGTATGCTAAAATGTTGTTTGGGATTATGAACGTGGGCGCAATGTTCTAATGGGCCATGGACATAGCATTCGCTGATGAAAAGGACAAAATCATGGTTATCTATCTGGACGATGTCACTGTTTTCTCTAGGTCTGATGAAGAACATGTCACCCACCTATTGAGAACATTGAAAAAGTGTAGAAAATTTGGCATCTCCCTGAATCCTAAAAATTCGTTCTTTGCTATGAACGAAGGAAAGCTTCTTAGGCATATAATCTCTCAGGAAGGAATCAGGATAGATCCCAAGAGGGTCGATGCTATTAGAAAAATTGAGCTCCCTCGGAACAAGGCAGATGTTCAATCGTTCCTGGGAAAGGTAAATTTCCTCAGAATATTTATAGCTACATTTGCTGAAATAGTCAAATATATAACTAACATGCTAGGGAAAGACCAAGAGATCAGGTGGACTCCAGAATCCAAACAATCATTTGAGGAAATAAAGAGAGCCATAGCCAAGGCACCTGTCCTCGGAAGCCCAGATTTCTCTAAATATTTCCTCATCTTCTCGTTTTCCTCTGAGCACACGGTAGCAGGGGTGTTGCTGTAGAAGAACCACGAAGGATATGAGTATCCCATCGCCTTCTACAACAAGACTTTGAGGGATGCCCCCTTGAAGTATAACATCCTAGACATGTAATCATACACTCTAGTGTAGGCTCTAAATCATTTCAGAGTATAAATCCTACATTCCCATATTATAGCCCATGTGCCCACCAGCATTGTGAAATACATCTCGACTCAAACATATTCGGAGGGATGGAGGTGAAAATGGATTGCAATTTTTCTCAAGTACGATATGGAAATCAAGCCCGTAAAGTTGGTAAAAGGCCAAGGGTTAGCTAAACTTATGGCCTAGTCCAATTGTGATTCCCTCAACCTTCATATGATCGCTGAGTTGTCAGATGAAAAGAAGGAGCCTCAGAGACAACCAAACCCCCCAATAGGTGAGTATTTTATATCATCACAATGGTACGCTGATGTCATTTTCATCCTACAACATTTGTAGGCTCCGTAGGGCATGGATAAAACTAGAGCCAAATTCCTCAAAAAGTAAGCGACAAGGTTCTGTATCCTAAACGAAAAGCTGTATTGGAAGGAGCCTGAGGGAATTCTGCTGAATTGTGTGGATGAACACGAGGCTAAGAAACTCATTGAATATTTCCACACAGGGAAATGTGGAGGGCATCACTACTAGAAAACCATGGTAAACAAAAATATGTGGGTAATATTCTATTGGCCTATGATATTCTCTAACACCCATAAGAAATTAGTGGCTTGCGATAAGTGTCAGATTTTTGAAGGAAAGAGAAAGCTGGTGCCATTGACTTTAAATCCCATCTAAGTTGAAGCCCCTTTCTAGCAATGGGGACTATATTTTATCGAGGAGTTCAATCTTCACTCTTCAGGGACACACAGATGGATCCTGGCCGCCACCAATTACTTCATGAGATGGATCAAGGCCATTCCCACAAGGAAATCCACTGAAACAGTAATTATGCAATTTTTGGAGGAACATATCCTGTCCAGGTTTGGTATTCCTAGGAAAACAATCACGGATAAAGCTACAACCTTTAAGTCAAAGAAAATGATCGCCTTCTATTTAAAATACCAAATACATCTGGGGCATTCCATGACCTACTACCCCCAAAGGAATGGACTGGCGGAATCCTCGAACAAAAGCCTCATGAGGATCATAAAGAAGCTGTTGTAGGAAAATAAGAAGGCTTGGCACACTAAACTGATCCACGCATTGTGGGCTGACAGAATTAGCATAAATATATCTATAGGAACCTCATCATTCCAACTAGTATATGGCTTAGAAGTAATTTTTCCTAACTCCCTGAGCCTACCAGTGCTGATATTGTTGCAAGAAGAGGATGCTGAGACTAACCCCACCCAGAGTAGTGTGTATCAATTAGTTGAGCTACAACAATAGAGGGAGCATATTTTCAACAGGACCCAGCTTTTTTAGGACAAGATTAAATAAATTTTTGACATAAGAACCAAGCGCGACAATTTCCATATAGGTAATGTGGTGTTGCAATGGGATGCACCTCACAAGGAGAAAGGAAAGCACAAAAAATTTGATCACCTATGGAAAGGCCCGTACAATATCTCTGCCTTCAGGGGAAACAATGCTATTGTGCTGGAAGAAATGAAAGGTGGATTGGTATCTGGAGCTCTGGTTAACAAGAGGCTCCTGAAACATTACTTTTTGTAGAAGAACTTAATCCCATTGTCATTGTATATACCATTTCTTTTGCTTTAAGAATATATTGCATGTGTGGATGACTCTCTACAAGATTTAAAGCCTGAGGTGAAGGACATAAGATCTTTGAGAGACGCCATCATTAATTTTTTTTTCAGGTAAATTTTGAAGTCATGGGAGAGGTTGGGGTCATCCAATGGATAAGACACATGGCCTACGCAGTTCTTTGATACCTCATAGAAAGGATAGCATCCCCAAGTTGGAGCCGACGTTGTTAGCACCTGGCTAGCACCAGTGCTAAGAGTTTGAAGCGAACTAGCACAGGGGGAACTGCCCCATATTGAGCTGATGGGATGACAAGGTGGAAAGGCGGAATTAGAGAGAAAATCCCACAGATGTGTCTAGACCGCACAGATCCTAGAAATCAATGATACGATCACGCGACCAATTCAGATAGATGGTGGGATAATTTCACTGTAGGGAAGAAGCGGGACCTATTTAATAGTGAAGGATCTCAAAATTCATGCCTCCCTTCAAAACCATCGTCGACCATGATCCTTTGACACTCACGATCTACAGTGGGAACATAGCTCGCAACAAAAACATGTGTGACAATTAGTAGGATAAAACGTTATGATGGGATAGTAGGGCCTATGCATATGGATGGCCAAAATCTTACGACACGTTTGATCCACGGTGGTGACAGGTTTTGCATGGAAAAGGTGCACGACGGTTAGAAAAAGAGGCTGGTACAACTTGCTCACGGGTCCCTCATTTATCAACGACTGATATTTGATGCGGTTTGGATCAGCGGTGTGCAACGTATTTGTCGATGAAAGGTGCAAGGAGGCTAACGAAGGTAAAGGTCGTGAAACTATGCAAATGACCACAAGAAGCGATAGATGATCTCTGAGCAGAGGATATCTGCAACCAAAAGTGACGCCGTACTACTCAAGGTGTTTGAGGGTAAGGAGTTTGCACGAATGCAACGCTCAGTTTGAGTACTGGCGAGGTTCAGTGAAGAAGGTCATGCCTGAGAAATTGAAACCATTAGGGAGATCTTGGGCGTCACCATCAGGGTGAGTGAGTGTGCATATTCTACTTTGTGTTTCCATTTTTGGATCCATAGTGGATGTTGTACTAAAAGGTCGATTTGGGTAAAACATCATGGCAAGACTACCACCTAAAAAAACTGTTAGGATTTGAATGATAATCTAGGATTTGATTCCCAATTTTTGTAATAGAATTGGCCTCTATTTCGGGGTTGGTCCTGGGAGCCACAACATTATAAATAAGACCTCAATTGATAAGGCAAGGGTTGGAATTTTCATTCAGATATCATTTTGCTCTCATTTTGTCTATTTAACTCTCTTGGAAGTATTAATGAGAAATATGCTCCCACGTTTCTAAGATTCATCATGGTGGTTACATTCAGTTTGTGTTCCCTGTTTATCACTTTCATTTTTGTGTGTTACTACTAATGCGCTCTAGATTAGTGTACAAGGAATTTTCTCCCTGATAAGAACTCCTCATACCAGACGCTGCATTTGTTATTGCGTTATGGTAAATGATTTGGAATTCATCTCCTATTCTCCACTACAGATACTAGCCTTTGCTATCCATTCTACTTAATGCGGTGCAAGAGATTCATCCATAGATAGGTGCCTCTTGCTTCATTGGGATTTCCCCTCCTCTCTTCACCACCCTTTCAAGATATTTGACTATCTGTGTTGCTAACTTTTCCTCAGAATATAAAGGAAATTCTCTTTCTCATTTTTGCTATAATACCCTTGAGTGATTCGAGATTTGACTCCATTTCCCAATGATTTTCTTGTATGCATGTTCTTCCATTTTCTAAATCTATCAACGCCTTATTACCTACAGAAATCTAGCCTTCTGCGAGTTGTCCAAAGTTTTATGTATATGTGTTTCTTTCCTCTGTAACAGAGAGAGCCCTCTCTGACCATATTGGATAGAATACGATCTAAATTTGGTTGAAATGGTTACCCCTATGACTTCCTACAGCAGCCACTGGAAATTTATAGGGTGCTAACAGAACCTATTGTTCTCAATGGACATAATTATGTTATTTGGGAGAAGGATATGGAGACCTTGTTGAATAGAAAAGGATAATGGAATTTCATGAAGACTACTATTGCTAATCTCACAGATGTCGATCCTAAGTTTTCCATCGACGTCAATAAAGACGATGTTGTGGGTGTTATCATGACCTACATTTCAAGGGAAATTCACTTCATACAAGTGGGATAAACCACCCTCATGTAGTTTGGACCAAGATGAATTATTTGTTCAACAAGATAAATGAAGGTGAAGTATTGTAGATAGAGAAAGAATTTCTCTCTTTGGAACCTCTTTCCTTTGATAATATTGAGGACTATCTAGCTTGTATCAAGGAGCTACAACTAAAATTGGGTGAATGTGTCAAATTTTTTGAAGAAGGATGGGAAACTCATTGAACTATTTTTTACGAATTTCAAGACACCATATGGTTTCTTTTGTTCCTCCTTTTGGGATAATTGGATGTCACACAAGAAATATGACAAGGGTTTTACTTTTGATACTTTATGTGATTTGTTGAGGGTGATTCCATGAAGGTGGGTAACACTTTTTGGCCAAATTTGGTGATGAAAACCTGATTTTTTACTCATGTGCTAGATAGAAGCCCTCGAAATGCATATATGCGATGTGAATTTCGACTTGTAGTAAAAAAACAAATTGCAGAATATTATGTTGGCTTCCAAATGATATTTAAAAAAAAAAATCCGATGTCATTTAAATGTGTGAAATTTCGTATTTAATGAACTGTGTGACCTTAAAAATTTGAAGAAGTTAATAAGTGCCTCGTGTCCCACCCCAATAATTCAATCTTACATTAATAATTTAAAAGAATATATATATATATATGAGCATTATCTACACAAAATGCACCATGGTCTGCATATTTTTTTGTTAATTTATTTCACAATATACAATTATTTATTATTTTTCGAAAGTGGCCACATCTAATTTCAACATCATTTTATACACATGTGTGTCCATCCCAGCTTTTTTTTCACTGTTTTTAAAAATTGAAAAACCAAAGATACCCCTTTGAAGAGGACGAAACGATGTGTGGGCTGTGCATTTTTAAGAAATTTTTGGATGTGTATTTTTTACCTTGCAGATTTTTCTTTGAGGTGCTTTGAATTTGTTGTCAGGTTTTCTAAGTGTAAGTTTTAGAATGAATTAAAAAAAAAAACCCCATATGAATGCCAAAACGCATGCATGATACCTTACTGTATAGAGGATTCGGTTATGAATCTATTGATACAAACTCCACTCAGTTATGTGCCATGAATGGCAGGGTTTACACCCCTGGAAGACACAGAGAAACATTGATTTTCCTGTAAGAGGGATAATTCTATGTTTTCAGGCCCGCGATCGAGGCCTGGAGCTCGATCGAGGTATTGGAAAATCCCTTGATCGATGTTTTAACAACAACTCGATTGAGGGCTTATTAAACCCTCGATAGAGGGTCTAATAAACCCTCGATTGAGATACCGTTAAAACCTTGATCAAGGTATTTATGAAACCCTTGATCAAGCTACGACCTCGGTTGATGTCCAGTGTTTTTGTTAAAATCCTATAAAAATGCCCAAGAATAAACTTAGGCATTGATGGCATTAATGCCATTCCAACTACCTTCCCAACCTCATTTCCCACTTGAATCGCTAAAGGAATTCTATATAAACATAAAACATAAAACATAAACATGTTACTAATTTAATCCTTCACAATTGAATAACCTATTTGAAACAATGCTTGTGTTCTAATGCAAATTTAGCATTGTGTATTGTGTTTACGTATTGTTGTAGGTATGAATTTGGATTTTTAATCAATCAGAATGGGAAGCAAGATGCGTTGAAGTAAAATATATACTAGGAACCAAAGCAACACCGAAGAATTAAGAGATAAAGATAAAGAAAGAAAGAGGAAAAAAAGCGCAATCTTGAGAGGAGAAGAAGTTTCAAATCAACCTATGATGGGAGAATCAAATGCCATTGCTAACAATATTGGTATGATTTAAAAGTAATGCAATTTCATATTCATATATATAATTTCATTTTCATAGTGATCTATTTCATATAATTTCATATTTCATATTCAAATATTTAATTTCATAGTGTTCTAGTTCATAATTTCTATATATATACATCTTAAATTGTTTAGAATGTAAATATAATGTTGTAATTAATTCATAAACTTATATACATTGTATGTGCATGTATGAATTCATATGTATGTATTCATAATTGTATGTACATTGTATAATTTCAAATTCACATATTCATATAATTTCATATTGCATATTCATAGATTCAATTTCATAGTGTTCTAGTTCATAATATATATATATATATGTTAAATTGTTTAGAATTTAATTATAATTTTGTAATTAATTTGTAAACTTATATACATTGTATGTGCATGTATATATACAACCTTCTAAAACCACTTATGTACATGTGAAAGAATGGTATGTGTTGTGAAAGAATTGAGAAAAATGTTTAATCACTACAATAAATTACATATATACAAAGTAAGTGTATTATAGTATGAGTAGTTCTAGTTGTCCAATAAAATTAGAGAATGGTTGATGAATATATATAATTATAGTGCATAATATTCTAGCATAATATCTAGTTCTAAATGAATATGCATATATCCATTAGCTGGACATAACCTCACATACAAATGAATTTTGTAATTTGATGATATAGGCTCACATGTAAATGAATTATAATTTGATAATATAGCCTCACGTATATATAATTTTTATGTTAAAAATTACAAAGATTGTTCTCAATGGGAGTTGATTGCGCCATCATAGGTTTACTTGCAGCTTCTCCTCTTAACATTGCACTTATTTTCCTCATCCTTTCTATAGCCTTATCTCTCATTTCATCGATTTTAATATGATTTTAATTTCATATTCATATATTCATTTTCATAGTGTTCAAATTACAATTACATTACATTATGATAATGATGATAATTACATTACAATTACAATCACAATACAATCACATTACAATCACATTAAAATTACAATTACAAATACAATTACATTACATTACAACCATGTACAAATGACTTGGAATCATATGGCTTTAAAAATTGATGACAATGATGATCTCAAAGAAAATCAACAACTATGACAAATTCAATAATTCATTAGCCTTACAATCACAATTACAATTACAATCACATTACAATTACAATTACAACTACATTACATTATGATAATGATGATAATTACATTACAATTACAATTACAATTGCATTACGTTACAATCATGTACAAATGACTAGGAATCATATGGCTTTAAGCATTGATGACAATGATGATCTCAAAGAAAATCAACAACTATGACAAATTCAATAATTCATTAGCCTTGAATATGAGATGTAAGAGATCATTGTAAAGATATGAAAATCAATACATTTAGAGAATATTCAAGCTTGTATAAATATTTGCTATTTTTTTAACAAACAATGACAATATGATAAGTAAAATAAAATGTTATTCAACTTGTATTTGTTTGTTAATTTGTTAACAAACAATGGCAATATGATAAACTTAAAATAAAATGTTATTCAAGCTTGTATAATTTATTTGCTAATTTTTGAACTAACAATGACACTATGATAAGTAAAATAAAATGTTATTCTTGATCTTGTATTTATTTGTATTTATTCTTGAGCTTGTATTTTTTGTTGAGATTGTATTTATTTATTGCTAGATCATGGCCATACATCACAGGATCATGCACCCTCTGATTTCTCAGGAGTAATTGGGAGCTTCAATGAAGTTGGAATGACTGCTAATTGTTTAAGAGGGTTGGATGATGCCACTCAAGAAGAGTTCGGGAACTCGACCCTTGACCGGACAATCAGAGAGCATGTTAGTATCCTAATCAAGTTGTACTTTGAACAACAATCAGTGATTACACAAGCTCAAATCCTACATGGAGTGATAAAACACAAAAAATTGAAACGTGCCACAAAGTTGTTGGGTATTAAGGATGTTAAAAATAAAAATGCATGTGAGAATGTAATAGAAAATGTAATAATTGCGCTATATGCATTTGGAAAATCAAGAAAAACTGATATCAGCGCTGCTCGTAGGGAAATTACAACTGCTATTGTGGCATGAAGAACCTGAAGAAATTGAATGGTCGCAACAATGTCAAAGTTGCTCCATGTTTAAAGAAAAACACTGCACTAATACACTAAATTTAGGGTAAAGATAGATGAAAATGATGAAGCTGCTTGTTGGGCTCTTATATGTAGAGAAGCATATAAAGACGGTATGGAAGAGGGCATCAGAGAGAAGGTGATAGAGTATTGGAACAACCATTCTCCTGCTATACCCGATTGAAAACATATCATGTGAAAACATTCTGGCAAATCATTTATAAGGAGCATTTCAAGTATGTTATGGAGATGACAGGAGTTGCTTTGTTCGAGGAATTCAAAGAATCAAATCTCGGTGTCCAGATCTCATTTACCATGTTAAAACCATGTTATATTAGGTTGAATATGATTCGATACACTTGTTGTTGTCGATACCACATTGAATTCCAATTAAACTGCGACACATTTGTGGATTTTTGCAAAAAACATTGGGATGGTGAACCAAATCCTCACACAGTGCGGGATTTTATTTCTATGATACTATGCAATAGGAATCCTGAAAATGTGTTTTTCATTAAAAGGTGTGTAGGTGGTATAATATTCCATGAATGTGATGATTTGGCATTGTTCCATAGGAAGTTTCCTATCAATCTAGCACACCCTGGATTATCAAATATCACAGTTAAGTGGAAGAGATATGAGTAGGTCTCCATGAATCCATCATCTTCTTCACATGTTCCATCTAAGATGATCGACTGGCTCGAGGATGATATTCCTATTTTAGACTTCATGGACAAGATTCAAATTTAGATTTACAAATACATTAAACACTCCCATAGGTCTAGGTGGAAATATTTAGAATTTAAGCATTCTCATGAGGTTTTTAAGCCAAGCACAATCCTATCGATGGTAGACTTTGCTAAGAATTACACATTTGATCCTTAGAGAGAGATACAAAGTGAGTATTATCACTCCGACCAGGTGTCCATCTTCATACATGTATTGTATAGAAATGATCAAGCGAGCATTGACGGTAGGGATAACACTCCTCAGTCACACGATGTGATCAAGGAATACCATTTTTATGTCAGTGATAATCGTGAGCACGACACGTTGTTTGTTCAACACTGCTTTGGGTTGATTTATGATTCATTCAAAAAGAATGGGGTGTCATTTACATAACACTATTTTTGGTCAGATGGGTGTGCAGGGCAGTTCAAATTGAAACGCTCCTTTTATTGGTTGAGTCGCCTTCACAAAAAGACAGGAATTCTACACACCTGGAGATTTTTTGAAATAGGGCATGGAAAGGGTGAAATGATCGCTAAGGTGCATGCGTAAAATGAGCACTTCATAGGTACCAAATGAGTCATAGTGCATCTCAACTCAAGTGCTCAGCAGGAGTAGTTGATTGGTGCACACAAAATTTGGGTCACCAAGGTCATGAACAAGCAAGGTCAGTGTGCAGGTAGGATATATATATATATATATATATATATATATATATATATATATATATATATATTACATTGGAATTTAATATAAATATATGTGTGTGTGTGTGTGTGTGTGTGATGTTTTTTATTCAATGCGGGTCTTTTGGTATGTTTTCCTTGGTGATGTGAATAGATCCATGCCATGGTATTGCGAGACCATACCTGGTACAAGAGAACTACATTCAGTTCGTAGTAAAGACATGGGTGACATATTTTCTGTTGAAACGAGGAAGTATGCGAGTTTCTGTGAGTTCTGCATTGACGCCAATGGAAAGGGGGTTGATCATTGTGTGAACGATGCATATGTCAAACAATGGAAATATGTCCCTCTTAATCCAAAGGGGCCACATCCAGTTCTGACGTGGCAATAGATGCACACTGATGAGGCAGCGGTTTCACTAGATGATGATAGGGTTTCTAATTTGGTTAAGAAAGTTACATGATAGTTGATTGAATGTTTAAACTTCTAGTCTTGTACACATGAATATATATATATATATATATATTTAAGATTTTTTAATATTTGAAAATATTGATGCAGGTGATGTATTTGTTGTAATTGCATCAACGGGAAATGACAAGCATGTGGCATACTTTTTGATGCGGTGTACACAAATCAAAAGAAGGTTGGTGTGGCCCTATGTTGATGGAGAGTTCACCTACCAGGTTGGTGACCTAGTTGTGATGGGACACTTTTTTGAAAAAGTGAGAAGACAAGGTGATTATATTATTTACATAGATTTCATGCCTAAATATATATCTTTGTAGTACAGTCATTTGGTGGTGGCAGCTTGGATACATCTCATTGAAATCAAGGTGAAGAGGGGCAAACCAAAGAGATGGAAGATGTCAGTAGCTTAGAATGCCGTATTATGGAGACATGCATTCCTATAACCCATTGGATGGATGAATGAAATTTATATGCCACTTTTGATGTTGACATAGTTGACATGCCTTTGAAATGTAGCAAATCAAAATTTCTTCTGAAATATATCATTTGTATTTAAATGTAATTTTTGTAAACTTATATATGTGAGTATGTGCATTCACATATACTCTATGTGCATTCACCTATACCTAGGAATACCAACAATGTCCTAAGACCATGTTATGGAAGCTCATTAAATCTACCAATTGCAATTGATATTAATTTTTTTCCATGTTTACCCTATCTTGGTCTCTGCTCCTTTTTACTCTTTGTAATATTCATTTGTTGTAAATTGTAAACTTGTAAAATTTAATTGAATTGTAGATTTTAATTGTAATTACAATTGTAATTAAAAATTACAAATCGTGATTATAGTTTAGTTCGATTGTGATTTTTGTAAACATGTAAATTCTTTTGCAAATGAAATTATTTTTTATGTTTCTGTAAATGAAATCTAATTTTGAATTGTAATTGTAAATTGTAGTTGTAATTTAAAATTGCAAATTATGAGTGTAAATTGCAACCAGTAGATTACATTATATAGTTATTAATTTTGTAACATTTTAATTGTAAGTTACGTTAAATTGTAAGTTTCTTTTGATTGACAATTTTGCAAACTTGTAAATTTTTTTACAAATGAAATCAAATTTAAAATTGTAGTTGTAATTTTTTTGTAAATGAAATCAAATTTTACATTGTAATTTGCACCTAGTATATCTTACATTGTAAAGTTGTAAATTTTGTAACAATTTAATTGTAAGTTATGTTAAAAATTGTAAGTTGCATTCGCTTGACAATTTTGCGAACATGTAAACTTGTAAACTTTGTAAACATTGTAAATTTTGTAAAATTGTAATTTATTAAATTGCAAAATTGTACAATTTCATAAGATTGTAAAAAATAATTGATTGTTAAGTATGTTAAAAATGTAACTAAAAACAAACTTTAAATTATTACTACAAATAATTAAAACATTTAACAGTCCATCACATGCTACATACATACATACATACATACATACATACATACATACATACATACATACATACATACATATATATATATATATATTGATAATCATAAAGTACAAAATAATAAATTACACAAATAACATAGTCTACAAATCACCCCTACGCCATTGATCGAGAGGTCGACCATCATGGCCACTATCGTCAGTAGCACTATGCCCCTGACCTTCCTCATGCACATCACAAATAAAATTTACCGGGTTTGAGAGCTGCAGAAGTTAAAACTGTGAACTCTGCAAGTCAGTTACATACCACATATTTAAATTACATGTACAATGTGACAAAAATTAAATATATATAAAACACAGATCTATGAACTCACCTCGCTCCAGACGAGTGTCAAGTTTGGGAGGTTGGGTATCTGCCGAGACGATCCTTCATCAGGACCTGACTAATGAGCAACAACCCACTCATCTGTAAACATCACGACAACTTCAACACCCTCATCTGAAACTGCCTGTGTACGCATCTGTTTCCATGATATGAAAATAGTTATATTAATGAATTACAATTTGAACTTGAGAATTACAATTTGAACATGTAAATTATAATTTTAACATAAATATGCAAACAAGTTGAACATAAATAACTAGTACCTCATCGACTGGTGTGTCGTGAGTAGGACTCGGGAGAGGCTGTGTAGAATCCTGTGCAATGCCCTTGCCTCTATCCTGTACAATGTGAATAAGATAAATGACGAAAGTTAGAACAAACCAAGGTATTATGGGTTCAAAAATTGACTCATTTAGAAATTCAAATTTACAATGACAGTTAACATATACCTCATCGATGTGGGCAGACGAAACTGCAGCGGGACCTCGAACGGATGCATCACTGCCAAAAAGGACCTCCATGAAACCGAGCTCTTGCATGGAGGTCTAACACAAAGAAAAGTATTAGTTAAAAAAATATTCATTTGAGGATACATTACAGTCAAGAAAATCAAATGACAACAATCAAATGATGACAATAAAGATATACCTATCCCATCAGTCGAGGCCTGAATCTATCATGCAGTAAAAAATATGCATCGTAGGCCATGACATCATACTGCAACACTGTGTCATGATCAAGAATGTGGAGAATATCATCATCCATCCATTGTAGCTCAGTCTCTGTAGGTGCGGTGGGTGCTCTGCATCTCTCTTCCTACAAAACCATCATGGTACCATGCATTGTCATGTATGCTGCCTCTACTAGTGCACTCTACTCCTTAATCGCTAGTTGAGATGACTCAGCTACATCATTTATCCTAAGCACAGTCCTTATATGGTGACCTACCAAAGGCTCTGGCTCTAGCTGAGCTCAAGGGTCTCTCCTAGCCCTAGGACGTGCATGATTGGGTCCCCCATCAGCACCATAGAAGCTCGAGGGTGTGCTAGTGTAATCTAGGTGCATCCCTAGGACAAAATATGCATATATATGTTTTGCAAAGTATAGTGGGACCTAGTCATGGTGGGGAAACATGCCCCATGCTCCAATAAGCCTGACATATACATAAGGCACTGCAGCCTCTATCTTAAACTCCTTCAGTCTAAGCAGTTGACTAGCGAGGCGGTTAGGAGGGATATCAAATAATGTTCCCTTCATATCATGGCCAATTGTTGCATCTCTCACTGCAAGTCATTTATCAGGACCCATCACTGTGACCCTTATTCTCTGGTATGCAGTGGCCCAAAGAGAACTCAATGGTTTGATGGACCTGTATATCTTTAGTAGATTGTCTACTACCTCTAACATCATCCACATCGAACGTGATGAGGGAGTGTGGTCTGAAATGGAGAGGACGTTAGTTCACAAACAATCACACTGACTGGTATTGTCTTGCAGTGTGATGTGTGTGATCTCATCCTCCCATGGTGCTTCCTCAATGGGGTCGAGGCCTTGTTGTGTAGTCGTAGCACCTGAAAATTAGATGAAAACATAAATGTCAATTAGAATACATACATCAACTGTAGGTGAATTTGAAATCAATATAAATTAAAGGTACCGATAACTCAAAGAAAAATATATATGCATTTAATGTACCTGTCTCATGGGGAACCTCTCCACCGACACCAGCAGTATCATCCTCGTCGCTTGCATGCACAGTGCGACTGCCAGAGTGGATGTCGCTCGGCTCCCCAGCAAGAGTGTGTGTTTGCGTAGGAAGCCTGGGAAAACCTATGAAAATAGAGACATACAAGTTGATGATTAAATATACACATGTGAAATAATTTAATTTTATGTAACTAACAACAAAGAGTACATCATGCACAATTGTATACTTACAAGTCCTCTACCGACCTCTAGGGCAAGGAATGGCCACATATTTGTCAGTTCTCTACCTTTGACGAACCGAAGAACCTCACTGTGAAGATGCATCTACATGAAATAAGGCATAATAAATGCAATCAACATACAATATAAGATAAATGATAAATATGCCAATATTATAGATGTATATTTGAAATGATTAATATATCATCACAAGGTGCACATTAATAATGGGAGTAGGATCATGAGTGTGAGCACAATCAATAAGGAAATGACACATGCAAATTTTTTTTTTCACAGATAGTTGAGCTTGATCATTCATGTCATGTGTGTGAATACAAATGTGTTCTTGGGACTCATGGTTTTCGCTTAGTTCGAAGCTCTAACTTTTCATCCCAATCGAGTAACAATCTCTAACTTTTCATTTCAATTTTTTTAAACTTTACCTATACAAACAATTTATGTCGATATCTTTTTTTTCTGCTAGGTACAAGTCAACCATTTCATCAAGGATATTCTGAAAATATACAACAATATGTTCAACATGTCTACCTATCTCGATGACAGGATGAACAATTTAGAATTAGTAGATATGCATTTCTCCTTGGAACTATATTTTCAGTGTTTGATTCCTGAGAAAAACACCTTCCAACCCCAAAATGAATTCAAATGCAATAAATTATCATTATGAACAAGTTTCCTTAATGGTCGATATCACATATTGGCATGGTCTACATAGTAGTGAAGAGAAATGAGAAATATTGAAGGAATATATTAGCGATTCCTTCCATCTTGACAATACTCTCATTTGAGTTTCCTTAAAATAAAAATATGTAGTTCCACTTCTCTATAAGTTCAAATTAAAACTTATATATTTTATTAATAGTTTCATTTTTTTTTAAATCTTTAAAATGTTAATTTAATTTTCTAAAATTTAAATTGATATATTTCATTAACTCTTTCATAAACATTTAAAAAAAATTATAATTTTAAACTAATTTTTAAAATTATAATTTTGTAAATTAATTTATATACATTTTAAAACTATAATTATATTTTTAACTTAATTTATAAAATTATAATTATATCATTAACTTTATCTTTACAAATGAAAACTTATACTCCAATTAATATAGTAGGTTAATTATTTTATTTCAATTTTTTAAATAAATATAATTTTAAATTAATCTACTTCTTCTTTCTTCTCTGACTACTCCATAATACTTACATATTTAGTATATTTCAACTCCTGACTAGCATATTTCCACTCCATGCTATTGTATTCTCTAGCTTGTGTATTTAATTAATTCTTTCTTGGATTTTTTTAAAATTAAATTAAAATTTCAATTTTCCATAATTTAATGTATAAATTTATATATTTTATTAGTAATAGTTTTTTACTATTATTTTAAAATATTCTAAATTTATAATTTATAATTTTCTAAATGTTGAATATAAATCCTAAAAAAATATCAAAAATATAATCTTATCTTAAATTATGGATTTCTATTAGTTTTTTAATTTGATATTCTTTAAAAAAAATAAATCATGAATTTCTATTAATTTTTTAATTTGATTTTTTTTTAATTTAAAAAAATATTTCTATTTTTTCATAATTTAAATTCAAATCTGATATACTTCATTAATATTTCCATTTAATTTTCCTTGAAAAATCCAAAAATATATAACTACACCTTTTATAAATTAAAATCCAAATTTATACACTTATTTATTATTATTATTTTCGTTTAAAAAGTAAAAAAAAGGAAGATGATCCACATTTTCATAATACTTTTGTTTGAGCTTAAAAAAGCAAAAATACATAGTACTCTTTTCAATAAACTAAAATCAAAATGTGTCAACTAATAAGTCAAAACATACATATAACATTTTGTTATGAAAAAAATATTTTTAAGAAGTATAAATATGAATTAATATAATATTTTAATTATAATTATAATTTATTTTAATTTTATATATATATATATATAGTTTTAACTAAATATATATTATTATAGTTTTAATTAAATTTAAATATATATCAAAATATTTAAATTAAAATATATAGGTTCTTTAGTTAAATGTCTTCGTCGTTTTAAGGTTCATGATTGTCTCACGTCTAGGGTTTGGATTTTTCTCAATGCATTCTCGGAGGATTGAAAAAAATTGGGCAGCATTTCTGCTTGCCCGACACACATTTCAAAATTAAATCGACAGCATAAATGTTGTCGGTTGATAGAAATATTATACAAACTATAAATATAATGTTTAAATTTAACAAATTTGAATTAAAATTTTATAAAAAAATTAATGTTTTGTCTCGGGTCCACGGTTGATTAATTGTCTCTATGGTTCATATAGGTTGTTTTTACTTGGTGTCTTATGAATTTTTTTCAATCCTCTGTGTATTCTCGAAGGATTGAAAAAATTTGGGCAACATTTCTTCTTGCCTGGCACACATTTAAAAATTAAACTGACATCATAAACACTACCAGTTGACAAAATATATATAAAACAAAATTATTGAATTTTAAATAAATAACAAATTTCAATTACAATTTTATAAAAATCCGGTAGCATTTCTACTTGCAGGCACACATTTCAAACATATTAAACAAAATAAATTAATCTAAAAACATCTATAACAATGATTTTTTTAAATTTTAAAACTTAAAAAAAAAGTAAAATTCGATTTAATTGCAAAAAACAAGGTTTGGGAGTTACCTCTCTGCTCTGACATTATGGTGAAAGGTAGGGCGTGGTTGTGGCTTCTGTTGTAGCTCGGTCGAGGTCTATGGGTTGTGCTACAGCTCGATCGAGGTACCTGTGCTGTGTGGAGAGAATCCAAAAATAAGGGCGCGACTGCCGACAGCCTTTTTTATAAAAAAAAATTATAGGGACCTCAATCGAGCTTTTGCTAAACCCTCAATCAAGGGTTTAATAAAGCTCGATCGAGAGTTTGTTAAACCCTCGATCGAGGTACGTGTTTTTCTTTGTTTCGAAATTTCCTTGTCAAAAATTGTAACCCTCCTCCATTGATGCACCCTTGATCAAATATCAGCATAAGTTGCTTAAAGAAGGGAATCTTGATGGGAAAAACTAAGCTCATTTGCTAAAAAGTAAGGTCAATCAAAACCTTAAAGAATGTTTTCGATAGGATCATTAACCAAAATGTATAGACCAACCTACAAAAGGAAAGACTGAAGAGTTTTCATCGACGAAAAGGGACTGCAAGAAGAAGATCTGACGATATTGCGAAAAGGTGAGACATGATGAGAAAAACTGTTGGAAGAAGATGAAAGAATTATAAGGAAAGCTAAATAACTTGGAGGACAATGGATCGACTAGTCAATCAACTAATCAACCTCCTGAAAACTATACCTTCTCTATTAGCACTTCCCATGGATTACATGCACACATCAATAAGGCTGAATGGATAATGGATTCTAGATGTACTCATCATATGTCGAAGGAAGCATCTTTGTTCTCTTCCTTAATTGGTGCTCTTGAAGAGAATATTTATGTCGCTGATGATTACTCTCTCTCTTTCACTAGAAATGGTGATGTTGAATGTCAACATAGTCACAAATCCAATGTTTATCAAGTATCGAGTTTGATTGAACATTGTTGTCAGTCACTCAACTGACAAAGACCAAGAAAATTGTTGAGCTTTGGCCCCACATCGCTTTATCATAAAGGATCTGAGGCCTCATCATGGGAAAACTTTTTTTTTAGGGATTTTGGATTGCAAGTCCAAATATGGACTTTATATGTTCTATCATCCTCTCTTGAATTTTTTCTGGATGACTAGACTAACTGCACATATCGCTCAAGTTGACGCAAAAGTTAAATTTGGCATGAACGACTTGATCATCTAAAATTTTGAAGTATGAAGATGATGGTAACCCACAATATGTTTATTGTTCACCCAAAAAATGTTCCACTAGATGCAGTTTCTGAAGGATGCATGCTTGGAAAGCATCATCAAGCACCCTTTGATTAAGGGAAAACATGTGGTGCACAGGATCGACTCGAGCTTGTTCACAATGATTTTTGTTGCATGAATAAACCTTCATTGGTAGGTACAAAGTATATATTAATATTTATTGATGATTTTTCTCGATTTACATGGGTTTATTTCTTGAAGAATAAGATTCAAGTATTTGAAAGATTCAAGGAATTTAGAGCATTGACTGGGAAGAAATGTGGTCTACCCATTAAATGTTTGAGATAAAAAAAATGGTGGTGAATATGTGAGATGAGAGTTTGAAGAATATCTCTTACACAATGGTATATCTTGGGATATATTTGTCCTCAGAACCCTCAACAAAATAGTGTCACCGAGAGGAAGAATCAGAATTTCGTAGAAATGGTTAAGTTCCTACTATAGACCAAAGACATCCCAAAGAAAGTTTGGGCAGAAGCCATCTACTGGTCGAGAATTATAATGGTAGGAAACCTTATGTTGGCCATTCAAAATATTTGGATGTGTTTCTTAGGCACATATCAGTGATAGATGCAGAAAGAAATTGGATGTAAAAATCCATTCCTGCATCATGATGGGATACTACGATGAGTCCAAATCCTACAGACTATTTGATCATATCAAACAACAAATCATAATGAGTCGAAGTTTTATCTTTGATGAGATGAATTTAGGTGGTACGCTGTTGAATTCTAATCCAATGAACAATGATCTGTTTGACATTCTTGATGAATCTGGATCGACTATACCTGCTTGTGGATTCCTGATTGGATCAATGAATTTTATATTTCTGAGTTAACTACTAATTAGTCAACTATGACTATTAAAGTCAGAAATTTGAATACCTCAACTCACACGACTGATGATAACCAACCTACATCATTAATGACTTGCTTACCTCAGTGGGTTGTAAAGATAATTGGAGTTTCTATATTAGATGTTGGAAATCCTAGTATTTGTCAACACTCTCGCAGTTAGACACAATGTGGTAGTGTTTCCTTAATGGCATGCATTCTCGATACTTTTGATATTGATACATATGTTGACACTTGGGGCATACCAAAATGGGAAACTTCCATGACCGTTGAAATTGACTCCTTGAAGAAGAATGAGACGTGGAAACTTGTTCCTTGACTGCAAGGAAAAAATGGTGTGTAGTGTTGATGGGTCTATAGGAACAAGTTTACCTCCAATGGTGTTGTCGAATGCCATAAGGTAGGTTTGGTATCCAAGGGATTCTCTTAGAAAGAAGGAATCAACTACACTAAAACCTTTTTCCCTGTTGCAAAGATGAATTATGCTCGACTGATTCTTTCTCTTGGTGCTTGTTTTGGATGGGAGCTTCATCAAATGGACGTTAAAATTTCCTTTCTTCATCGAGATTTGACTGAAGAAAAATATACAGAGAAACCTCATGGCTTTGTGATAGATTGTGGTCTTGTTTGTTGACTAAAGAAGTCATTGTATGGTTTGAAACATGAACCTCATGCTTGGTATGAGAATATTGATCAATTATTTGTCATTATTGGATTCAAATGTTGTGAATTTGATCATTGTATTTACGTATTATATGTTCATGATGATACTATAATTGTGGCATTGTGCATTTATGATTGAATCATAATTGGAAATAATGTAAATCTCATTTTGGGTTTGAAGAAGCAACTTGCAGATGCCTTTGAAATGACCCACCTTAGTCTTTTGCGTTTCTTTCTTGGAATTAAATTTTTACAACTGCATGATGGTATCTCTTTTTCTCAACCTAAATATGCCTTGGATATTTTGAAACAATTTAAATTGGACAACTGTAAGTCACATGCTACACCTTATTAGTCCAGAGTGAAGTTGTCGAGATATTGTGACTCTCCATGAGTCAACGCCACTCTTTATTGACAATTGGTTTGTAGATTGATTTATCTGGCGCACAGTCGACCATATCTCTCCTTTGTCGTTAGTCTGGCTTCCCAATTCATACAGGATCCTCACAAAAGCCACCAAAAAGTTGCAAATAGGATTCCTCGTTACATTAAAGGTACTTAGTTTGGTTTCAAGTATTGTTGCATCTCTTACCCATTAGTCAGGTACACTAATTCTGACTAGGATGGTGACATTGAAAACTGAAAGTCTACTTCAAGATATACATTAGAGGAATTTTGGGGTCTAAAATGGGCCTCCTAAGGAAAATAATAAAATAATAGTTAAAATAATAAAATAATGGTTAAAATAATAAAATAATNTGTTTCAACTGAGTTATAGACCCCTATTTTGGTCATGTAAGAAACAAAAATTAATCTCTCTTTCGAATTCTGAATTTTAGTATCATGGTGCAGTCAATGCAAGAACAAAGGCAACTTGGATCCACCAGCTTCTTAGTAAGCTTGGATTCGCTTTTCAGGTCTCTACTTTATCTAATATGATAATCAAGGTGTTATTCAAGTTGCTGATAATCCTATGGCTCATAGCAAGATGAAGAATGATGAAATCCATGTTCATTATTTGAGATAATTGGTATAGGAGAATATTGTTTCACTTCTTTATTGCAGAATCGATATATTTATGAAGCCTTTGCCCGAAGCTCAGTTTGTAAAAATTTGGGCTATGCTTGGGCTTCAAGAATCTTCCATTATGGTGGGTATTTCGAGCAAGTAATTTTACATACTGAAACTCCAAAGCATTGTGTTGATGGAGGGGTGTTGGAACCTAAGGTATTCATGGTTCGTCACACCTTTGGATCTTCTGGAGACAACCAGTCGCTAGACGACATGACACTAGTAGAGTAGTCAACTGGAGGTCTGACCAAGAAAGTCAGAGGGATGATTGAAAAATAAATTGAAAAACCAACTAAACTTTGGGATGTTCTGGATTTTATGAAAATGGTTTGGACCAAAGGACCCTATTTTTGGACAAGAACTTCCTTACTTTCAGGTAGTTGGTTAGATATGGAAATGATAAATAGATGACCCTAGGGGTTGTTTAATGTATAGATATGAGATATATTTCATAATCATTATGCATTATTATGTTCTAATCATGATGCACTATGATTAAGTGCTACAACAACATCTTTAGACACCACCTCTTATCTTGGAATATTGTTCCCTTCTTTTCTTTTTGTTATGTCCAATAGTTTGTGGCTAAGAGGTTCCCAAATAGATTATGTCATGAATTCCAAAAGGAGCATGATGTCCCTATAGCATTCTAAGTTATAGATAAATATGGTACATGGGTACCATTTTAAAATATGTTGGGAATGAATGTTAAGCAACATGCACATGGTAAAAATATAAGATGATTTACATTGTTCGTTAGTTAATGAAATGGTAACAAAGGTAAATTGTTATAAATTTATGAACAATATTTTATCCCATAACTAACGCACATATTAAGGCTAAGTGATGGATGAATGATAATGGTACTAAAGTAACCCTGATATCATTGGAATTAAATGAGATTGGTATGCTAAGATGCATTAATTCATGATTTATTGATTGGTCAGATACATTGCTATGATATGTGGGCAAGTGCAGGTTTCTCAAGAAGAAAGATTTCCCAAACTAGTTATTCTATGACGTTGTCTCACTAACAACACCAACAACACAATATTGAAAATAATAGGGTGTCGACCCTAGTTATATCAAGGGGGTGGAGGGATAACCCATCATTTATCCTTTGAAACCTAGCGTTGTGGGAGGGTTTCTATAAGGAACACTCCCCAAGATGTGTACTAAGCACTAGTTGTTTCCACTTATGGGTTTTGTTTGGGGTTAGGTAAATATAGTTGATGCTCCAAGATATTCCCACAAAGGAAGGATAGGGTGTGGAAGATAGTTTTGAATTAGAAGAAGAATCAAGTAGTTAAGGATGTTGTGGGAGTTAGTTATAACAACTTGGTTATTTGCATGTGTTTTAAAACCCTTTCTTTACTCATGTGTGAATATAACTCGGTATACTGTGTAGTTGATATTATGTTATTGTGAACTAGTTAGTAATATTGTTAGATAATGTGATTATTGATTTGTTGGCTTGCATTCTTGGATGACATCATATAATAACTATGCATGACAAGAGAATATTGTTATTACTACAGCCATGAGCTATGCATGTGCTAGCTACACCTACATACCTTGCACGCATACCCTAGTATTATTCCAAGTAGATATTAACTATTAAAAAATTATTTATAAACTATGCATGTTAATGTTAGATTGTTATTAATGATGCTTATTAATAATAAATTATGCTTAGTAATGCTAGATTTTGATTTATTAAGCTTATTAATTATAAATTCTACTTAGTAATTCTAGATTGTGATTTATTTATTCTTATTAATTACATATTATTAATTTTTTTTAGGAAATTAGTTTCATTTTGTTTTATAAGAAGATATGATTCGTGAAATTGATGAAATTGAATAAGGTTAATTGATTCAACTTATTAGGTGAAAAGTTAATGAAATTTATGTTTGAATGAGGCCGTTGATTTGATTTGATTTTACATTTATAGCTCTCCTAGAAAAGAATGTTGAACTCTTTCCAAGAGAGGGAAAGGTGGTCGAGGAGCAAAGATAGGATCGAGGAATTTTGATAAAAAAGGGGGGGTGTTGAAATTTTTTTTTTTTTTTTAATATAGGAAAGAAGGGAGAACTTAGAGGAGGAAAGGAAGGAAGCGAAGAATGAAAAGATCTAAATTGGAAGGTAGTTGGATCTTGAATATTGAGGGAAATTGTTCATTGTAGTTGTTGTTGGTGGCGGAGACCAAAGACAGAGAGCAAGGAAACCCATAGTTTCATAGAGATAGAAACTAGAGAAGATGATCATTTTTTAGGAGTTTAATTCTTGTTTGTGAACCTTGTAGGTGATTGTTGGTGAGGATTGCTGGAGATATTGTTGTCAATAATGTCAAAGGAAAGGAAATATTGTTGTCATTTATGTAAATATTTGTTGATACTATATATGTATATGATGAAGATGAAATATGACCCTAACAAGAAGCTCCAATAAAGATAAAAGATGATCCTGACATGATTCCCTAGTGAATATATTGATGTGTCCCCATAGGTAATTATGATTCTCAAGTGAAAATATTTATGTCGCCTGACTTCAAAGATAGGTAATGATGATTCCTAACTGAATATATTTTCAGACACCTCACTTTCCCACTTGTGGAGGCAAGAAAAAAACAAAGCAATATGAAGAATATGGGAAATATTGTGTCATTGATGCCTAATTTAATTACCCTCTCTTTGAAGGAATTTTTCATCTATATATGTATCTTAAATTGGAATAGAGGTTACATGGTTGGAAATAATAGTTTGAGACCTTTCCAATGGTATATGGAAATATCTCTAACTCCATAGAAATGAGGATATATGAAAGGATTTGTAAAGTCAACCCGACTAGAATTTTGGTCATCCCTACCAGGATATTGATTAATGTTATGTCAGCCCAAAGAGTGATTTAAGAAGAGTATAAATAATAAGAGAACTTCCTCATTTCTTCATGCACTCATCCAAGACATGGATATATTATAGGAGAGGCACACTACTGAAAATGGTTGCAACATTTAAAGAAGAGGATGAGCAAAGATTGAGTACCCTTCCAAAATAGAAGGATTTCAGGTCATTTTTTTTCATTTTCACTATAACTTTTTTTTGGAGAAGTTTCAGACCATTCCACTTGGAGGATACGCATAAGATATATTAAGGTATATATGGTTCAAGTTTCTAAAGATAGTTCTCTATATTTTAGAATATATGACCTAGGGAATTTAGGGATTCTGAATGTTCTTGAAATCAACTTTAAACATGTCAGTTTAGAAAATTAACTATAACATTTATTATAGGAAGCTTCATACAGTGAAGATGATAGTATATGTAGTGTATATATTTAATAAAATAAGGTATGAGTTTCATATACTATTACACTATATTTTTGGATATAATACCTCATTAAGTTAGGGTTTCTAAATGATCCTGAAATCAACTTCAAACAAGTCAGGTTGGAATTTCTCTATAAATTTTGTTCTAGAAAGTTTCAGATAGTGAAAATTAGAGGGGTTAAGTTAGATATCTTGAAGTACTCTAGGTACAAGTTTCAGATACATGTTCACTATAGTTTCAAAGTTATGCCCTTTGGAAGTAATGGTTTTTTTCTAGTATAAAGTAGATTAGAGGCAGAGTATGAAGTAGATCAAAGGTAGTTTATGAAGTAGATCAGAGGAATATTATGAATAATATCAGAGGTAGATTATGAAGCATATAAGAGGAATATTAGGAAGTAGAAATAAGGTAGATTATGGAGATTATTTGAGGTTGATTGTGTAACATATTGAAGTTGATTATAAATTTATATTTGAGGTGATTATGTCAGTATTCTTGTATATGATTATTTAGTAGGTTGATTCCTACATATTAATGAGTTGGTTCTTAGTTGAAGGGATTGATATCTCCATCAGATTTGTTCCTACATATTACTTAGTTGGTGCTTAGTTGAGGAGATTGGTGTCTCTAGTAGGTTGATGCCTACATATTGTTGAGTTGGTGCTCATTTTAGGGAATTTTTTTCTCCATTAGGTTGGTTCCTATAAAGACTATAACATTGGTTTGGTGCCTATATGAATTTATGAAGATAAGATTTTGTGGTTTTATCTCAAAAGGGTTTCCATGTAAAACCATATGTACATTATGATTTTAATTTAGGTGTATATATTGTTTCGAAGTTATTGAATAAGCGATGAATGCCTATAGTGAGAATAAATATCTTAGACTGATTGAACCCCCCCCCCCCCCCTTAGTATAACCATAATTCTAACAAGGATATGATTTAATTTCTAACTATTGAAGCATAAGTTTGAGGTAATATTCTATTCTACGTATCTTCTACCTGACTTAGCATAAGTACAATAAAAAATGTATAACAATCTACATTAATTGTATGTTGTGAAGAGAAACAAAACATGAAATAAATAAATTCACGTGAGCCAATATTTATTGTGATATATATTGTAATAACCATGGTCAGAATAAAAATGAAATTGTTTCATCATTATGTTTTAAAATAATTCATAGCTTGATTTTGTTACAGAAAAAAGAGACACCCAATATACCCAATTGCGGGTCTCCCATTAAATAAAAAAATAGTAGTACATTATCACAATCCATTTAGATTGTCATTGCATATTTTTCATTCATAAACATAACTTAATTAATAATAAATTGTGGTCTCATCCCATGACTAATTATCAATTCCTTTATGGGGAGGCAGGTGCAGGAGGGGTCATTTTCAACCCTGCTGGAAAAATCATGAAGACCTTCACTTGGGGCCTCAGAATCAGGAAGAACAATGAGGCAGAATGGTTGGCGCTCCTTCATGGAATAGAAATGAGAGACTGGGCATCCATTCTAAATCTTCTTGTCTTTGGCGATTCTTTTCAAGTTATCCTTAATATGCACTCGAGATAGTCCATAGGATCCATCAACTATAAAAAATGCTATGACCAAATCTCCCCCCTAAACCTTCCCCCTCACACTTTGTTTTAGCACATACTCGGAGGAAATAATGTCCTAGCTGATCACTTGGCCAACAAAGGTGCCTCCTTACCTCAAGGAACTATGGCTTACAACGACCATGGTGATGGGTTCAATTTTATTCCCTAACCTAAACCCCCCACTTTTTTCATGAACTATCCCAATTCCCTCTCTAAGGGTTGAGATACCCTCTCCTCGTCCTCATCCCACATGTCCTCCTCCATCTAACCCAATGGCTTCTCCATGGAAAGGTGTCCTCCTATTCCATGCCTTAACTCCCCATCCTTCTTTCATGTGTGAGCCAACATTACCTTGGAAGGCCACATAAGCAACATGCACTATCGCCTTAACTCAAACGCCTCCCTCTTTTAGTGTCATTAGAAACTCTACTCTATTGAAGTAGGAATCCCATCTCATGTTGATTCCTAGTCTCTCATGAAGTCATCGTTATCCAGGATTATCCCTCTCCATGACTCATTTTCATGTCTTTCAGCGAGGATATGAGCTCTTTCCATGGCGAACAAAGGTGCAAGCTCAGGGTATTCTTCTCTCAAGGCAGGGTAGGGCAACCTCAAAAAACATCTACGTAGAATTTTTGATTCGTGGTAGTGGGCATTGTAGACAACAGAAACATGGAATCTGATGTTAAGCACTTGGTCTCCGGCATCAGGTATCTATCCAACCAAATTAGCTACCACGACTCCCGCATTAATGAACATGACATAGATCACAAAGAATTGATGGGCACAGTGGATATCATCAAGAATAAAGTGTTGAATCTCGCTCAGATGAATTAATGCAGGCACTGCTAGGACTCTCTCGGTGAAGAAACTCAGCCCATGGAATATTTTTCAATCACCTAGCCTGTGGGGTTTCTAGGAAAACCAAAATAATTCCCTTTGTCTTCTTTATGTTTTTTTGTATATTTCTGAACCAACAGTTTGTTCATATTTACTCCTCCTTAGTTATAGTTAATAGCAAGAACTCCTTAGCATGATTTAGTTGGATTCCAACTCTGTTGGTAGTTTTTGTAGACCTATTCCTTCTTTGTACTTAATGGTTGTGCATAACCCTTTTAATATATATATATATATATATACTATTTCTGTTATAAAAAATATCAATTCCTTCATTTTTTAAGAACATGTTTTCAAACAATTTCTAGATTGACATATTAAATAACAATGCAAAATTTAAAAAAATAACAAATAGAAACCTAACAAAATATTCACAAATTATGTTTTTACTATAAAGTGCAATTATAAAAAAAACATAAGTTTCATTTGTAAGAAGTTGAAGAAGATGTGAAAGTAACAATTATTTTCTCAAGAAAGCAAGAAAAATGCTTACGAAGATTCATGTTTTCACTTGATTATTTTTCTTCCCCACATATATCTAAATATTCTATCAATTATAAAACACACATTAGGGTTACTTTTTTAGGTATCCCCTTCTAATATATTTTGGTAAATTTAGTGAGTTGTTTATATTGGAATAACAAAAAAAAATGTATGCTAAAAATTGATTTGTTATGATGATTTCAATTGTATTTTGAAGAATAATTCAAATCATTAACTTATAAGGATATCATGCATTGATTTGAGTAATACTTGTATGCTAAAAATTGATTTGTTATGATTATTTCAATTGTATTTTGAAGAATAATTCAATTCATTAACTTATAAGGATATCATGCATTGATTTGAGTAATACTACTCTTCAAAATGAACAAGTTGTATTGAGTATACTAAAGAGGAAGGTAAATTACATTACATATTGAGATCAAACGACATGGAATCAAATGAAGATCAAACAACATGAAATCAAATGAAAATAAAAATATGAAGTGTGGGTCGAACTCATTATTTAGAATTCTACATTCATGACGGATTCTTGTTTAAGAATAATAAGTTGTGCATATCAAGAAGCTATATTAGAGAGAATATCATCATAGAGTTGCATAGTGAAGGATTGTGTAGTCATTTTGGTAATTCCAAGATTGAATCCTTGCTTGAGAAAAATTACTTTTGGCCAAGTATTGAAAAAAATTTAAAAAAGTTGGTTGAAGTTTATAGGAGATTCCATCATGTGAAAGGAATGATTCAAAGTATAGGTTTTCATACACCATTTCCTATACCAGAGAATCCTTGGAATGATGTGAGTATGGATTTGTTTTTTGGGATTACCAAGAACATACAAAGGTAATAATTCCATAATGGTAGTTATGGATAGATTTTCAAACATCTCACATTGAATGCATGCAAAAAGACATGTGATTCTACTAATGTTAAATTGTTTTATTATTTCAAGAGATTGTTCACTTGGATGGATTAACGAGGAGTATCAATTCAGATATGGATACCATATTTTTATTACATTTTTGGTAGATCTTATATTGGAAGAAGTAGTGATCTATATTGCAGTTAGATTTGCATATCACTATAATATAGATGAACAAATAGAGATTGTGAATATAAGTCTTGGTAACTTGATAAGATATCTAGTAGGCGATAAACCTTGGAAGTGCGATTTAACCTTAGTAAAGCTTAATTTTTTCCTATGACAATTATGTCAACATTTATACAAGAAGGCCCCCTTTAATAGATTGTGTATGGAAGATAACCAAAGGGAGTGACATATTTGGTGAGTCTACTAGTTTCTATTCATGCAAAGGGTGTAGATATAGAAGTATTCATTGTGTACATGAGAGATGTACATAAGAATGTTAGGGAATAATTGCAACAAATGATAAGTACAGGGAGAAGGAATATCATATAAGAAGAATAAAATAATTTGTAGAAGGTAATTTGGTGATGGCATGCTATAGAAAAGTGAGGTTTCCTATGGAAACATATAAAAATATCGAGAATAATAAGATAATACCTTGTTAGGATATTAAGTCATTTGGGAGTTAGTTAATCTCAACTGGTATAATGTATCTTTAGGTAAAGTGTGTTTATTTAGTATGCATTAGTATGCATTTGTACATATGCAAACTGATAATAACGATATGTTCTAGACATAGAGTAGTCTACTTGTTTATTCTCACATCGATGTTAACAACCATTGATCCATGACTCAACACCCAATTGGTCCATGATCTCTATTTAATGAGAATGGAGGGTCATTTGCTTGATGATCAATTGTGAGAAACTCGTTGTAACATTATTTTTATTTTGTATAATAATATTTCCTCGAGTATCTATTTGGCTCGGGTCATGGAATGTTTCCCTCTTCAAGGTTTTTAACCACATAAAACCCTAGTGCATTGATATGTGATATGTTTGTGTGAGCGACTTCTCAAGGTGTTCAGTCTTTTGGAATTATCCTATGTTATTCGAACATGGTATTAAATATCTTATGAAGTTTCAAATCTGTTGATGATTGAGATCTTGAACCGATGTTTCGAAGGGCATCAAAGTATTTTTGGTTGTGATATTCTATGCATTTATAGGCTAAGAGATCTATTCCATTGCATTCAGAGCATTTATTTCGATTGGATTTTTTTTCACTAAAAAAGGTTTCCATTTCCCCATGATACATCATTTTATCAGATCTAGAGATATAGTATTTACAATTATGCATTTTTAAACTTAAATATTTCTCATATTCTTTCAAATTTTAGCCTAGTTTTTCTTTTATTTTTGGTTTGATACTTTTTCAATTTGTGTATTCTCTTTTCCATATACTTTGTGCAAACTTGAAAAAATAAAACATAGTGGAAAGGGTTTTATTTACTATGTATGCTCTTTGTCATGTACTTTATGAGAACTCAGTAAACTAGAAATAGTGAGAAAACTTATATTTGTCAAGAAAGCTAACAAAGGACTAACCCCAAATTTGAGACCTTCAGTTTCAGATTTGTTTGTGTGTGTGTGTGTGGTTGTGTAAAGTGTCTTGCAGGAAAAAAAACAAGGTTTTTTGGGTAGGAAAACTCTTCCAACAAAAAAACAACAAAAACCCCATTCTCCAACATGATATTACTAAATCTTTTGCTTATCTCACTTAGTTGAAATTTACTTTAAAAAGTAATAGATCTTGGGTTCAGTTCCTTCTTTTTGTTAATTTTTGCAAAAAATCATGTAACTTTAAGTTATAAAGTAACTATATCGTAAAAGTGCTTCCCACTTGTTTTATAAAAGTGGGTCCCTTATTTTGAAGCAACTTATTTGTAAAAGTGAGCTTATAGGAAATGTTAATAAGGGGTGGAATTCTTTATTGCATTTTTTTTCTCTCATCACCACATGGATAAACCTTTTCCTACCACGTGGCTCCTTGGCTCTTTTTTATGCCTCTCTTCAAAAGGGCATAACTTTGGCAACACAAGTCTATTTCAGTGCTATTTTTTGAAACTACCTATTTTTTCAAGATATTTTCATCGATAGCATTAGTTTCTTATTTTAAAGATAGGTTTCCTTTAAGTATTGCAAAATGGTTGCTCCATGTGATATTCTACTTACCAACAACATTTAATTCTCATGGAAATCCCATAAGGAGGATGTTCTACGAAGTAGGGGGCTTTACCAGATTATCATGGGAACAAAAATTGAACTCATTGATGATGTTAAGAAAATAAAAGGTTCCAATAAATGTGACGAAGCCTATGGATTAATCAATATGTAAATTTCTTATCAATTTCGATTCCACCTTCAAGGAATTAATGAACCAAATATGGCTTGGGATAAATTGGAAATTGTGTTTGGTAAACATAATAGGATTCAAGGTCACCAACTTGAAATGAATGGAATATCTTGAATCCAAGTACTTTATCTTACATTCAATACTATCTATCTAAGTGAAAAACACTTAGACTCTTAGTTAAAGAGTGCAACATAAAAATGGAAGAAAATAAATGCATTTTTCTTATTCTTTCCAAGTTATGTTTTTGTATCTACCTTTTACTCCGTGAAATAATCATTGGGGGATCACTATACATAACCTAGTCTTAAATATTTTTGTGATTCCTTGATTAGAGAGAAATATAAGTTCATACATCTTGGAGTAATCAACAATGCCCATACATCTAGAAAATCCTTAGTGTCCCAATAAAAGAACAAAACCAAGGATCCAAAGAAGAAACATCCTCGCAATAATAAGAAAAACAAGGTTCCCAGACCCTCTAAGCGTGCTCATCCTTTTGATTGTAACAAGGGGACCAAATTGAAATATAAAATGATTGAGTGTCATTGCAATTTTCCCTATAAAGATGGTCATGTGGAATCCAAGTGTTTCAATAAGATGGAAACCTTGGAAGCAACAATGAAGAATCACAACATCAACCTTGATTCATTTTATGACTCTACAAATCATGAACATGCAATTTGTTATTATGTTTTTTCCTTCAATGTGTCTTATTTGTCTTCTTCTAATGAGTGGCTCATTGGTTTTGGAGCATATTATCATATTTTTAAGGATAAATCTATTTTTACTACTCTAAATCAATGTAACACCAAACAAATATTTGTTGATGATGATATAAGTCTTAATATTGTATGATTTGGAATAGTTCATGTAGATGATGGTTAGTTCAATGATTTATTATGTGTTCCAAAAATTTCATACATTTTGTTGTTTTTTCTATAAAATCACTCATTCTTGTGAAGATAATACTATAAGGTTAACACCTCACCAAATTGTAATCAAGGATTTCAAATACCTAACCGTGTCCTAGCTATTAGAATTGTGTATGATATTACCAGGTTGTACAGATTCAACAACTTTGGGTCATCACCCTTTCCCTGAATTTTTATTGCTCATAGTGATGACTTGACCAAACTTTGGCATGATCAATATGTTAATTTAAATTATCTCTCATGGGAGAAACTATGTAATTAGAAAATGGTGATTGGTCTTCCTCCCGTCTCTTGTAGAAATGGTATTTGTACTAGGCATGTTCTCAACAAAATTCCTTAAGATAGTTCTGAAAAATGTTCCTCTTGGCACACCTCAGCTCCCTTGTAGCTTCTTCACATTGATTCTTGTGGTTTCCTTATGCTTATTTCTTAGAATTCAAGTATTTCTTAACTTTCATTGATGATTTCTCTAAATGTTTGTGGGTTTATTTCTTAAAACTTAAGAGTGAAGTTTTTGACAAGTTTTTTGCCTACAATGCCCTTGTAGAAAAATAATATGGACATCAAATACAAAAGTTAAGAACAAATGATGGAGGTGAATATGTAAACAACAAATTACTGCTTAATATATTGAATAGAGAATTAAACTACAACATATTGTTCTATATACACCACAACAAAATGGTGTTTCTAAGAGAAACAATCACATATGAAAAGAATTAGCTAATTCTATTCTCCAAGCTAAGGGATTAAAATATTCAATATTGGGATAAAGCCATTAGTTGTGCTAGTTAAATATCTAATCACAAGTTCCTAATAAATATTTAAAAGATATCACACTATAAGAAGCATGGAGTAACATTAAACCAAATGTCAACCACTTCTATGTGTTTGGTAGTGAAGCATGGGCTCATATCTCTGATGAAAAATGGAAAGCATTGCAACTTAAAGGTGAAAATAGAATATTTTTGGATATTCTAAATATGTCAAAGGTTATATAATTTTTCAACCACATTCCCATGATACAATTATTAGAACAGATGTTAAATTAGATGAAAATGTATTTGCATGTAAGCCTAATTCGACACTTGTTCCATGTGTAGCCTGCGAGCCATATTTGATTCTTGTGTCATCTTCTAATCCCAACTTCCTTAATAGTATTTCTACTTTAGCTGAGGATGAAAATACACCTCCTCCTACTCATTTTCCTCCAATTGCACTATCACAACTGCTTCCTCTATGAGTCAGTTCAACATGCGAAGCCACCAATGATATTATCGATGATATCTGATACAATGCCAAACACATTCTGATTTCTAGTGAGATACCTTCTTTTTTCCCAAGTTTTAGAGAACCATGATCTATAGATATTTGTAGAAGCTTTAGGCCATCTAGATTTGAATGTATCTATGAATGAAGAATATAATTCCTTAATGGTGAATGATACTTGGGATCTTGTTCCTCTTCAAAAAGGAGGAAAACTTTTCAGACGTAAATGGGTCTATAGAATTAAGTATGCATAACATGGAAGTGTTTAAATATTGAAGGCAAGGTCAGTTGCCAAAGGAAATTTTTTCCATGTTAAAGGAATTGACTAAAATGAAACCTTTTCCCATGTTGCCAAAATGAACTTCATTCTCCTTATTTTTCCCCTTGCCACTTTACATAAATTGGAGGTCCATAAAATGAATGTGAAGTCCACCTTCTTGCATGGGGATTTACATGAATAAATTTACATGGAACAACCTCCTGGCTATGTTTATAATGAATCTAGCCTTTGCTTGTTTCCTTAAGAAATCCCTATATGGATTTAAGCAATCTCTTCTATCATGGTATGCAAAAATTGATAGGTTTCTCATTGACATTAGTTTTTATAGATATCATTCTGACCCCGATGTCTATACCAAGAAAGTAGGAAATCATCCTTTCATCCTTGTTATTTATATTGATGACCTTATACTTACTAGCAGTGACCAAAAACCCTTAACCCATGTGAAATCTATCCTTATGAATACCTTTGAAATGAAAAACTTAGGAAATTTGCATTTTTTTATTAGCCTCTAAGTCTTACAAACCAAAGAAGGATTTTTTCTTTCTCAATCTAAGTATGCCTGTGACCTTATTCATTGCTTTCACATGGATGATTCTAAACCCACCCCATATACCTTGTAGTATGGAGTCAAACTTTCTGCCAATCGCACTTCACCCGAACTAGATGTCACCTTGTAACATCACCTAGTTGGTAGTCTCTTATGGTTGACTCATACCCGACCTTTTATTTACTTTGATGCTAGTCTTGTTTCTCGGTATATGAAAACAACTCATGATATCCATTAGAAAGAAATAAGAAGGATACTTTGATATAATATCTTGGTACAATTTAATTTGGGATTCATTACAATTCAGAGGGCGTCTCCTTTGCTTGTTGAAGAAAACCTTGATGATTAGAAGTCTATTGCAAGCTATGTTTTTAGTCTTGGTTGTGGACTTATCAGTTGGGCTTGTAAGAAATAATATTGTTCTTTATCTCTATTTAGTAGAAGCAAATTATTAAGCGACAGTTAATGCAAGTTAGGAATCTTTGTGGATTTGACGGGTCCTTTTAGAGTTTGGATTTGAGCAACAACATCTGACTACCATTTAGTGCCACAATAAAATTTCCATCAATTTTAAGCCAGTTCAACATCAACACAACAAACACATTGAGCTACATATGTACTTCATTAGAAATCTTGTTCATGATCGTGTTCTTGGTGTGTTCTTTTTCAATACAAAGGATGAAGTTGCGGACATCTTCACAAAGTCTCTTACAAAAGTGAGGTTTTGTAAACTTCAATCTATGTTAGGGGTTCACAAATTTTTCATTAAAGGGGGATAGGCTCTAATGCCTCCTTACTTCTCCTATAGTGTCACTTTTGTAAATCCTTCAATCATGTCCCAATTTGTTCTTAAGGGGGATGTGAATATATTAAGATACTTAGGAGTTAGTACTAGATCAACTTGGTATAATGTATCTTTCGGTTAAGTTTGTATTTTAGTATGCATTAATATGCATTTGTACATATGTAATACGACAGTTATGATATGTTCTATACATAGAGTGATCGGATGATTCATTCTCACCTCGATAGTAATGACCATTAATGTATGGCTTAACACTCGATTGGTCCATGATCTCTATTTAAAGATCATCAATTGTGAGAAACTTATTTTAACATGTTTTTTCTTTTGCATAATTATATTTCATCAAGTACCTATTTGGCTAGGTTCATGGACTATTTCTCTCTTTAGTGAAACAATAATCCTAAGGAATATTTGTTATAATGCATATAAGTTTGACATACCAAATGATATGGTTATTTCACTTGTATTTAATGTTGCATATCTTTATAAGTATCATAAAGAATTTATGTAGAAGTAGAAGAAGATAAAAAGCAAGAAATATATTAATAGAAACACATTCCAAAAAATAAGAAAGAGGAGGTTAAATAGGTTTTGGATGAAAGAGTTGGATGCAATATTACAAGAAAAAGTGCATAGAATATCTAGTTAAGTGGAAAACACAAATTTATAAGGTTCATTATAGATATGAAAAGAAGAACTTTGTAAGTTATGGAACAATATTACTTTCACAAACTTTATAACCATCCTCATGAATAGGAGTTTGTAAAATATTCAACTAGGGGAGTTTTATGCACGGGAAGTACTAGGGATTTCACAATCCTACATCACCCAAAAAGAAAAATGAGTTCAATTTCAAATTTATTTCAATTTATTTTTTCCGATCTCCCATGTGCACGATAGCGTAATAGTATTTTCATTAGTGCAAAAATATACCTCTTGATCTTTACATAAATTTTCGATATGTCATGAATATATATATATGATTATACATTCGAATATATGGAGTTTAGACCCCACTCAAAAGTCGATAACCGGCATGGCAATGAAATTTCATTTAGTGTTTTGACAAGCACACACGAGGGTTAAATATTTTACAGGATGGAGATGAAAAATATATACATGTTCACAAAAAATTAATCAATTTTGAATGTCTATAAACCTTCTAAACCATCCATATAGTGTGCTCAAGACAATATTTTCTTGTAAACGGGTGACAAGTATTTGAAATATCTTTGCAAATTTGTGGTATTTAGAATGTGAGTTTCGAATTGTTGATTCTATTTACAATATCTTTGCAAATTTGTGTTATTTATAATGTGAGTTTTTAATGTAAAATTTTTATCATAGTGGAATGCTCCATCAATTAATGTTTAATGGTATCATGCATTAAGATGAGTAATAATACACTTCAAAATGAAGAAGTGAGGATGAACTAGACATTAGATGATTAGGTCAAATACGATAAAAAAAATATAATTAAAATAATAAAAATACAAACAAAATGAATGTAATTAGAATTAGAAAAAAAAATATATATATATAAAAATATATATAACTAATTTTAATATATTGTAAATTATATATTTTAACTTTCCTTGGTCCTTTATAAAATATATATTTTAACTTTTGTTTAACAACAATATCTCCTAACAACTAAATTGACAAAATTGAGAAGAGTGACGACTATCTAGGAGGAACTCTGTTGTCATTGTTTCTGCCCTGAGCGTACCTATTGATGTTATGAATCTGGGTGTCATAAGTGTAGAATATCCATCCAACAGCAGCAGATGCTTCAGCTGTTTGATCCATTATCACTTCACCCTCATCTGTTTGATCCGTTATCACTTCACCCTCTTCGAAATCCATGTCCAAGTTGCTTGATTCCATCACAGTATTTCGGGGGAAATCTTGATTACGATGGGTATCTGCTGCCGCTAAGGTCTCTGCAAATGCCTCAGTATTTTCCAACATCACCTCCTGAAGTCCCAAACCCAATCCTGACTTGATATAAAAATCTCCCAACTGCATAACTGAATCTGTGAAGAAAAATGTACCACTTTTCAATATATCTATTACAATATTCCTTAAGTTTCTTATAAGCAACAGCCAATATCAATTCAGTTAAACTCATTTATACCTATAATCGGCACAGAAGAAGAAATGCCGAATCTGAGATACCAATCTGATGGAAGCAGACGCACTTTTTGTATTTTGGAAGCAGTCAAAACCGCTCCAGCAACTATAACTTGGAGGTCATATTGAAGAAATAGGGTTGTGCGCAATCTGCATGCAGAAGAAACATGGATACAAGCATATTCCATAATCAATAAAATCAAATAAATGGTCAAAAAGCAAACGAAGGAAAAATCCAAATTCAATTGTCAACACTGACGAGTCATTAATGAAAGCTTGGGTCAATCTCTGCGTCATAGGATGTCTCAAATCTATAGCTTTTTCATCAATTATCTTAGATAATTTATCAAGAAGCTCATTTGGACATGAATTTATAATAAGACCAGTTCCTCCAAGCGTTGCAATTACTTGTTCCTCTGCCTGACCAATGTTTTGCTGTATGAAAAGAAAAAGAAATCACAATTATTCACAAACATATATATAGGAGTAGTTGATATATTTGGATCTATGTCATTATATTAATAAATGGGTGAAATATAGGGTTGATCATTGGATCTCAATCATTTTTCAAAATGTATTTGTACTTTTATTATAGTTGACTCTAATTGAGTAACATAATGTGATAAATATCATATTGAAAAAACAACTAGCAAAGATATAAACTTTACCCCGTTCAGATATTGTGCAGCATCTCTGTCTAATCGGTCCAGCATATTCAAAGCCTTTGGCCTCATGTTCTGTATAAAATTTTCATTACCAGGCATGTACGAATCTCTCCTTATAACCATTCGCAAACAGGCGCACGCGATAAGCTGTACACAAAAATAAACCTAACCCTGCATTAGCCCAAACATTACAATTTTTGGATCAATGATAGAAAATTTCTGTTTAGTTTGGGTTTGAAGTTCACAATGTCAATGAAAATTTGGTGGCTAATAGAACTGAAGTAATTACATATCTGTAACCATTTGTGGTTATGTGCGAGCGCTGCATAAAAAATCGGTGGCAATACACAATTGCTCTCAAAGGCATCTCTGGAGGGCTGCAATGTGAGTAATACACAGCAGTTACAACGATTTAGCAAGGGATATACGTGCATCATAAAAAAGAAGTAAATTCTTGAAATCAGATGATCACATGCAACGAGTTTATTAAAAGTACTGTGCCTATGATTGACTGGTAATTACAGGTTTAATTCCATAGCCAAGAATCTGATGAAAGAGCAATATGAGTATCTTAGAGAATCCTCTATCATCTTGGTTATGCCTGCCTGTCTTGATGGACTTTTATTCTCGATTTCTTCTTTGGTAAAGTACCATGACAATGACCTTGATGATTCGCCCATTGCAGATCAGATTGAGATTGCAGTTCAAGCTCTGGTGATTATTCAGTACAGAAGAGTCCAGCTTAGTCTCCTTAAAATGACAAGCCCACTTATACTCAAACAACGTCTTCCTATATTGTCTTTTCCAAAGGTTGCGACCCTATCTGTCATGCCGCTTTAATCAAATCAATTCATGACATACGATTTTACTAAGTTAACTTCTTCTTAATGGTGAATATCTTATGATAGTAGCAATTTCACCCTTGAAATCTCTTTACACCGAAAAGTTTCTTCAACATGGAGTATCGCGCACAAGTATGAAAAATAATGTGATCTTGGTTGCACGGCGATGTTCTTTTTAGGCAAATTCTTGCACTATCGCATCCATATAACCTATGCAACCATGATAGTATGGTATTTCAGGGAAATCATAAGTATTGCCTTCGTTGTCGCTCCCTATGTGTGGAGAGAGAGCAATAACAACGATTCTATTTCTGTTGTTGCTTGGATAGAGGGTCATAGATTTTCTTTTGACCTTTTTTTTTCTTTAAACATGTCTTCTTGAAACTAGCTTTTGCAGCTTTTAGTGGTGATTTCAACTGGTGAGCTTCTCTTCTTTTTGCTTTCCTATTTCTAAAGGGATTCCTCTTACTTTGATTTAGGAGTTTTAATCCCACTCTCTGTATTTTTGAAGAGGCTTGTCTTGCTCCGATGATATGTGAAAATACATAGTAGTAGATTTCTCTAGAAAGACCTAATAACTGAAAAAACATCTAGATTCATTGTACCTAGTTTGATTATTTCAATCAACTAAGCTCTAACGCTATTAAACTTGTGAACAACTAATGGCTAGAATAATTACCATACTTCAACCCTAGGAAGAATCATGAAATTATTAATTCGAAACAACAGTATGGTATTGGTTGCACAAATTCATACTAATGCATTCAAACACAGTTAATTTCAGTACATTCCAATGAGAGTCTATGCTTGACACACTTAATTGTTCCAAGAAATGTGTATTTGAATCCCAACTAAATGTGAAAATTGTATAATGATTAATAGTTGTAGTATGATTGTAATACATCAAGAGAGATGTATGATTCAATAACATATCTTCTACCAAGATTTAGGTGAATCCTTATTGTATTAATATGTATTAGAGTATGTTAACACCAAGAGTTCATTGAGTTATTTTGTATACAAATCTGTGTGTTAAAATACAACGATAAGTGTTTGTAGGTGTCAATAACATGCAAAATGAAAATGGCAATATATAGGAAGGAGACGCATCTTTTATGGATGGGTATCTTTCAGTGCATAACTTTTTAAAAGTTTTGGTTATGTTTCTTGTTTTAAAAATATAAAAGTTATATTACTTAAAATTCAATGTTTTAGTTATGGATTGGTATCTTTCAGTGCATAACTTTTTAAAAGTTTTGGTTATGTTTCTTGTTTTAAAAATATAAAAGTTATATTACTTAAAATTCAATGTTTTAGTAAGTAACGCCCATTTAACTAAATAATATACTTAGTAAGTAACGCCCATTTAACTAAATAATATATTTCAGTTGTTTATTTTAATTTAGTTAATTACTTAATTGGTTATTTTTGGTTTAGTTACTTATATATCAAGGCATCTATCTTATTGAGAAGGTATTCATGCATGTATTCTTTTTAAATATTCAGTGGTTAATAAAGATTAAGCTCTTTGTATTTTTACTTATTTTTTTCTATTTAATGTTAATGATATTACTACTCTATTTAAAATCAAGATGGATTTTTTCAAAATCTTTAAAAGAAAATAGAAAAATAATTTCATAATCTTACCTAAAAAATCCTACAAATTACTAAACGGACCTTTGGTTAGAAGAAATTGTCCAAAAAAATTTCAAAAGTATAATCAAGTCCAAAAAAAATGTGAAAAACCATTGAAAAATTGTGTCAAATTTTGATAACGTGAAATTAAGTTTTCGACTAACTGTATAAATAGGATCGGCCCTTGAGAAGATGAGTGGTTCCTCATTTTTTTCGGCTTACATAATTTTTTTTATTATATTTTTGGTTGAAAACATTTTTCATTTAAAAAAATTTAATCTTGCTTTAACTTTAACATTCTGCTGAAAAAAAAATACATTTCTGGCCAAACTATTAGTTCTATTGAAAATTTGTGAATCTACATAAAACCAACAGTACAATCTTTTTATTTAGGTTTCACCAACTTTAAAAGGGGTAAACCTTATGAAATACAGTAGATAAGTTAAAATTTTAAGTATCCATTATTTTTTTTAAGTTTCTTAACCTTGGCAAATCTTACTAATTCTTAAATTTCCAATTATAAAATGTTTGATGATATTTTTATAAAAATATTCAAATTTCTAAGAACTTTATATAGTTTCTAGACAATTTTGACAATGTCTAGAGTAAAATATTTTTATCCTTTGGAATTTGGACGAATTATTAAAAAAAAAAAAACTAAATTGGAAAATTACATTTTGAAGAAAAAACATTGAAACTATCCCACCAAAAATGTTTATTTTATACAAGTTTTATCCATTGATCCAATTCAAAAAAATGAAAAAAATACTATATCTCTATGTTAAATGCAATACCCCATATTTTGACCCCTAAATATGATTTATTATGTATTTCCTTGCTTATTATCTATTAACCTTAGCTAGGCTAAGAAAACTATACATATGTGGATTACAAACCTATTTATTCACCAAAATTGCGTATACAATATTATTAATTATGTTGGAACCTAAGGTCTTGATGGTTCATCACACCTCTAGATATTTTGGAGACAATTCGTTGTTAGACTATATATGACTACTAGAGCATTCAACTCGAGGTTCAATCAAGCAAGTCGGAGTAATGACTGAACAATCAGTTGAATAGCTAAATAAAATTTGGGATGTTGCAGATTCTACTGAAATGGTTTGGACCAAAGAACCCTACTTGTCGACCAGATCTTCCTTACTTTTAAGTAGTTGATTATATCTGGAAACTAAAAATAGGTGATCGTATGGGTTTTCTAATGTATGGATCTCATATATCTTTCACGCTCATTATGCATTGTAATTTTTTCATCATAATGCGTTATGCTTAAGTGTTATAACAATGTCCTTAGACACCACCTCTTATCTCCGAATATTGTTCTCTCCTTTTATTTTCATTATGTTCAATAGTTCATGGTTGAGAGGTTCCCCAACATGGTATCAGATCTTAAGGTTGACCTAACTATGTTGTCTGCAAATCATGTTGATTTGAATCTAGGTTTGATTCACTCCGGGCAGAAGATTTTTTGACTGGCACCTCTACCTAAAATTTGATTAGATCTGTTAGATATGAAGGATGGATTCCAAGATGGAACCTATTGTTCTCAATGGACATAATTATGTTATCTAGGATACAGATATGGAGACCTTGTTGAAGAGCAAAGGAATCTGGAAGTTCATGAAGACTAATATTGCTAATCTGATGGATTTCGATACTAAGTTTTCCATTGACATCAAAAATGACGAAATTGTGGGTGTTATCATGACCTACATTTTGCGGGAAATTCACTTCATACAAGTGAGACCAACCACCCTCATGCAGTTTGGACCAAGATGAAGTCTTTGTTCAACAAGATAAATGAAGGTGAAGTGTTGTAGATAGAGAAAGAATTGGTCTCTTTGGAACCTCTTTCCTTTGATCAGATTGAGGACTATCTAGCTCGTATCAAGGAGCTACAACTGAAATTGGGTGAATGTGTCAAAATTTTATGAATAAGGATGGGCAACTCATTGAGCCATTTTTTATGGATTTGAAGACACCATATGGTGTATTTTGTTCCTCCTTTTGGGATAAATGGATGCCACACAAGAAAGACGATAAGGGTTTTACTTTTGATACTTTATGTGATTTGCTAATCAAATTTCAACATAAGTTTCTTGAAGAAGGGAAGCTTGGTGGAAAAAACTAAGCTCATTTGTTGAAAAGTAAGGTCAATCAAAACCTTAAATAATGTGTTCAATAGTATCATCAACCAAAATGTATCGAACAACCTACAAAAGGAAATACCAAAGAGTTGTCATCGACGAAGAGGGACTGTAAGAAGAAGAATTGTCGATACTGCGCAAAGGTGGGACATGTTGAGAAAAAACATAGGAAGCAGATGAATGAATTATAAATAAAGTTAAAGAACTTGGAGGACAATGCATCCACTGGTCAATCAACTAATCGACCTCCTAAAAAATATACCTTCTCTATTATCACTTCCCAGGTATTACAGGCCCACATCAATCAGATTGAATGGATAGTGGATTTTGGATGTACTCATCATATGTCGAAGGATGTGTCTTTGTTCTCTTCCTTAATTGGTTCTCTTGAAGAGAATATTTATGTCGTTGATGATTACACTCTCATTGTCGCTGGAAATGGTGATGTTGAATGTCAACATAGTCACATATCATATGTTTATCAAGTATCGAGTTTGAGTGAAAAATTGTTGTCAGTTGCTCAACTGACAAAGACCAAGAAAATTGTTGAGTTTTGGTCAGATCGCTTTATCGTTAAGGATCTGAGGCCTGATGGGAAACAAATTTATTCAAGGATTTTGGATCCCAAGTCCAAATATGGACTTTATAATTTATATTATCCTCTCTTGAATGTTTTCTGAATGACTAGACTAACTACACTCATTGCTCAAACTAAAGCATAAGTTAAATTTGGCATGAACGACTTGATCATCTAAACTTTTGAAGTATGAAAATGATGGTAACCCACAATATGGTTACTATTCTCCCAAAGAATGTTCGACTAGATGGAATTTGTAAAGGATGCATTCTTGGAAAGCATCATTAAGCACCCTTTGATTTAGGGAAAGCATGGCATGCATAGGATTGACTGGGGCTTGTTCACAGTAATATTTGTTGCATTAATAAACCTTCATTGGTAGGTATGAAGTATATATTAACATTTATTGATGATTTTTCTCAGTTTACTTGGGTTTATTTCTTGAATAATAAGATTCAATGAATTTAGAGCACTAGCTAAGAAGAAATGTGGTCAGCCCATTAAATTTTTGAGATCAAACAAATTGTGGTGAACATGTGAGATGAGAGTTTGAATAATATCTCTTACACAATGGTATCTCTTGGGATATATCTGTCTGTCATAACCCTCATCAAAAAGGTGTCACGAAGAGGAAGAATTAGACTTTCGTAGAAATGGTTAAGTGCGTACTACAAACCAAAGACATCCTGACAAAATTTTGGGCAGAAGTCATCTACTACTCAATTTATCTCATGAATCTTGTATCGATTAGAGTTGTCATCAAATCAACTCTTGTTGAGAAGTGGAATGGTAGGAAACCCTATGTCAGACATCTCAAATATTTGGATGTGTTGCTTGGGCGCATATCAGTGATAGATGCAGAAATAAATTGGATGCAAAAATCCATTCTTGCATCCTAATGGGATACTACGATGAGTCCAAATCCTACAGAATATTTGATCATATGAAACAACAAATCATAATGAGTTGAAGTGTGATATTTGATGAGATAACTTTAGGAAGTAAGCTGTTGAATTCTAATCCAAAGAACATTGATCTGTTTGACATTCTTGATGAATCTGGATTGACTATACATGTTTGTGGATTCCCGATTGGATCAATCAATTATATTCCTGAGTTAACTTGTAGTTAGTCAACTATGACTATTAAAGTCGACAATATGGATTCCTTGACTCACATGACTGATCATAACCGACCTGCATCATTGATGACTTTCTTACCTCAATGGGTTGTAAAGGAAATTGAAGTTGGTAGATCAAATGCTGGAAATCCTAGTATTGGTCAAAAGACTCACAGTTAGACACAATGTGGTAGTGTTGCCTTAATGGAATGAATTCTCAATACTTTTTATATTGATACATATGTTGATACTTGGGGCATACCAAAATGGGAAACTTCCATGACAATTGAAATTAATTCCTTCAAGAAGAATGAGACGTGGGAACTTGTTCCCTAATAGCAAGGAAAAAATGTTGTGCAATATTGATGGGTCTATAGGAACAAGTTTACCTCCAATTGTGTTGTTGAATGCCATAAGGAAAGTTTGGTTTCCAGGGGATTCTCTCATAAATAAGTAACCAACTACTCTAAAACAATTTTCTCTGTTGCAAAGATGAATTATGTTCGATTGATTATTTCTCTTGGTGCTCGTTTTGGATGGGAGCTTCATCAAATGGACGTTAAAAGTTCTTTTCTTCAAGGATATCTGACTGAAGAAATCTATATGGAGCAACCTCATGGCTTTGTGATAGATTTTGGTATTGTTTGTTGACTAAAGAAGTCATTGTATGGTTTGAAACAAGAACCTCATGCTTGGTATGAGAAGATTGATCGACTCTTTGTCATTCTTGGATTCAAATGTTATGAGTTTGATCATTGTATTTATGTATTATATGTTCATGATGATACTTTCAATTGTGGCATTGTACGTTGATTATTTAATCATAATTGGAAAAATGTCAACTCATTTTGGATTTGAAGAAGCAACTTGCATATACCTTTGAAATAACCGGCCTTGGTCTTTTGCATTTCTTTCTTAGAATTCAAGTTTTAAAAATGCATGATGGCATCTCTCTTTCTCAACCTAAATATGCCTTGGATATTTTGAAACAATTCAAGTTGGACTACTGTAAGTCATGTGCTACACCTTATTAGTCGAGAGTGAATTTGTCGAGATATTGTGACTCTCCACAAGTCATCGCCACTCTTTATCGACAACTGGTTGGTAGATTGATTTATCTGATGCACAGTCGACTTTATCTCTCCTTTGTTGTTAGTGTGGCTTCCCAATTCATCGCAAAATCCACCAGAAAGTTGCAAAGATAATTGTTCATTACATTAATGGTACTTATTAGTTTGGTGTCAAGTATCATTGCATCTCTTACCCATTAGTTGGGTACATTGATTCTAACTAGGGTGGTGACACTAACAACCGAAATTCTACTTCAGGATATATGTTTCAATTGAGTTCTAGACCCATAGTCGGGTCGTGTAAGAAACAAAAAGTAATATCTATTTCGAATACAGAAGTCGAACTCGTATCATGGTGCAGTTAATGCAAGAACAAAGGCAATTTGTATCTATCAGCTTCTTAACAAATTTGGATTCTCTTTTCAGGCCTCTACTTTATCTACTATGATAATCAAGGTGTTATTCAAGTCATTGATAATCCAATTGCTCATAGAAATATGAAGCATGTTGAGATCCATGTTCATTATTTGAGACAATTGGTACAGGAGAATATTGTTTCACTTCTTTATTGCAGAACCAATGATCAGGTCATCGATATCTTTATGAAGCCTTTACCCGAAGATAAGTTTGTAAAAATTCGGGCTATGCTTAGGCTTCAAGAAGCTTCCATTATGGGGGTTATTCAGATCAAGTAATTTTACGTCCTGGACCTCCAAAGCATTGTGTTGACGAGGAATGTTGGAACCTAAGGTCTTTATGGTTCATCACACCTTTCGATCTTCTAGAGACAACAAGTCGCTAGATGACATAATACTAGAAAAGTAGTCAACTGGAGGTATGACCAAGCAAGTCAGATGGATGATTGAACAACCAACTAAACTTTGGAACGTTCTAGATTCTATGAAAACGGTTTGGACCAAAGAAACCTATTTTTGGACAAGAACTTCCTTACTTTTAGGTAGTTGGTTAGATATGGAAACTATAAATAGATGTCCCTGTTGGTTGTCTAATGTATGGATATGAGATATATTCCATGATCATTATGCATTGTGATGTTCTAATCATGATGCATTATGCTTAAATGATATAACATTGTCTTTAAACACCACCTCTTATCTTGGAATATTGTTCCCTTTTTTTCTTTTTGTTATGTTCAATAGTTTGTGGCTAAGAGGTTCCCCAATAGATTATGCCATGAATACCAAAAGGAGCATGATGTCCCTATAGGATGCTAAGATATAGATATATGTGGTACATGGGTACCACATTTAAGATATGTTGGGAATGAATGTTAAGTAGCATGCACATGGTAGAAATATCAAATGATTTACATTGTTCATTAGTTAATGAAATGGTAACAAAGGTAAATTGTTATAAATTTATGCACAATCTTGTATCCCATAACTAATGCACATGTTAAGGCTAAGTGATGGATGAATAATAATGGTATTGAAGTAACACTGATATCATTAGCATTAAAGTAGAATGGTATGCTTAGAAGCATTAATTCATGATTTATTGATTGGTCATATCCATTGCTATGATATGTGGGAAAGTGCAGGTTTCTCAAGAAGCAATGTTTCCCAAACTAGTTATTTGATGGTGTTGCCCCACTAACAACACCAACAACACAATATTGAAAATAACAGGGTGTCAGCCATAGTTGTATCAAGGGGGTGGAGGGATAACCCATCATTTATCCTTTCAAACCTAGAGTTCTGGGAGAGTTTCTCTAAGGAACACTCCCCAAGATGTGTACTAAGCACTATCAATTTCCACTTATGGGTTTTGTTTGGGATAGGCCAATATAGTTGATTCTCCAAGATATTCCGGCAAAGGAAGGATAGGATGTGGAAGATAGTTTTGAATTAGAAGAAGAATCATGTAGTTAAGGATGTTGTGGGACTTACTTATAACAACTTGGTTATTTGTATGTGTGTTAAAACCCTTTCTTTGCTCGTGTGTGAATATAACTTGGTATACCGTGTAGTTGATATTGTGTTACTGTGAACTAGTTAGTAATATTGTTAGATAATGTGATTACCGATTGGTTGTCTTGCATTCTTGGATGACATCATATAAGAACTATGCATTACAAGAGAAAAATGTTACTAGTACACGCACAAGCGATGTATGTGCTAGCTAAACCTACATACCTTGCATGCATACCCTAGTATTATTCCAAGTAGATATTAACTATTAAAAAATTATTTATAAATTATGCATGTTAATGTTAGATTGTGATTAATTATGCTTATTAATAATAAATTATGCTTAGTAATGTTAGATTTTGATTTATTAGGATTATTAATTATAAATTATTCTTAGTAATTCTAGATTTTGATTTATTTATTCTTATCAATTACATATTATTAATCTTTTTTAGGAAATTAGTGTCATTTTGTTTTAGAAGAAGATATGATTCGTGAAATTGATGAAATTGAAAAAAGGTTAATTGATTCAACTTATTAGGTGAAAAGTTAATGAAATTTATGTTTGAATGAGGTTGTTGATTTGATTTGATTTTATCATTTATGAATCTCCTAGAAAAGAGTGTGGAAATCCTTCCAAGAGGGGGAAGGGTGGTCGAGGAGAAAAGATAGGATTGAGGAATTTGGATAAAAGAAAAAAAGGGGGTGAGAAAAAGTCATTTTTTTTAATATAGGAAAGAAGGGAGAAGATAGAGGAGGAGAGGAAGGAAGCGAAGAATGAAGAGATCTAAATTGGAAGGGAGTTGGATCTTGAATATTGAGGGAAAATTTTCTTTCTAGTTGTTGTTGGTGGTGGAGACAAGAGACTCAAAGAGATAGGAATTCCATAGTTTTATATAGATAGAAATTAGAGAATATGCTAGTTGTTTGGGAGTTTAATTCTTATTTTTGAACCTTGTAGGTGACAGTTGTTGAGCAATTCTGGAGATAATGTTGTCATTAATGTCAAAGGAAAGGAAATATTGTTGTCGTTGATGTAAATATTTTTTTATACTATGCATGTCCAATGTGAAGATGAAATATGACCATAACAAGAAGCCCCAATAAAGATAAAAGATGATCTTGATAGGATGCCCAAGTGAAGATATTGATGTGCCCCCATAGGTAATGATGATTCCCAAGTGAATATATTGATGTGCTCACAATTCAAATATAGGTAATAATGATTCCCAAGTGAAAATATTGATGTACTTGACTTCAAATATAAGTAATGATGATGCCTAATTAAATATATTTACATACACCTCACTTTCCCACTTGTGGAGGCAATAAACAACCAAATCAATATGAAGATTATGGGAAATATTGTTTCATTGATGCCCATTTTAATTACCCTCTCTTTGAAGGAATTTTTCATCTATATTCCTATCTTAAATTGGAATAGAGGTTACATTGTTGGAAATAATATTTTGATACCTTTCCAATGGTATATGGAAATCTCTCTAACTCCATAGAAATGAGGATATATGAAAGGATTTGTAAATTCAACCCAACTAGAATTTTGGTCAGCCCTACCAGGATATTGAATAATTTTATGTCGGCCCAAAACATTAAGAATAGTATAAATAATAAGAGAACTTCCTCATTTATTCATGCACTCATCCAAGACATGGATATCTTATAGGAGAGGCTCACTACTGCAAATGGCTTCAACATTTGAAGAAGAGGATGAGCAAAGATTAAGTACCCTTCCAAAATAGAATATTTTTCAGGTCATTTTTTCATTTTCACTATAAATTTTATTTTAGACGTTTCATACCATTCCACTTGGAGGATATTCATAAGAGATATTAAGGTATTTATGTTTCAAGTTTCTAATGACGCCTCTCTATATTTTAGAATATATGACATCGGGAAGTTAGGGATTCTGAATTTTCTTGCAATCAGCTTTAAACATGTTAGTTTGGAATTTCCACTATAACATTTATTATAGGAAGCACCATATAGTGAAACGTATAATATATGTAGTGTATATATTTAATAACATGGGGTACGAGTTTCATATACTAGTACTCTAAATTTTTGGAGATAATACCTCATTAAGTTAGGGTTTCTAAATGATTTTGAAATCAACTTCAAACAGGTTAGGTTGGAATGTTCTCTATAATTTTTGTTCTAGGAATTTTCAGATAGTGAAACTTAGAGGGGTTAAGTTAGATATCTTGAAGTACCCTAGGTACAAGTTTCAAATATTGGTTCACTATAGTTTCAAAGTTATGCCCTTTGGAAGTAATGGTTTATGTATAGTATAAAGTAAATCAGAGGTAGATTATGAAGCAGATCATAGGTAGTTTATGAACTAGGTTAGAGGAATATTATGAAGAATATCAAAGGTAGATTATGAAGCATATTAGAGGAATATTAGGAAGTATAACTAAGGAATATTATGGATATTATTTGAGGTTGATTTTGTAACATATTGAAGTTGATTATGAAGTTATATTTGAGGTGATTATGTCAATATTCTTGTATATGATTCTTCAGTAGTTTGGTTCCTACTTACTATTAAGTTGGTTCTTAGTTTAAATGATTGGTGTCTCCATTAGGTTTGTTCCTACATATTACTTAGTTGGTGCTCAATTGAGGAGATTGGTGTCTCTGGTAGCTTGATTCCTACATATTGTTGAGTTGGTGCTCATTTTAGGGTATTTGTTTCTCTATTGGGTTGGTTCTAAAAACATTGTAACATTGGGTTGGTGCCGACATGAATTTATGAAGATAATATTTTGTGGTTTTCGTAATGTCCCCATTCAAATAATTGCATAGTAGGAAAATTCCATCAATCCTACAAGATCCCTAAGTTGGGTGGAAACATTGGGAAGTTAATAAGGGAGCTAATAAATGGTGTTTGGACACTAGAAGGAATAAATATTTATTTAATGGAGTTAATTAAATGAATGCAAGTGAAAAATGAAATGGCTATGGATAATGGAGACACATGGAGACTATGGGTCCAAGTCAAGCTAGAATTCCTATGTTAAATGACATCCTCCTCTTGCAATCTTGAATCTATGGGAAGCCTAATGCTTTTGGATGGATTATAAGGTTAATATACTTGTCCATATACTTTGTACGTTGAATTTGGGATGAATTGTAACTTACATGGGGAGAGGAAGAGCCAAATGGGATTTTCATGGACACCTGGCTAGATTCTCCTTACATTTATGACATCTATGACACCAATGATGGAGATTCTATGATAGTTATGACACAAGTCAGATCTAAAGGCTGACATCTGACATATCTGATATGTCAGTCCTGAATAGAGCATCTTAGAGGGCGCTCATGAGAGTTGGAGAAGGCCAAGAGGCTCCTACTCGAATTTGGGAGAAGAGGGAAGGTGGAGAGAGAGGCCACATGCACAATAGAATTTGAGCCCAAAATTGAACAACTGCCATGTCTGAAATTTGACAATAACCTGTCGGTTATTCGAAAACCTCAATTTTTTTTGTCGTTGGTGGAATAATGTCGGATATTCGACGACAGGCCAATACCCATCGATTTTTCAACGTACTAAGCTGAAAGCTTTCACCACTAAGTCGTCGAATGTCCGACGTCTTCTCGTCAAAAATCCAACTTCCTCCTCATCGAAAATCCGGCTGAACCTCGTCAAAACTCCAAATTCTCCTTGTTGAATGTCAAATAGTTCTTCTCTAAAAAATAAGGATTATGCCATTGAATTAGAGGCATGATTTGTCGAATTTGTGATGCTTTCTCATTGAAAGTCCAACGGTCTTGCTTGTTGGAGCTATGGCTACCTCGTCAGACGAGGCCGCAGGCTGTCAAAAAATAGACGGGATGTTGTCGAATGTGCGACGAGTTCTCATCGGTTGTCGGACAAGTCCTCTTGTCGGATCTTTTGCAACCTCATCAAAAATTCGACGGGGGTTTGTATAGTTTAAAAAAAAAATTCAGTGGTTGCACTAGGATGATGGAATATTTCACAAATTTCAACAAAGAACAAACATCAAATGCCTAAACAAAGAAAAAAAATGATTGTGAAAAAAAACGATTTGACTACATTGGTGCATTCTATTTAGCATCTTAGATCGGCCCATCCTTCAGGTTAGTATATTCCTTATTGATAATCAATTAGTTTAGTATGTTGATGAAGTGAAACACCCTAACCAAATTGGATATGCAATTTTTGGCCCAATTGGAACAACTGGTAGCTCTGTGTCAACTGCTTAAGAGAAGCCTACTTTAACAGAATCTCTATTACAAAACTCAAAAAACCTATTGCCTAGTTAATTGGAGAACTAAGTTTCAACTCAATATGATTGATAAAATCATAAAACAGATAAACATATGAAAAGGATTTATGGTGGAACAACTAAATTTCCCCGATGTAGCTTAAGGCAAGTGTGTTACTTGGGAAATTATCCATCGTGAATGATAAGCATTATAGATCTCTTCAAATAGACCTTCACTTCAATATTACCAAAGTTGACGATTGACTCTTTTTTTTAGGCCCAGACATGTTCTTGTCACTTTTTTTTGCCTCAAAACATGCCCAAAATTGAGGATTGAGGTTGTTTTCATTCCTAGACATGTTCTTGTCACTAATTTTTTGTCTCAAAACATGCCCAAGTTTGCTTCTTATGCATAGGATTTCTTGTGATACATCTTACATGCAAAGTTATGGGATTAGTTTTCTTATTTTTCTTAAAAAAAGGATAGTGTTTCATTACAATCATTCATCAAAGTATCAATACTTGCTTAGAAAGTGTCTAGACCTACTCAAAATTATGAATGATGTTTCCCATAATCCTTTTATTATTATATTTCTCTATAAAGACTACCCAAAAATGTGTTGTTCTAGTAAAATGATTCTTCATGGGTGAATGTGACCATGAACTTAGGGCATGATCCTATTCCCACACCAAGTAACTACAATCAAATTGTGAAAAATGTTACCCTTCTCAAGAGTGTGATAAAAATCACACACATGAACATTGGACACCCATGCAATTTGTGGAGTAACAAGGTCATTAACACTCCTTATGTTGGATGGTGTCTCTAGATATAATCAGATCCTAGGTATCATAGAATACAAACATAAAACAACGTTCACCACACATTGGGAAAATTTCAGCACTAGCATATGCCCCTTGGGTTACTCTTTCAGGAATCTTATCCGTAATATAAATGAGACCTGTAATAATACAAATCATTTTTGTTGCATCTTTGCAATCAATTCTCCCTACTTCAAAGACTTGCACTATGTTTCTTTCTTTTAATTTTAAGTTGGATAGATTCAGGGCTCCAACCTAACTCCACATTTATCAGGTTCCATGTATGGCTTGGGAGGTTGGCACCAGCCATTTTTTATAACAATGAATGGTCATGATGGTCATTAACATGTGTTAAAGATGTCGGGCGTGGTTCCACTAAGAACCAAGGTGAATAGTTATAAATAAATAAAATAGCATAGAATCATGAAAGCCTCATTTATCATCACAAATATCAAAACCTAGTCTCACTTCCCACTTAAAAAGCATATCAATTTTTATACCTGTTAAATATTTGGCTATATTTTCTAAGCTATTCAATTCTTTCAATATATTATCCCAATTGATAACATCGAACACCAGGATAAGCAGCCAATGATTCTCAATTTATCCTTAAATGTCAAATGTTGGATATGCATTATCTGTTTCCAAAGTGGAAATATACTAAAATAAAAGAAAGAGGGCAAAAATTGTATGCCAATCAACCTTTAATCATTTGTATGTATTGGATAAGACAGATATGAGCAAGTGGAGAAGAAAGTCTGGAAGTAAACCTTATGTCTATGAAACTCCAATTGATCTCCAATGAGCAAACCCATTGATTTCAAGTTTGAAATTATCAATATAATATGGGTAGAAAAGACCACATGGAAAAGAATGACAAAATTAAATTGAAACTTTCTTAAGGTCCTTATGTGACTAAAAGCAGTTGGTGAGTCTAAGAGATGAACAATGTATGGGGTACAACTAGTGAGGAGCACACCATAATGCTCTACTATGTGGGTCCTACGAATTAGGAATAGTATCATTTTCGAAGGCCAAAATACATGCAAAATTTTAATGAAACAATAGAAGAACTTGTTCAAAGATAGTCATTTCATTAAATAGACCTAAATTTATATGATCAAAATGAAATGAACAACTGCAAGTTTCTTACTAAGAAAGTGGACACTTATTATGAAAATCATAGGATGACACAATGAAAGAAAAACTACTCAGTGCTCCTCAATATCCAGTGCTAAGAAATAATGATGCACACTCAACCAAAAAAGTAAGCATAAAATGTGCAATCTATGAACTGTAAAGAAAAGCGTCAAAGAAACACTTACCACAATTTTTCTAGCAATATCTATCCACCAGTATAGAGTACTTGCAAGGATAGCAGTGATTAGACCAATGAAATTGGTGATTACATCAAATAAGTGATTTGAGAAATTTTATACTAAATATAAAAACATGGCCTTAATAAGAACCGATGCTTCAAACTCAAGAAGTTCAACTTGGTTGTACAACAGGAAAGTGATGTACCTCAAGAAGAAAAGAATAAATCCACAAAAAGAATACACATGGAGAAGATCATCTTTACAAAAACCTCAAAGAGTCAAAACACCAAAGAAACTCTTAGATGCTATTGAAAATTATAAGGAAAGCCTAGATTCTCCTATTCATGTTTGACATTCATGAGTAGAGGATCTAAGATATTATGAAATTTTATTTTTGGTATTGTCTTATGACGGATTCAATGATTATCAAAGGAAGTAAGGATATGTTTTATAACTTTTCAACATGGTCTAGAAAAGGAAAATATGTGATAAGCTATAAAGGGTCCAACCTTTCCCCTGGGTTAACTTATTTATGGGAAGTTACATCAATAAAAACTATTCAGACCATTAAAATAATTTTCAATGGAGATCATATTATGAATTCCAATGCTCTTATATGGTAAACTGCTAAGCATTCAAGTGATTGAATAAAATAGTAATTGGTTTTGAAGTAGAGGGATCCGAATATATATGGTGGAGAGGAAGACACTGCATCACTAGTTTTGTTCAACCTACACAAGTTGAGTTAGATATAAAACAATGCAAGCTATTTGTTTGTGATAAATTATTCACAACTAAAGGAAAATTTTGGGATCATGATAGGAATGGCACAATATTCCAATCACAATTGAGACAAATAACATAGGACTTTTTACCCCCTATTTTGTATGGGTGTCCATGTGTGATTTTGATCACAATATTTAGAGGGGTGACCTACAGATGTTGCATGGTACAGTCCTAATGTGACGATATGCTAATATTGATCTTTCCCTTGCCCATGGAAAGTTTCTTCCCACAAAAATGATATAACCCTTGCAACATTGTTATTTTTGGGCATTGTTTCCTATCTTGATGTTCTAGTCACTGTTTGAAGGCATTATTTTAAATATTCCATATTTACATAATTCAAACAAGCAGGGTAATGTGACATGTATCAGTAGGGTTATTTAGTGTGGTTGATGGAATCCATAAGTAAGGGAATTTTATGGATCAACAATAGTGACATCCTCATCTTCATATATGGGCATTAAATCAAGTAAACCTGGGCATGAATTCAGAACTTGGAAGTGGTGAATTTACCATTCTATGCAAGTCCAAGGGTAAAATATGGTAAAGAGAAGTTGATTAACACCAATCTTATTGATTCCAGGCACTTTTCATCGTAGAACAAGGTGTAGCTAGACCTAGAAAGGAAATTTGGATTAAATTTGAGGATAGATCTATGAGCTAAATCCTAGAGGGAAATTCTGGGCATACATGACCCTAAAACCACCATAAAACAACAATCTAGGAGTCTCTAAAGGCATATAAACTGTAAAAGGATTCACATCCAGCAAACTATAATTTATAATACATCAAATAAAAACCATTTCCTTCATATTGCTTGTTACCCGCTTTTTGACATGTGTGTCAAAATGTGGTAAGTAGGGTTAACTCACATTTATAGGTAGTCAATAGGTTTACTCAACACATTAGGAAGTATTTTTGAGTTTAACATGATATAGCCTGCAAATCTGAATGCATTAGGGTTACTTTTGAGTAGTGAAGGTGATGAAACTAAGGTATAGTCATCAACGGGAAATTCTAGGAGGCATTACGACCTTCAAGCAAGACAAAAAAAAGATATGAGTAGCAAGTCTAGGAGTCATATAGTAATATTCTATACAACAATGAAAACAATTAAATTTTGGAATCGAGACTAGTTATTGTAGCAATGACAACAACAAATATGGTTTTGGTCATGTTACCACCATACTAATATGTACCTGGTGTGTAAAACAAGTATTTCCCTAGTTTCCTTTTAGACTGCACTCACTTTATTTATCAACTCAAGTACTGATTTTATTTTGTTGATGTATTTGTAACTTCAGAATGCATTCACTTGTATATCTTATGTATTGTACCCCGATGTTTATTCTGGGAAGTATCTGTAATGTAATTGAGTCATGTCATGCCTCAATGTTCCCATTGGGAGATTCAATAATGTAAACAAGTCATGTAAAGTCATTGTGGGTAACCCTCCTTATTGATCAAGGGTTAAAGTCCCCGCAGTTGTGGGGCCCTAGGGTTATTAGACTCTCCTAGAGAAGTCGGCTTTAGTGAGTTATTGTTAAGTCGGGAATTAGTATAAATAGAGAGTGAGCCTCTCTATTTAACACACACTCACTCACACTTAGTTGTAGTGCCTAGCTAAGAGAGGAATAGCTGGGACAAGAGAGAGAGAGAATACTGCTATCGGGAGATCATCTTACTATTTTTGGGGTTTTTCTTTTGGTGTTGATTCTATCTCTGAGGAAGTTGCGGGGTTTTCTCCTTTATGGTTTCCTCGAGGAAAATATTTGTGTCTATTTTCTCTTATGTTTAAATCCAGGGTTTAGGGTTCGGGGTGCCCATGGTTTAAGCCCATGGTTTTGTAATAAGTGCACTATAAATAAGCACTCTTGTAAAGAAATCAGTTCAGGCTTTTGATGTAAGATGAATTGATGCGAAGCTAAGGCTTGTTTTGTAAGAAGGTTAAGTCCCAACTGTGTGCATGGATGACCTCTGCAGCTGTGTGCGCAGAGGGTTTTGGGTGATTACGAAAATCTGCAGCTATGTGCGCGGCTTTAAGGACTTGAAAGGATCTGCAGCTGAGTGCGCAGATCAGAACTGTGATTTTAGTAAAGATTTGAATAAAACACAGTTATGTGGACGTAGCCCCTACACTGTGGGTGAACTACGTTATATCTGGTGTTGTGGTTCTTTGTGTTGTTTCTGTTATGTTCTTTCATGCATTGATAAATATATATCTGATAAATAAGATCACTGCTAACTAAATAACTTCGCTGTGAATTCCCAGTAAAGGGTTAAGCAAGTCACTGTCTGTTTATTTAGCTGCAAAGTTATATATGTGAATGTTGAAGCTCTGTGTATATGAATATAAGTTAGGAAAGGATAAAGGTACAGTAATATCCCTCTTTTGCTTGCAGAAACCTGATTCTGCGGCATCCCATAGCTGTTTCGGGTGAGACTGCAACCTGCTCGCAAGTTGTTGCCGAAAGGGCCAACACTGTGGGTCGTTTGTTGGTGTGAAGTGAATGCTATAAAACTCGAGTCTTCCCTATAGACCAACAAATTGGTTTCGTTGCTGGTTGAACTCAGTATCTGTTCAAGAGGGGTTTACATCGTACCTCGAGGGCTATGTTCTGGAGACCCTCTGTGAAAGAAATCGATGATTGGCTTGATGAGACTTATCTGAAATTCGCTGAGCAAGAGAACAAAGATCTGCGTCGTAGTGCAAACGAATTTTTACAAAGGTATGTTTTTTGTGATGTTTATGAAATTTTCTTTGGTAGTATCCACATAGAGTTGCACCAGTGGTTATCCAGGTTAACAGAGAGAAGGATGAACTTCCAAGAACATCAGTCTCCTGATTGGACCCCCGCAAGAATTAATATACTGAAAAAGGGTGAACAACGAGATATCCCGCGCTGTTGATTTCTAGACAACGTGAACCCTCGAAGCATTTGTGACAGAGTTCGCCATCGACACGAGTACTTCCTTTAGTGAAGCTGAGCGGCAATTTTTCAAAGGACCAAGGGGTAAGTTTTTGAATTCATTTAGTTTGAGAATTAAAATGCTATTAGATAAAAAAGGTATATTGCTAATTGAATCAGACTGTTAGATTTAGTATTACTAACCTATGTTTGCAAGTGAAAATACCTTCGACGAGCAAAGCGGTTTGCTGCGAAGTCGCAAAAGTTACAAGAGATATTTTAGATCTTATTCCCAGGGTCAGCATACCGAGTATTCCCCTGTAAATCCCGTAGACTCAGAACCCGAAGAAACCCCTTCTGTTGGAAACCCTCCTGTAACCCCGCAGTGAAGACCTATTATCCCTGAGAACCCGTCACAGTCTGAAAGTCACCCTAGCCCATGTATTCCTGTCATAGGTCAGTCTACCCTAGTAAGTTCCCCCCCGCCTACTTCCAGTCCCCCTGCAACTCCCCCTAGAGCCACTATGGCCCACATGCATGATGACATTAAGCTACCTGTTTTCAAAGAAACTGGATCAGAGGATCCATAACAGTTTTGGTTTTTATGTGAAGCAGTGTGGACTGCTAAGACCGTTACGGATCAAGATACAAAAAGAGCGCAGCTAGTTACTTCTTTCAGAGACCGTGCTCTGAACTGGTTCATGAAGTTTTCCAGCACTCAGAACCATGCATTGGCTGAGATAAAAGCAGCAATGATAAAGGAATTTAAGAAGCCGAAATCAAAGTCACAGTGCATCACTGAATTGAAAGAGATTCAGTAGAGGCACGGCGAATCAGTGTGGTATTTTGATCAAAGATTCAAAGTTCTGCTAGACCAAGTCAGTTTCCCCATTGGACCTACGCAGCACAAAGAATGGTTCATTGCAGCGTTGCTACCGCATATCAGAACTCCACTCATGCAGCAGAAGGTTGCTGACCAGTAGGAGGCTCTGGAAATCACGATGAAGCTTGAAACTAATCCTGTCAAAGATAATTCTGGTATTGCTCAAATCCAAGCGCAGTTGGCAGTGATGGCTCTGGAGCTTCGCGATATGAAGAAAGGAAAAAATGGTTGCGAACAGGTTTGGTGTACACAATGTCGGACAGAAGGTCACGACAAGGAACAGTGTCCTGTGGTAAGAAACTACCTAAATACTGATGTGCCAAACCTGTTCAACCCTACTATTCTATATTGTGAGATTTGTCGGACAACTGGCCAGCATTGACCTAAAGACTGCTATCTTCTGCAGAGGTATGTGAAAGTCCCTAAGAACCCTTATTGTAAGTTTTGTAAATCAGTGGGACACAATGAAGATGAGTGTCGTAGCTTTGACCTCATGAGAGAACGAACTTACGATGCTTATCGGGTACAAAATGAGGGACAGAGCAATGATGGCTATGGTTACCACGGTGGTGCATCAGGTAGAGGTGCTTTTGGAGGTCGTGGTCGAGGTGGTATGGTCTAAAGAGGAAGAGGACAGGTTGTGTGTTACAACTGTAACCAGGCCAGGCATCTAGCGAGAGACTGTCGGAACCCCACTACGACATGTCAGTATTGCTGAGCAGTAGATCATGTGATCGAGTAGTGCCCACAGTTGCTAGCTAAGATTCAGGAAAGAACCAGTGCCCCTACTCAGAATCTTCAGATGATTTTCGTCGAGCAAAGACCGGCCCCAGCCATTAATGTTGTTACCCAGAGTGGAGCTACGATGGAAGTACAGAATAAGGAGCAATAGCCTGACGAGGCTTGGGTTCATAAGGCCCCAGCAAAAGTCCCAACATTTTATATCGAAAGAGAAAAAGAGACATTCATGGAAGCCAAGAAAGATTTTGCTGATCCTAGCACATCAGTGGCACCTACACAACAACATTAGCAGCAGTTGTAGCTGCAAGAAGCTCTGACGGAAAAAGTAAGTACACTGTCCTCCTGTTTACTGAGTTGTCTGAAGCTGCTAAGAAATCAAAATGTTTTAAGTGAGCTGCAGAAAGTTATTGCTTCCTGTGAACCTCAGAAAAGTACTGGTCAAGCAAAAGCTGTTAATAGAGTCAGAAGAACTGGTAGGGAAATGAGATTGAATGCTCAGATAGGAGAGTATGATATGACTGATGTTATCTTGGACCTAGGATCAGAGGTAAATTTATTAACTAAGCAAACTTGGGAACAAATGGGAAAACCTACCCTTGATTGGTCACCTATACAGTTGATATTAGCCAATCAGTAGAATATTGTGCCCCTAGGACGATTCCCTAATGTCCTAGTATATCTTGATGGCATCTGTACTGTAGCAGACTTCGAAGTTATTGAGATCATTGACAACAACAACCCCTATCCAGCCTTGCTAGGAATTTAATGGGAAATGGCAAATGCGGCAGCCATTAACCTTAAGAAGAGACAGATGACTTTCGAAGGGAAATATTTGTGAGTCATAGTACCACTGGATCCCTCACAAGGAGAGAGATACACAGAGCCAGTAAAAGATGAAGACCAGGATGTTTTGGATCACATCTACAACATCACAGCTAAGGAGGAAGATTATGTTGATCCTACTGCCGAAGGTATCATGGATTGGCAGTGGGACAGCTCCTGCATGACGGATTCAGATGATGGGTTAGAAAACTGGTAGAACATACTTTATGAGCTGCATGGACATAGATGTGCCATAATTACCAAGTCTCTCAGATGGCTTGGATCACAGACATGAACCTTACCTGTTTTTGATGGTTCGACAGACCCAAAATAGTTTATTGTGCAATTCTCAGAACAGGTACCAGACTCACAGAAAATGGAGACTCTGGATTCAGCATTCAGAGCCATAGTAGCCAGATGGTGGAATGGTCACAAGAAGTACATTCATAGTTGGGAAGCATGCCAGAAGTCCCTTTACCTAAGATTCAGGGACCAACCTCAGGCAGTCTGAAGCAGGTTTAATGGTAAGACTAGTCCTCAAGGACATTTGGAGCAATGCTACGAGGCATGGAAGCATGTACCTCGTGAAGAATGGGTACATAGGTTTGTGCACACCCTGGAACCCATAGCAAGGAATTGGTATCTGGAGGTCGAGCTTCACCACGGTACTGTAAGTTGGGATTGTCTTGTTGATAGTTTTGTGCTGACATTCTCTATTAATGAGGTTTCTCCTGCTTTGGACGCAGCTATTAGGTTGATTCATACTAAATTATTTGATGATCAAGAAATTGCAGAATATCAACCTGATTGGAAGGTACAGGAAGCCAATGCAGTAGAATATTATAACCTCGCAATTGACAAGGATGACGATCTGCGCAACATTAATATTCCTGAATCAGAAGGACACTGCGAAGTGCATGGACCAGTAGTAGAGGCACTTGAAGTGACTCAACCCCTGAAGACGCGGACCGTAAACATTGGGTCAGAAGAAAACCCTAAGTATGCTACCATTGGAGATTATTGGGATGACGAAATGGTAAGCAAGGTGACCCAACTTCTCCATGAATATCAGGATCTCTTTCCGACGAAGTTCTCAGAGATGAAAGGTATCCTTGGGGATATAGGAGTGATAAAGATCCCGTTAAAACCTGATGCGAAGCCTGTGAAATAGCGCCCTTATAGGCTGAACCCTAAGTATAAGAAAAAAGTCCGAATGGAGTTGGATAAGATGCTTGCTACAACAATCATTGAGCCTGTTGAAGAATCTGAGTGGGTCAGTCCTATGGTGGTGCAAGAAAAGAAGACTATGGGAGAAATCAGAATCTGTGTCGATCTGAGGAAGTTGAATGATGCCTATTTGCATGATCCTTTCCCCACTCCCTTTACAGATGAAGTTTTAGACAATGTGGGAGGTCAAGAAGTGTACTCTTTTACTGATGGATTTTCAAGTTACCATCAGATTTGAATTGCTCCAGAAGATCGACATAAGACAACCTTCGCTACAGAAATGGGATCCTTCTAGTATACAGTTATGCCCTTTGGATTGAAGAATGCACCTGCCATGTTTTCTAGAGTAGTCATCTCTGCTTTTAAGGAATTCATACATAAATTCTTAGAAGTTTATTTTGATGATTGGACTATCTTCGGGTTAGTAAAATACCACATAGCTAGTATAAGACTTATGTTGGATAAATGTTGACAGCATCATATTTCCTTGAACTTGAAAAAGTGTATCTTCTGTGCCCCTTTTGGAATTCTGCTAGGTCACATTGTCTGTAAGCAAGGACTGATGATGGATCCTGTGAAGATAGCCATTATCGTGAACCTGCCACCTCCGAAGTCTATTAAACAACTGCGCACCACGCTTGGTCATACTAGTTATTACAGGAAATTTATTAAAGGATATGCTCAGATAACATCCCCTATGGAAAAGCAGTTGAAGAAAGATATTAAGTTTGAGTGGACACCTGAGTGTCAAGTAAGCTTGGATATTTTGAAGGAAAAGATGGTAACTGCTCCTATCTTAGTATTCCCTGACTGGAATAAGGAATTTCATGTGCATGTCGATGCATCCTCCATTGCTCTGGGTATAATATTGTCCCAGTCAGGTGAAGGTAATATTGATCACCCCATCTCTTTTGCAAGTAGGAAATTGTCCACAGCAGAGAAAAATTATACTACGACAGAACGAGAAGGTCTAGCTATGGTGTATGAATTGCATAAGTTTCGACATTATCTGTTAGGATCTCATTTTGATATGTTTACTGACCATTCTGCTTTGAAGTATTTGGTTAACAAGCCTGTGCTAGGTGGAAGGGTATGCAGATGGCTGATTCTGTTTCAGGAATATGACTTTGAGATCATAGTCAAACCAGGAAGACTGAATCTAGGTTTTGACCACTTGTCGAGGCTCGAGTCGGGAGAAGAACCTATCAGCTTGGACGAAGGTCTTCCTGATGCCTAGTTGTTTGCCATCCAGATGGTTGATGAATACTTTCAGGATATTGTTCAGTATTTGTCTACAGGTTTTCCACCCGCCGAGATGACAACACAGCAGAAAAAGTAGCTGGTGGTTCGAGCAGCTGACTTTACCTTAATAGCAGGACAACTATATAAGATGGGACCAGATGAAATACTGCGCAGATGTGTCCTAGAGCATGAAAAGCCGTTAATTTTGGCTGAGGCACATTCTGGGGCAGCAAGAGGTTATTACGTAGGAAAAGCTACAGCACAAAAGATTTTGACAGCTGGATTGTGGTGGCCCACAATTCATAAGGATGCAAAAGAATATTGCCACAGCTGCGACATTTGTCAGAGGACAGGCAAACCATCTAGGAGGGATGAGATGCCTCTAGTTCCGCGGGTAACTTTACAACCCTTTGATAAATGGGCTATTGATTTTGTTGGACCTATCAATCCCCCCTGCAAAGAAATATGGAGCAAGATACATTATTACAGCAACTGACTACCTTACTCGTTGGGCCGAAGCTCAACCAATCAAGACCTGTAGTGCTGCTACAGCCGCAAATTTTATCTTCGATAACATCTTGTCAAGATTTGGGTGTCCTAGAATTCTTATGAGCGATCAAGGATCACATTTCTTAAATAAGACTATTGAAGTATTGACTGAAGAATTTCAAGTATATCATCAGAAGAGTACTGCCTATCATCCTCAAGCAAATGGAACTGTCGAAGCATTTAACAAGATCCTTGAACACGCTTTGACGAAGGTTTGTAATGCTAACAGAAATGATTGCGACCTTAAAATTCCAGCAGTACTATGGGATTATAGAACCACCTGCAAGAAGTTGACAGGCCATACACCTTTTAGGCTGGTTTATGGACAAGAAGCAGTCATGCCCATGGAGTACATTGTACCTAGCCTCAGAATATCTGCTTTTACAGAGATGGATGACCCAGATATGATGAAAGAAAGGATGGAAAAGATACTAGAACTTGAAGAGAATAGATTCATTGCAGGGTTCCAGCAGCAAGTTCAGAAATCTAGAGAAAAATCATGGCATGATAGACACATCAAGAAGAAGCAGTTCCAGCAGGGTGATCTTGTGCTCCTATATGACAGCAAATTCATGAAATTCTTGGGCAAGTTCAAGACACATTGGAAAGGACCATATATAGTGCAGAAAGTTACTGATGGTGGCGCAGTCCAGTTAGCTAAATTGAATGGAGAAATTCTACCTAATTCTATGGTGAATGGAAGTAGGTTAAAGAAGTACAGGGACAAACTGGGACCCCTTTATCAGGAGTAACAGCATGAAGGACAGTCTAAGTACCAATAATAGTTGAAATTGGGTACTAGACTATAATGAAGTTGTTCTCAAAGCTACGAAGTGTTGAAGACTATCAAAGTCTGAAGGGTGAAGTTTGGTTGCCATATAGGTCAGGATGGGTCGAAGGTGCATATTGTGTCGAAGGTTCTTTTCAAGGCGAAGCTGAATTTAGTAGTTATGTCGAAGATTAAAGGTGTGTCACAGCTTAAACTGTGACAGATGGGACAAACTAGACTTGGCGGCGCCGGCATGCGAACTGCCCTCACTGCCTGCAATAATGAGATCTTGGGAAAATCTGGTGCCGTGTGGACAGGATTTCTGCCACTTCATCAGATTTAGCGTCATTAATGCACCATGATGATAGATTCTGTTGTGGGATTCTATAAGAAGCCACACCGGCCTGCGACTCCTGCATTGTGCACGTCTTTGAGTTTCTTCAGTTAGCACTATGTCGAATGACCATGAAGTCCAGAAGTTATTACGAGTGGTCAGGGAGAGAGGTCTGCTGAACCTTCTAAGTAATCCACGTGGGCAGCCATGCTTGACCAAAGCATGAAGAAAGGCAGAAGTTCGCTCTAAGGGGTCGGAAGAAAGGAAAAAGTGCGCTCTAAGCCACACAAAGAACAGCACCGGTCTTCACAAAAAAACTATGAAACATCTCACGATGTATCCTCCTGGTTTGGCAGAACCACGACGGCTGTTTTTCTTATGCACCTTGACACACAATTCTGGGGACCCTAAGTTGTGGATGGTCAAATGTTTGGCAAGCAGATCGAAGGATGGGGTCGCTGATAGATCCAGAATGCCTTAACCAGCATATTATGAAGGAAAGGAACAAGCATCCAACAACCGCATGTATGGCTTCAGCAAGCAGTGCACTATGTTTTTCCAACACGATTCTACCACCAGAAAAGCAGCTGAGTATCCCGAGACGGGCCACTGGTGAGTCTTAGGGGCCTGTTGGGGTGCGCACCCTAACGGTGCTTAAGATGGGTAACTTCACGGAGTTACGGGAGTTTGTAAGAGGAGTTATGACTCAAAATAGTCTTAGGGGTGTCAGGGTTGGGTAAAAACCTTCTTTTGTAATAAACCCATGGTTTAAATCCAGGGTTTAGGGTTCAGGGTGCCCATGGTTTAAGCCCATGGTTTTGTAATAAGTGCACTATAAATAAGCACTCTTGTAAAGAAATCAGTTCAGGCTTTTGATGTAAGATGAATTGATGCGAAGCTAAGGCTTGTTTTGTAAGAAGGTTAAGTCCCAGCTGTGTGCGTGGACGACCTCTACAGCTATGTGCGCAGAGGCCTGCAACTGTGTGTACGGATTTAAGGACTTGAAAGGATCTGCAGCTGAGTGCGCAGATCAGAACTGTGATTTTAGTAAAGAGTTGAATAAAACACAGTTCTGTGGACGTAGCCCCTACACTGGGGGTGAACCACATTATATCTGGTGTTGTGGTTCTTTGTGTTGTTTCTGTTATGTTCTTTCATGCATTGATAAATATATATCTGATAAATAAGATCACTGCTAACTAAATAACTTTGCTGTGAATTCCCAGTAAAGGGTTAAGCAAGTCACTGTCTGTTTATTTAGCTGCAAAGTTATATATGTGAATGTTGAAGCTCTGTGTATATGAATATAAGTTAGTAAAGGATAAAGGTACAGTAATATCCCTCTTCTGCTTGCAGAAACCTGATTCTGCGGCATCCCATAGTTGTTTCGGGTGAGACTGCAACCTGCTCGCAGGTTGTTGCCGAAAGGGCCAACACTGTGGGTTGTTTGTTGGTGCGAAGTGAATGCTATAAAACCCGGGTCTGCCCTATAGCCCAACAGTTATTCTCTTAGTTAAATATCCTAAGATAATGCTAGCTTAAAATGTTAAAAATCTAACATGGTATCAGAGCTAACCTAAGAATGAGACACTGTGCAGCTGTCGAAACTAGGGATTCCTACTTTTTGGATCTCTCTCCATATATTTTCGGCAAAATAATGTTGTACTGACTCTCCTCTCCAGGGCGCATATTTATGTCGAAGAAGAATCTGATTCTGAGCATTTTTAGTTTTTGACCTGACACTACTGCCGGAAATTAGGGCTTTCCACAGAAGTGAAATTTTTGAGTAAGCCCAAGCCTAGATTGATATCCTCCCCAAAATTGAAGTTTAGAGATCAAGATTAAAGTTTTTGTTTGGGTAGAACTCCGAGAAAGTCAAACCCTAATCTGCTCTTGAACCAACTCTGCAAAAATTCAGCTCCAAATCTAGTTCGGACATCTTAACATGGTAAGATCTAAATCTTTTGTATTTCCATTTGAGGTTATCAGTTAAGATGTCTCATCATAGCAAGATTGATGAAAATCTTAAGGGAGCTAATAACTTTCGAGCTTGCAAGTATAGAATTCCCTGGTCCTGGAAGAAAATGTGTTGGACTCCTACATCAATAAGGAGGTTCCAGTTCCAGAGGGAGATGAGGCTAAGGCCTTACATAAGAAGAAATTGGTCATGGTTAAGAGAATTATTACTGATTCAATCAAGGATCACCTCATACCACAAGTGTCCTCCCTAAAGACACCTAAAGCTATGTTTGATGCCGTGACCAAACTGTTTGAAGGAAAGAACATAAATTGGAAGATGAATATGAGAAACCAATTGAAGAATGTAAAAATCCAAAATGCGGAGACCATCCAGTCTTACTTTACAGGGGTCTCTCTGATCAAGGAACAACCGGAAGCAATGGATGAAGAAGTAGAGAATGCAAAAATTGTGATGACCACCTTGAATGGTCTCCCTAGGGCTTGGGATTCTTTCATTCAAGGGATCTATGCAGAAAGAATCTTGTCAAGTTTAGCAGACTGTGGGAGGAATGCTCACAAGAAGAAGCTCGAATATTAGCATGAGAAGAAAAGATGGGAAGTGAAGATCAAGCTCTCACAGTACAATCCAAGAAAAACAGAACAAGCCATCATAGAGGTAAGCACTATCACCAGAAGAGTAACTTTAGAAATTCTAAATAGTTGTCTAAGTTCATTTGCTATACATGTGATGAAAGAGGACACCTTGCAAGATATTTTCCTAGAAACAAATATATATCTCTCAAGAGGAAGGGAAAGGAGAAAAGACATCATGCTCATGCTACAAAAGATGATGAGCCTTCCAAGAAGAGAATCAAACAAAATAATGATGATTCTTCAAGTGATGAAGAATATGTCTTGATTTCCGCTCTCACAGGAAACATCACACATGGAAGCAATGATTGGATTATAGACAGTGGGGCTTCCAAACATATGACTGGATTCAAAGAATCATTTGTGAAACTATCAAAACATGAATCATCCCACAAGGTGAAACTTGGGGATGACTACCAATATCCAATAAAAGGTAGTGGAGAAAAATCCTACAAATTAGACTCTAGAAATTCTATGAAGATGAAGGATGTCTTATCCGTACCATGACTAAAGAAGAACCTTCTCTCCATCTCTACATTAGATACAAAAGGCATAAGAGTTTCATTTATAGATGGTGAAGTCATCATGTGGCCAAAAGGAAAGACTATTGACGATGCAGTAGTAATTGGAGAACAAGAGGGAGGACTATACAGATTAAAGGGCCAACTAGAACAAGCTTTGGTTCATGACTCAGTAGAACCAAATGAACTTTGGCATAGAAGGCTTGCACATGTGCACTATAGGGAACTACCACTTGCAAGCAAAGCTGTTGAAGGTATTCTAGAAATTCAAGGAAAACATGAAGGAGTATGAAAGGGATGTGCGAAAGGAAAGAACACAAAGAAGACATTTCCAAGTAGCGAAAGCAAGACTAAAGGAATCTTGGAAATCATTCACTTCGATGTATGCGGTCTGATGTCATCCAGTTCATTAAGCGGGTATGTATACTATGTTTCCTTCATTGATTATTTTTCTAGGAAGACATGGATATACTTCATGAATAACAAAGATGAAGTATTCAGCAAGTTCAAGGAATTCAAAGCCTTGATCGAAAACTACACATAAAAGAAGATCAAGATTTTCCATTTAAATAATGGCGGAGAATTCACATGAAATGAATTCAAAGAGTTATGCAAAGATTCAGGGATTAAGAGGGAGTTATCCACTCCATATAATCCACAACAGAATGGAGTTGTAGAAAGAATAGAACAATCATGGAAGATGCAATAGCAATGCTTCATGATCAAGATCGTCCCATGTATCTTTGGGCATAAGCTGCTAGAACAATTGTGTATGTACATAACCGTACTCCACATAGAGTACTCAAGAATAAGACACCTGAAGAAGTGTTTTTTGGAAAGAAACTAGAAGTCAGTCATCTCAGAATATTTGGCTATCCAATGTACATACACATTCCAAAAGAAAAGAGGACAAAGTTAGATCCTTCAGGTAGGAAGGGTATATTTGTGGGATACTCTGAAAGCTTGAAGGCTTATACTTCCCAGGATTCAAGAAGATCGAAATCAGCAGAGACGTAACATTTGACGAAGACAGAAACTTACAACAAATCTAGAAAGAAACCTGTTGAAGAACCTGAAGAAACAAAAGTACCCAAAATTCATGACACAACCATGAATGAAGCAATTCCAAAAGAAGATCGAGAAGCAGAAGAACCTCAAGAACCTATAGATCCACCTCAAGAAAAGAATCCTCATAAGAGGAAACCTGCTTGGGCGCAAGAAGCTATCCAAGGTGCAGAAAGATATGGTGCTCCAGAAGAAATACACAGAGAAAGGAAAAGAACCAGGTCCTGTTCAGGTTATGTAGCCTTATTATGTGACTTCATTGATAAAGAACATTCCAACTATGAAGAAGCGGCAAAATAAAGAATAGAAGGATGCTATGATCGAAGAATATCAATCGATCATGAAGAATGATGTTTGGGATATTGTCCCAAGACCAGAAGGGATGTCTGTTGTAACTTCCAAATAGATCTATAATATCAAGCATGCTGCAGATGGTAGCATAGATAAATATAAAGCAATATTTGTGGCTTGTGGTTTCTCCCAGAAAGAAGGAATAGATTATGAAGAGACTTTTACTCCTATAGCTAGATATACTTCCATTAGATCAGTACTTGATTTAGCTACAGTAATGAAGTGGAAAGTACACCAGATGGATGTCAAGACAACCTTCTTGAATGGTGTAGTAGAAGAGGAAGTATATGTGGAGCAGCCACTCGATTTTGAGACACATAACAAGGAGACTCATGTGTGTAAATTTAAGAAATCCCTGTACGGTTTGAAATAGGCACCCAGGACATGGTACGACAAAATTGATGGCTTTTTATCCATCTTGGGATTTTCCAAAAGTAAAGCAAATTCCAACCTTTACTACAAGGTTGAAGAAGGTAACCTAGTGATACTCCTACTATATGTAGGTTATTTGTTTGTAACATGTATGGATGGGTTGATTGCTGATACGACGAGGAAGCTTGCTGCCGGGTTCAAAATGAAGGACTTGGGTATGATGCACTATTTTCTAGGCATGGAGGTGTGGCAAAATACAGATGGAATTTCCCTGGGACAAGGGAAGTATGCAGTAGAGATCCTGAAGAGGTTCGGGATGATGGACTGCAAGGCCATGACCACACCTATAGCATCAAACCTAAAGCTATTGAGTGATGCTTCATCAGAAGAGGTTGATGCTATGATTTATCATCAGATGATTGGGTCCTTGATGTACATGACGAATACAAGACCGGATATTTGATTTGCTGTGAACACCTTGAGCCAAATCCTGACATATCCAAGACATGTTCACTTGATTGCTGCAAAGCATATTCTGAGGTACTTGAAGGGTACAGTTTATTATGGGCTCAAGTATGAGGTGAATCAAAAGATTAACCTGGAAGGTTATGTTGATTCAAATTGGGAAGGCAGTGCCATTCATAGAAAGAGCACTTTAGAATGTTGCTTCAGTATGGGATCAGGTGTGATCTCTTGGTTTAGTAGGAAACATTCCTATGTGGCACTAAGTACAGCCAAAACAGAGTATGTTGCAGCTTGTTCAGCTAGTTACGAGGTAGTGTGGCTGAGAAAGCTACTCTCTAATTTATTTGATCTCCAGATGGATGCTACTTGTATATATTGTGACAACCAGAGTTGTGTAAAGCTGTCGAAGAACCCAAGGTTCCATGACAAGTCAAAGCATATTGAGATCAAGTATCACTATATCAAGGATATGGTGCAAAGAGGAGTAGTGAAGCTCCAGTATGTTGTGACAGATGAGCAAATAGATGATGTACTGACCAAACCATTAGCCATATTAAAGTTTGAGTACTTCAGGGGGAAGCTTGGTGTTCTCTAGATCGAGTTTCCCTCCAAAGGGAATTGATGTGTATGTTGGCCCTTCTGACATGGTGGAAGCCCGAGCTTCACATGGTCAGATGTAAGTGTAGAGATGCTTTGATGTGACTGCGGGTTGTGTTGCCACATGATCAATGCAGAGATATTATGATGTGATTGTGGGATGTGTTCCTACATGATTAGTGTAGAGCCTTTCTAACAAGATGATGTCAGACGTAAGTGCAGAGCCATTCTGATGCGGTGTGTTCTCACATGGTCAGATGTAAGTGTAGGGCCATTCTGATGCGGTGTGTTCTCACATGGTTAGATATAAGTGCGGAGCCATTATGATGTGGTGTGTTCTCACATGGTCATATATAAGTGCAGATCCATTCTGATGCGGTGTGTTCTCACATGGTCATATATAAGTGCAGAGCCATTATGATGCGGTGTGTTCTCACATGGTCAGATATAAGTGCAGAGCCATTCTAATGCGGTGTGTTCTCACATGGTCAGATGTGGGTGCTGGGCCTTTCTGACATTGGTTTTGGATGTGTTCCTCCCATGGTCAGATGTGAGTGTTGGGCGTGCCTTTCTGACATGGTTCTTGGATGTGTTCCTCCCATGGTTAGATGTAAGTGATGGGCAGGCCTTTATGACATGGTTCATTCCATGGTCAGATATAAGTGTTGAAGACAATGAAGACCTACATGCAGGCTAGGCCTACAACCAGCATGAAAAAGGGATAGCTTTGTAGAACTTCTTGTGACGAGTAGAATTGAGATATCACCAATGCTGATGACCCAATGATGATCCAGCAGTGATGCTCTAGATCAAGTGATGATCCATACTTGATGATGATCTAGTGATACTCCAGATCAAGCATCAATACAAATTTGATGATGATCTAGTGATGCTCTAGATCAAGTGATGATCCAGACTTGATGATGATCCAGTGATGCTCCAGATCAAGTGATGATCTAGTGATGCTCCATATCAAGTGATGATCCAGACTTGATGAAGATGACTTGACGATGAAGATAACTTGAAGATGAAGAAGACTTGAAGATGAAGATGACTTGATGATGAGCCAGAGAAGAAGACTTGTGCTAATAAATTGTGTCGAGAGAATACCTTCCTAGTTAAGAGGGAGTGTTGATGTATTTGTAACTTCAAAATGTATTCACGTGTATATATTATGTATTGTACCCCGATGTTTATTCTGGGAAGTATCTGTAATGTAATTGAGTCATGTCATGCCCCGATGTTCCCATTGGGAGATTCAATAATGTAAACAAGTGATGTAAAGTCATTGTGGGTAACCCTCCTTATTGATTAAGGGTTAAAGTCCCTGCAGTTGTGGGGCCCTAGGGTTATTAGACTCTCCTAGAGAATTCGGCCCTAGTGATTTATTGTCAAGTTAGGAATTAGTATAAATAGAGAGTGAGCCTCTCTATTTAACAGACACTCACTCACACTCAGTTGTAGCACATAACCGAGAGAGAAGAAGTAGCCGATACAAGAGAGAGAGAGAGAGAGAGGGAGAGAGAGACTACTGCTGTCAAGAGATCATCTTCTATTTTTGGGGTTTTGCTTTTGGTGTTGATTCTATCTCTGAGGAAGTTGTGGGGTTTTCTCCTTTATGGTTTCCCCGAGGAAAATATGTGTCTATATCGTCTCTTGTGTTTGATTGTTGTGCTTGTTATTCTCTCAGTTAAATATCCTAAGATAATGCTATCTTAAAATGTTAAAAATCTAACACATTTATGGATCCAAAAGTGCGACTAGCCCTCCTAATATGGGTTCCTTTGATGGAGAAGAAAGTTGAACTATTTCAGAAAAAATTGCAGCTATGTTGTATTGGGGATCGTAATACTGATGATTTGGTCAAGCAAAGAAAGGAGTATATGCAAAAAAAAATTATGTTCGAAATTAGATACCATTGAGTGGTACAAAATGTGGTTGGTAGTATACTAGATTAATGAGTCCTATTTAAATACCTTATTGAATAAGATACACACCTACTCACGAAATCCAAGCAGATGATGATATAGGACAAGTGTAGTTCTAGGTAACTCCATGCAACCTCTAGAAAATGAAAATCAATGAAAACACCTATACCTTATGTTTTGGGAAATTATGGTCCTTATAACAACAAGCTATAACAATGAAAATATTTTTTTTCATTTTGATAAACCTCATGCATATTTTATGACACTTTTGGCCATGTTATGAACATTGAACAATAATATCCATCACATACAAACATGGGTAGAATCTATGCGAAGTTGGGGCATGAATCTACCTGCGTTGACCTTAAAATAACATGAAACAAGCCTAACTATTGAACCTAGACAAATTCTTGGTGATGGGAAACAAATTCCCCAGTATTGCATATAAAATTGTAGTGTTCCAAATGTATGCATTTTTTTTTAAAACCAACAGTGTCCTTTTTACAAACCTAAACTACTTCCAGCTTAGTAAGCTTGTGCGATTGTGTCCTTATACAAATATGAAATTATGTATAGCAATATAATGGGTTGTTTAAACACATTTTTTTCTGAGAACTCTCTCTGTCTCTTTTTATTATTTTAATGGTGTATTTAGGTATATAAAAAGACATCAAATGAATCAATGGATTATGTCATCTTTATATTTCGCAAGGCGTTTTACTATTTTTTTCTGCTAAAAAATGCTCCCAATGTGCCCAGAACTTTCACACACTACTACATGGGTGCTCAGAATTGGAAATATATTTAAAAATATTTGTGAAAAGATTATATTCTACAACTTACTAACTCATAAAGATCAGAAATTTCTTTTCCAAGTTATTCAATCATAGAAACAACCTGATAAATCAAACTATTTAAGGTAAGTTTTTAGATCAGATAGAACAAAGTTCCCCTGAATGTTATATGGTAATCACCATCATCAACTAAATGTGCATGTGTGCACATGCATAAATACCCAATACATAGCTCAATCAAACAAAAGAAAACATAATTATACCTTGATTTGTGGAGCTTCGCACTGTCTTCTTATGCTTTACCTTTCAAAACATCATTCAACATACTTCAATTTTTTTCCTGTTGCACTAGTTTCATGTTAAGACCCATCAAATAAATTTGTGTTTGTTTATGAAAGTAACAAAACCAATCTAAATAAACACAATACTATTCAACTATTCAAGTAAATTAATTGTTAATAATAGATCACCTGATAAAACATGGAGAACCAAAAACACTATGTATATAAGGCCATCGATCACA
>LPNX010538778.1:741662-836469 GCA_001517045.1 Pseudotsuga menziesii
AGCTAAAAGAAGCTTTCATTAAATCATTCTTTAAATCATTCATTAAACCATTCAATCATTCAACAACTGAAAAAAAAAAAAATTCAATTAAACCATTCATTTACTAATAGCAGATAAAAAAAATCGGTAAACCATTCATTAAAGCATTCATTTAACCATTCATTCATGAAATAGAGGAAAAAACCATGTAAATTTTTTTATTATAAATAATAATTACTCAATATTTATTTAGTCACTTCCTTTTTAATTTTCTTCTCTTTAAATATTTAGTCAAAGTCACATATCTCGGAATTTGATCCTCGGCCTCCCTACTAGACTACTCACAAGGTTGAACTTGCGGCAAGGGGCGATGGATTTTTGCAATAATATCAAAATCTTTCATTAATATATTTTTATTTTTATAAATACAAGTAATTGATTTAAAAAACCATTACGAAGGAGTTTTTTTACCTGGCATGGGCACATCAGCATGTTCATCATTATCCTGTACAGGCTCAACTTGTTCAGTGTTATCTGCATCTACATGCTTTGCAGTTGAATCATGTAGAATTAGAATTAATGTTCATCATCTACAATTATCTATACAAAACAGTAGCATATTAATAAATTCATTATTAGGAATCGAAGCATGGTCTTTGTCTGGTTGGTGTACATCCTCGACATGACTGGGATCATTACTTTCCTGCTAAAAAACAAATAAATGATTTATTTTATTTTTTTATAACGAATAAATTGCATGAGATTTAATAAATTATCATTAAACTATATATTTTTTATGTATCTGTGCACCAGATGGATCAACAGAAGATCATGCAGTATGACCAGACAAGATTCTTCGGCATTCAACAACATAGTCAAAGCCCTGTTCGAAGCCAAGCTTCATGTCTTTCGTAGTGGAAAATTCTTTGAACCGTTCGGCCTGCATATTTAAATGATGTCATTAATTTTACATTTTTTCCCAGAACAAAACGAAAATAATTTTCTGTATGATATTTGTATGCGGTTTCAGGTTTTCGATACTTACATATCGGGACACCAAGTTCGAGTAACCACCAGGCCCAAGATTGTGTTGACCAATTTTTTTCCATTCTTTTCTTGGTGGCATTAGATGTGTCTGAGAGCCTAATAAAGTGTTGAAATACGTTAGTCGATGTTCCAAAATTGATATAAAAACTAATAATAATAAGGCTTACCATTACATTTTGGAATGTATTGCATACCTCCCTATTCCTGGTGATATCTTTCCTGCTTTTCTCAGACCCTTCTCTTTTCCATCTTCCACCAGGGATTTCCACTCCATATATGGAATCATTGGAGGGTGCTCATACCTAGGGTTCTTTTGTAGGTGAACCCTATACTGGTCTTGGACAATCTTCAGATGTTGTCCAACCTTCTGTAGGACCTTCGATGTATCGAAGGTATCTTTTCCGAACAAACCAACAAAGCGGTTAGTCAGTGCATTCTTTAAAGATTTTGCATGCTTGTCCCACCTTATGTGGATGGTGGGCCTGAATATCTCCAAGGAAAAATCATTCAGATGTTTATAAAATATATCATTTCCTGTAAAACATTAATTCCATCACTAGTCAACATTAAAAAATATTATTGGTATATTAGACACAAATTATAAAAACTAAATTGAACAATCTATAATCACCTGGAATCTTCTCTATCTTTATTGAAACCAATTCTTTGTTTACCAAAAAATCTCATCACTACTGAATGGGTACTAGTGACACGAAAAGATCCAGGAAATGCATCCACCTCTCTATCTAACCCTGCATCTGCCCCTTCTTCTACAGCATCTGTTGTGGGTTGGTCAGCATCGGTTGCACCCTTTGTTAGCCTCGGGGGTGTTGCATAGCGTGTTGCTGACTGTTCAGTGGAAAATAAGGGAGCAGTATGTGGTGTACATGGTGTGGTTTGGTCACTGGGACCAACAACACCTTGACCACCACTGTAAAGTTGCATAACTTGCTATAAATTCAAACCATTGTATTATAAGTTCAATAGCATATAATGTTAAATATTATAAAGTTCTAAATGAATTTACTTTATTATTTGGGAACTTACTTCCAATTTTCGACATCTCTATAAAAACAATTGAATCTTTGATTCAATCTCTTGTGTTTGTGGAACTGTCAATGTCAGAAGAATCAGTTCCTCATTTTTTTTTTCTGTGGGCTTCTCTAGCACCCTCAACGGGTCTGTAGACCCACTAATTTCATTATCTTTCATCAACTGGGAGACCTCAAACTCTAAAGAGTGTTGAGATGGTGTTTCATAAACCGAATTCCCTGTCTACAACAAAAATATATAAAACTTTGCTTAGTCTTTGAAGCAATAGTGTGCACAAAAAATTATATTCACAAAAATTGTCTATCATGATAGATTCATAGGATTACATCTAGGTTTACCTGATGCCTAGATGAGGGTGTGGTCTGATCAACAGCTAGGTACTTACCTTGATCATCCACCTGCAAAAAAAGTAGAGAACATTATCACAATGAATGCAATCTGTAAAAGCTAACGAATACATAACAAAAATAAACATTATGCTACATGTTTTATATATGTACAATTTTGAATTATTTAGAATGTGGAATTACATTTAGGTTTACAGGTTGCCTCGAGGCTTTAGTCGTCTGATCAACATTTGGGGAATTTCCCCGGTCAGCAACCTACCAAAAAATAGACAACATTAGCATCATGAAAGCAAACATAAAAACAAAAAAATACATAACAAAATAAACATTATGCTACATGATATACATGTGTACGATTTTAAGTATTTCAAATGGAGAATTACATTCATGTTTACCTGTTGCCCCGATGCTACAATCGGCTGATCAATAGTCGGTTGGATTCCCTGATCAACACTCTGCATGGGAAATAGATAATATTATATAAATGAACCGAATATACTAATGAAAATACATAACAATAGATCTCCTTGTCTATCCTAAATTTATTACATTGGCAATATCGATGTATACCTGCTGCCCTGATTCAGGTCTACTAACATTTGCGGAGAGGGAAATGCCCCTGAGAGAACCCTGCATCAAAACATACTAAAAATTACCAAACGAAACCAGAATATTCACTAAAACAATTTTAAAAAATAACATTTTGATGTATACCTATTTACTCGTGGGTCGTGTACGCTTCTCACCTCCTACTGGGGTGATGAGCCCCCCATCACCTCCCTGTGAATTCAACATAGTAAATTTATTAGAAAATTATAATTATATGCTAACGAAAAATCCTATAGATGTTAAAATAATTAATAAAAGGTTGGGTAAATTGTTGGATGTACCACAACCATACTAACCGTGTTTGCATCTACATGATTCAAATTGTAATTAATAAGTAGTTCTTCGCCAGTAGCTATTGATTTAATGGCACATACAAAGATACGGTTTCCTTCACTCGACTCGAATATGCAGTTGGGTTGCTTAAGTGTAGACCCCGGTTGTGTACTATTTATAAACCCCGCAATATTATCAGTTGTTTTTGGCCTTCCGTCCATGTACAACGTTGCTCATTTATTTTGAGCTTTGTCTTTCAGTTGTATATAATTTGCTGACAATCCATATCTATGCATACTTCGTGTATATTGGACCAGGCGCATCCAATCATTGTAGTTGTAAGAGGGTCCAACATACTCCATCAATTCTGTACATCTACTATATCCAACCTTTATGCCATCCATGCAAAAGAACCCCAATCCATGTAATGACGATGGTGCAATTCTATATATCCTCTCATTCATACAAAAATCAGTGTTTACTTAAGGAATATCCCTAGGCACACATTGTTTCACTAGGTGTTTGTACCTTAAGGGAACCTCGATATCTCCCATTGTCTCATCATCATAGGAACATGACCCCCCTCCTTTGAGAAAAACTTACATGCGTTTCAATGAATTTTCTTTTGATCTTATGACATCTAGTTGATCTAGCCCTTGTAGACCTACTAGATGTCTCACTTTCCTCTATCCTTCCCAAACTCCCCTCGCTGGAGGAAGAAATGTTTGACAAATACCTGTTTGGTTCTAGCTGCACTATGGCTGGAAAAAAAATTGGCAAAAACATAGCAAAAAACTTGGAAAGACTTATAAGCGTGACATAATGTTGATATCATTATCCTAAATAATATCAATAAATCCCTAGCATCCCTAAAAAAAAAATTCATTTCTAATTCTGGGATGAATGTGGGCAAAGACAACATTCATACCTTCTTCTGGGCTGAGTGAGCTTCATTACTTCTTAGTATATGTGTAAGATTATTCAAGCTATTGGTTATGGTTACACATGTAATGACTCTAATATAAGGATATCATGTTCTATACATTATATATGTTGTTTCCCTAATATAAAAAGATAGTATATCCTCCTAATATGTCTAATGTTAATGTTATTATATTACTACAGTATCCATAGGAACACTGAATCATACACTACCCAATTAAAGAGATAAGGCTAATATGGACATAAATACCTAGGAATCAAGTACGATATCTATAATGTTACTCTTCACCTTCACCTTAAAAGGGTCAAGCGGTTCCATATATAAGCTCTAAGCTCACTACTTATGATGAATGGTACCTATGTTTCCATAATATATACTATATATTAATGTACAAGTAAGCAGAGTATCGAGTTTGTAAGCAGCTAACACCATGTATACATAATAATGAGCCTGTTCAACTATATCTTAATTATATGCTACTTTATTATAAAGGGTCTTTAATGAGACATTACAACATAAATTATTAAGGATGTTCCTTATGTGATCCACAATGTGCAAAATATAGGGTCATTTTTGGTCCTAAATCTCAAGGCAGAGTCTTACCAAACCCATGACATTGAGTCAACAAGCACAATACAATTGTTGTTTAAGACTTGAACCCTCCAATGTATAACCTAGTGTACACGTATGCCTTAAATTCATTCCCCATCTCTATAACCTATACAAGGATCTCTCATTACTAGCTTGGCTACAACCTTGCAGGCTTCTTTATTCATCCTAGGGCATCTTCATTATCTTATTTTTCGCTCATATCTTGGGCTTGTATACCCTAGAACCTCAAGGGAGGTCTCATACCCTTGATGGCACTATGGTTTATAAACTCTACATTGTCAGTAATTTTATTTACAGTAGTAGATCTAATGTTAATTGAGTATATATTGATACATATCTTTTATTGGAGATCAGGTCAACATCTTAGCTTGCAAGGAATTGTAGCTATGTATGTAGAATCCTCCAATAAGTGGATCTCTCTTGAATACCTTTCACAAATCTATTCTTCAACCCAAGGGGTTTCATCACCTACAATGGTAAATTCCATGTGATTTTCCATTGTTCTCTTTGCATTTCCATCATTAGGGTTTCTAAATTATTAAGGATGCAAAATAATGCTCGACCAAAGGGAGAGGAATTATTGGTTATGCTAGCACGGATATGTATTATATACAAATGTTTATAGAAATGAGGTCATAATATTATTATTGAAGTTCGGAATATTATTACTGAAAGATAAAACATAGAGGATAATTGAAGTGCTAGGGTTTGAGTCCATATGGGAATATGGGTATGGCATTGAATCAAAAACACCAATCCCTCCATGTAAATCTATGTCAATGGTGTTGATTGTTGAACTCCTCGTTCATAGGCATAGAAAAACTGTAACTTTCACTTGAGCCAAAATCCCTGATTAGGCATGTCAAGCTTTTTCTACAATATTTTTAAGGCTTGGCCTTAAAAGTTTTGCAATTTACACTTACAGCCAATGTACAAAGCTCAAAAATATATTACAACAATTCCATTATATATGTGCCTCAAATTATACCATTAAAATTGAATATATCCAATAAAGAGACAATATTCCATTGAATAATCAGTCCATACATTGCACAATTCAGACATGATGTTATCAAGTCTTAAGAGGAAAAACATATCACTCTTCACAACCCTCCTATGATGGCTAATAAACACTATATTAGCAGAAGTATTTTTCAGCTAGGAAAAGAAAAGAATAGTACTTGACAACATCCTTATAATGCAAAATGATAGCCTTTTATATCCCAAAATCTAGCTCCAAATCTACAAATATATCTTCAGCATTCAACCCAATGGCCTAGGACATTTCTCCACAATGGAAGAAACACATTGCAAATGAGGATCTGCTATTCTTTTGCAGGTTTCCATCCAACTACCACCAACACAAAAATAAAATGAGGCCAAAACCCAAGGATGTTAGCCTTGCAGAGTTCAAATGTTCTTGACATATTCACCAACATGCCACTTGTCCTCTCCTAACATGAGCACTCTTTCTTAGATGACTTGCAAGGATTCTTGGAGTGGTGTGACCTAGAGATGTGTGCACAAAGAGCCTCAAATGTGGAGTTCTCCTCTTCTTAAATGATGCCACATGTGAGCAAAGGGCCATTTAATTCTTAAACAAAATCAAACTCTTACTAAAAACAACTCCAAACAAGGTGTTCCCTAGAGAAGGGTGCAAACAGTGGGCTTGATATAGAACTCCATCGTAAAGTAGCCCCCACACAACCATGTTCTTGGGATAATATATAAGTATCAAGGATCAACTCTTCCACGTCTGAAACGATGGACCAACTCCTCCAAAATAATAATAAATTCCATAAGAGAGGGGAGCAGCCTTGGTGAGTGTGAAAGTGACGAGCTAGGGTTTATTTGGTAGCCCTTGGATCTAGGTAGTTGAAATTAACCTTGAGATACTTATAATTGGAAAATAGATAAATCCTTTATGTCTATCATATATCCAAACACAACACCAAACACTTATGACAGTCATGTCAAATGGATGTAACATCCCTCATTTCATTATGCAATTATCAGTTAGTTATAAGACTGTCCATTCATGTCAATAAAGGAAAGAGAACATCATGTGTTTGCATATGAGGTCTGAAATGTATTGTAGGAAGTGCCCTAGTTTGTGACCTATTTGTAGCTGGGACATGATTGTGTATGATCTTCCTAGGATTGGTTATCATTGTTTATACCATCTAGAAGTTCGGGATTACTGTGTAAACCCTCTAAGGGCTAGGTCATGATTATATAAGCCATCTAGGGCTGGTCGTGGATTGTGGTGACATCCCCAAGCTAGTCATAGACTGTGGTGGCCCTCCCAAGCTGGGCCATGGATTGGTGTGACCTTTCATTCCAATTCAATTCATAATTCCCCTTTCCTTTGTTGTTTTGAGAGTCATTTTTATGTTTAGGAACACAGAGGGGGTTGGGTAAGAGACCATTCATAGGGGCTCTGTCTTCTGGATAGTTTCTCTTCATGGTAGGCTACTCATCAAATGGAAAGAATCGCAGGTTCCATAACATCATAGTTGGTTCTCCTAGAGGGATAGTTCCAGTAGGTTCACTCTCAAATTTCAATAATAAGCATAAGCCCACTTACCCGGAAATAATTGATTAAACGATTCATTGATCATATTTGAAGCTGCTCTACATGTGGAATCAGCTAATGTGGAAAAATCATATTTGGCACATTGAAAAATTTATCATTTTCTTTGAATTGTGTTTGTTGTATAATTCAATCTGAGCCAAACCTAGTATCAATATGAAATTGAACTCTAAATGGTTAGCTAAAGATAATGAAGAAGTATGGTGAGTGATAATTAATCCATTTGGACAACCTCCGATGGCTATAAACTCAGAGTGCTTGGGTGGCAGGGTTTTGGACAAAGTCCTGGATAACTAACACAGACTTGATGAACCTAGCCTGGCTGATGGTGGCATCTATTATGGAAAGAAAGAAAATATTAGAGACATATTTTCGAATTGCAAGTTCAACAGACTACAATGGTCTTATACAAGACAGTGGGCTTATGATATTTTCTATAATCTTAGAATCCAAAAACAACATGTCATGTAGTATTGTATGAGAAAATAGGATGTTTCTAAATGGTATTTATTTGCAATATATATTTTATGCTTCAATTGGCATACTTTCTCATATCTTAAGATACCTCTTATATTGTTTTGTTTATGTCTATGTCTATTGAGGCTTGTATAATGTTTCAGTCTATGTCTTTTGGTTTCATATCCCTAGAACCCAAACACACAAGGAAGCTCATGGAGGAAAATGTCTGTGTCTTTTTGGTTTCAGATCAATTGCCCCTTTACTAGGCACAACTATTATTCGAGGTAAGGGGTTTTGAATCATCGTCTTATAGCTCTCCTCTGTATGTAGTCTTAGATTATACACCTATGTGAAGGGAATACCGTGACTGATAATTGTGCTCATATTTATGATGATTGAAAAATGCAGATTCGTGAAGAATTAAAGGCGTATTTCACACAAAAATGGCATCCAACCAAACTCTGTAGCACATTATGTCAAACTCATAAATTTTAGGTGAAGTAAGTGTGGGTACTAACCAATTTTCAAGGCATTGCGTACTTTGTGGATTCTCAACCTCCTCGACGACCTCCTTGACTTCCTCTATGTACTCCTCAACCTCCTCTATGAACTCCGCAACTTCCTTAGCCTCCTATGTGAACACCTCAACCTCCTTTACCTTTGTTACGAACTTCATGGTGAACTCTGCAAACTACTTAACCTCCCCAACCTACTCTATGAACTCCTTGACCTCCTTGAACTCCTTTTCCAACTACTTGACCTCCTTTGCGACCTTCATGGTGACTTCTGTGACCTCTACAAACTCCTTAACCTCCCCAACCTGCTCTATGAACTCCTTAACCTCCTTGGCCTCCTTTTAGAACTACTTGACCTCCTCTGTGACCTCTGTGGTGAAATTTGTGACCTCTGTGAGCTCTAATGAGAGGGCAGGAGTGTTGGAGCCCCTGCGAAGGCCAACTATCTGTGCTTCTGGATAGGTATTGGAAACCTATGAGCGCCACCTAGATTTGCACGACACGGTTTTGGAATGGTATGCGAACTATCAAAACATAGAAAATAAGAGAAGCAAGTAAACCTGTACATAAATGCAAACAACCCACATGTTTTATTAGATAGGGAAACAAATTAATAGGGATCCAATGCAAAGTGGAGTAGGGTTTTTTTTTGTATGAATGGTGTAGAACTTATATATCACAGGTTAACAACTTTGGGTTATTTTTGTTTGTTGATGCAAGAACATACAAATTTCCATTTTGGAAACCAATCTTACTTCTTGACAAATCCCTAGGGTCCTTTCTCTCTGATTATACTCTGTTGTTTTATTCTAATAAAATGGCCATGCTATATTTTCATTGGAAAAAGTAACATGAGCACAAACATAGTGTCCACAAGCATATGGTTGGTGGTCATATTTGTACATCACATGAAGGCCAAAATTAGATGTTTCATTAAGGTTGATCAGACTATTAAATTATATATCTAAAAAAATCACCAAAAACATCTAGCTCAGCTAACCAACGTGAAAATTAACATCAATGAACAATAGAAATAACAATTGCATCAAGATTCTATGAATTGTTGGATCAAGATAAACCTCAATACGCTCCCATTTGTCATTTCCTTGCTCATGCTTAATATGTATCTCTAGCTTAGAAATGGCTAGAGCCACATTAGGGAACTTATCAAACCAAGGAAATTTAAGGGAACATTAGGAACATTTGGTTGGAGTTAGTTGTCACATCACTTTTGAATCCTGTGAACAATACGATCTACTCTGGGTCAAGGTCGTCCATCACCATATATTTAGGATTGAACTGAACTGATTATAACATGTATTGTATGGATCTATTGGATCATGATACAAGGACACCCACTAAAACATATAATCGTTGACATAAATGTGGCAATTCCATATCTAAGGATCAATTATAAAAATAAATGTGTTTCTTAATTCTTACAATATAATATAATTCTTAGATTAAGTCAAGAGCATAATCTAAACAAAACATGAACATCTATAAATGAAGAATGTTGATAGTAAATGATAGTATGCATGTTGGCATTGGAAAATAGGGTTATAAATGATGACGATGATGATGATGACGATGATGATGACGACGATTATGATGAAGATGATCATGATGGTGATGATGGTGATGATGACGATGGTGATGTGGATGGTGATGATGATGATGATGATGATGATGATAATGATGATCATCTTCATCATCATAATCATCATGAAGACCATTATAATGAACATGATGATGATGATGATGATGATCATCATCATCACTATGATGAAGACGACGATGACAATGATGATGAAGATGATGGTGATGATGACGAAGACAATGATGATCAACATGATGATGATGGTGACGTGGATGGTGATGATGGTGATGATGATGAAGACGATGACGATGATGATGATGATGACGATGAAGGCGATGATAATGAACATGATGATGATGATGATGATGACGATGAAGACGATGATAATGAACATGATTATGATGATGATGTTGATCATGATGATCATGATTATCATCAAGATGAATACGACGATGATGATGATGATGATGGCGATGGTGATGATGATGACGATGGTGATGTGGATGGTGATGATGGTGGTGGTGATGATGATGATGATGATGATGATGATGATGATGTTGATCATGATCATGATTATCATGAGGATATTGAAGACGACGACGAAGACGACGACGATGATGATGATCATCATCATCATCATTATGATGAAGATGATGATGATGAACATAATGATGATGAAGACGATGATGTTGAACATCATCGTAATGACGATGATGATGAAGACGATGATGACAATGAAGATGATGATGATGAAGACAAGGACGATGATGATGATGGTGGTGATGTTGATGTTGATGATGATGATTATGATGATTATCATCATCAAGATGATGACGACGACGACGATGATGATGATGATGATGATAATGATGATTATGATGATGATTATGAGGGTCATGATGATGATGATAATGATGATGATGATGATGATGATGATGATGATAATGATGAAGCTCTTGATGATGATGATGATGATGATGATAATGATGATGATGGTGCTAATGATGATGATGATGATGAATATGATGATGATGATGATGATGTTAGTAACTCTTTTTAAAAAAATAAGATAAAAGAATAGGTATAATTAAATATTTACCTTTCAATATATTTCATCGTCTTCTTCATCCAATTCATCATCTGTATCATCAGATACAGAGTCAACATTGTAAGGATTGGCCATATCATCATCATCATCTAAGTCAATTATGCTCATCATGTCATTGTCGGTATAATATTCATGGGAATTATCTGCTACATCATCCGATTCAAGTAATTATTTGAAATCTTTTGTTGGATCATCATCATCATCATCATCTAACTCATGTTGATCATGCTCTTCATCATCGTATTCTTATTCCAGAGCACCCTCTTCATTACCATATTCTAGGTTATACTTTACCTGCCTTCCCCTTGGATCATGTCTCACAACAAATGACCAGCCCGCTTTACTTGGAACCTCTGAGTGAAATACTTGTTCACATTGGCTTGGAAGAACATAGGGCTTCGTTCCTGGTTCAAACAACCTTGTATTTACCATGGTAAATCCATTATCATGTTCAATAATAGTTCTATTGGGATCACGTTGATTCAATCGTAAACTGTACCATTTGACAACGAATAGAACTATCTTGAAGGATTTAAAGTCACTCTGTAGAATATCTTCCAAATACCCATAGTATTGATTTTCTGAGAGTTCTGAATGTCTGTCACTTCTAGATGAAACATTGGTCACCTCAAAGACTACACATATCCCACAATCTGATGTTTTCTTTGTTTCAGCCAATTTTTTTATGCGATACTACAACCATTGCAAACCATAACCTTATGGTGGTTTACCTGCAACAAGCAATACACGGAAAGATTACACAACAATTCAATAGTTATGCAACAATTCATGGAAAAGAACAACATGTATGTCAAAATGTAGTTTGCAAAATAAAAGATTTAGATTGGTTGATTAATATGCTTGCCATTTTATCTTTTAAACCATATGCTAAATCAATTTCCCTTTCTGTAATATTTCTATCTCCATTGTGATGTGCTGCTTTTACCAATGAAGCCACACCTTCCCATGATATTCCATGACTCTATTTTTCACATTGTTCAATCCATACCTTCATCCAGTCAAGATTGTTTGTGATGTATAAATGAATTGCATCCCATTCTTGACCAATTGCTTGATGACAATAATCATTAAAATGAAAAACAGGTTTAAATTTCCTGAACAAAGTATATGCTCTTAATTGATGCAATAATAAGAAAATGAAATTAGAATATGAACGATATAATAAACATCCACTAGCTAATAATTACCTTTCACCTTCCTCGATCTACCTTTCCCCTTTAGTTTCTTCCCTTTGAATTTGTTATTGGATTCCAAATCACAAATGCGACGTAAATTGAGATTTGACGCTAAAATAGGGAGATATTCACTAACATACAACATGTTTTGGTATACCATATATCCTTCCATCATAGAACCCTCAGCATGTGATCATTGTCTCACCAAACCCTTCATAAATTTCAAGTGTATCTCAACCATCCACATGGACCTTGAGTGCACAGGTCCACACAACTCAATCTCCTCAACTTGGTGTATGAGGTAGTGTTCCTGTGCATTGAAAAATCCCAAAGGTAGATGCTTCTACATTTCACACATGAGACGAGGAATTTCTCTCCTCCAATACTTTATATATTCTTTATGGATTTCTTTATATGTCAACCATATACAAGTGATGCAAACCAATAATGATATTTAACAAAAAAAACATTAAAATTGCATATCATGAAATAGTGGAAAAAAAACAAATATAAATTATACAGACAATTAAAGAAACACTAAGCACATGAAACTAATCACTAGTTACCTTGTGTATTTACCAAGATTATATATAACTTGTTTGACATTGTTGTCGAAGTTGTCCAAGAGAGAGAGAGTTATAACATACTATATCAATATACAAACCATGCCATTTATTAAACAAAGAGTATACAAACAAGAAAAAAATATATGCAATAAAATGAAAAAAAAATAATTATATGGACATAACAATAATAATTACCTTGCTGAAGACGTTCCAATCATTTGTTTTGACCCCCGCAAAATCTTCTTTTTTTGTTATGATATTCTTCAAGTTCACAAAAAATCCAGTGGGAAATTTAATTTTCCGCCTTACTTCTTTGACAACATTGCTTTGTTGCTCCATAAACATCCATGGAATTGAGTTTATATTAACTTGGTCTCCGTTGCTATGAAATTGGATGATGTCTTTCATTGCATGGTTGCTTTCTTGAATGTCTTTGAAAGCTTTCACAATTTTATCTTTCTCCCTCCTTAGCTCCAATAGTCACCATAATGTTTTAGTCACATTCTTTCCAATATGGATTGTATCAAAAAAATGAGAAATTTGTAGGTTCTCATAGTAGGGAAACCTGCTGAATTGTATAGGATAACTTTTAATTCCTCACGGAAGCCCATTAATTCCTTCATGATCACAATGGACATCATGAATATTAGTTTATAAATAAATTACATAATAAATCATATATGACCACTACAGTAAAAAACTCACAATAAAAATTAAAATACATAACAATTCATATACGATGATCCATACGTACCATGATGACGATTTCTATTGTATTGCATCTTCCAAAGGTGAGGTGTCACTCTCTGTGGTTTTAATGCAGTCTCCTGCTTCCCATTGAAAATATTTTTTCAGTTGCTCTATACCTATGATTCTTAGAGAGGAAATGCCTATACTCATAAAACACCTCCTTTCTTAATCTTTTTGAGCGACGAGATTTAATCTTAGGACCACAAACTGGACATGCAAATTTACCCTTTGTCTAAAGACCTACAATATATAGATATGGAATATCTATGTCAATTATAATTATATATAAATTATATTAACTACTTCATATAATTAAATGCAATTAAAGTGGAACTTAAAAATACAGACCACAAAATTGGGTTAACCCAGGGGCATCGTGTATTGTCCATACAACCATTGCATGGAATTGAAATTGCCTTTGTCATATTGGTCTAGATACATCATACATAGTGATGCCATTCCATAACTTCAATAGCTCATCTATAAGAGTTTATATATATACATTCATATCTTTGACTTGGAACTTACTTGATGATGAAAAGTACATATAAAATATATCATTATGAGAACCATTAAGATATATAAACCATGCACAAGAGTAAACTACAAAAATATACAAATGAAATTAGGAAATATAATATGACAAATGAGATGCCACAACTAAATTAGAAATAAAACAATCCCAGACACAAAATACCTGGAATAATCATCAACAACATTATGTGCTCCGGCCTCTTTATTGAAAACCATGGAGGAATGTTATTGTTGATAACAAAAATAGGCCACACCGTGTAAATGGATTAACACCATCTGTTGCCAAAGAAATCCTAATATTACGTGGTTCTTCTTTAAAGTGAGGCCACTTTTCCTCCATATCTCTAAAAGAAGAACTGTCTGCAGGAATTCGAATAACATCATCTTGACTTCTGTTCCTGGCATGGTAATCCATAAATTGCATTATGTTTTTGCACCTGAATAGTCATTGCAAATGTGGAATGATGGGAATATAACAAAGAACCTTGTGAGGCACCTTTTTTGTTACTTGATCTGTTTCATATCTAGTTATATGACATTCCAGACATTCTGTTGCAAATTCATGTTGATTATAATATTTAACATGGTCATCGAGGCATGCATGAATTTCTTCATAATGCATTCCAATCTCTTTCATGATGGAACATAAATCTCGATATGTGTGAGGTAAAATATTTGATGGTGGTAACAAAAATTCAGCTATCAAGCTACATCAAAAAAAAATTATAGTTAATGTAATAAATAAATAATATTAACGAAACACACTTCATCTATATGATGATCAATAATGAATTAACAATACAATTATTATAGGAATACAAATAAAATTTATCACGGTCGTATATATGTGATGGATTATTTTACATACCTTAGAATCTGTTTGATTTATATGTTTGAAATACCATTCATAACCTTCAAGTTCATTATCAACAATACAATAGAGAGAATATTTGTTTTGGAGCCTTCATAAAGGGCTTCATATGCCTTATCGAGAAGAGGTATATCGTTTTCATTATCAAATTCATCACTATTTACATTATCATAGTCATTGTCATCATCCATTCTAACATTAAATGAATCATGGATCAATGTATTTGTACCATCATCTTCAACTACATTATTAGTATGATCATCTTGTTCAATATGATCATTCACTTGTTCTCCATTAAACATAGACGCTCCATGATCCTGATCCGGAACTTGTTCTGAAAGCACTTCCTCTAGATGATATGTCGTAGGGTATATTTCCTTTATAAATATATGGAAACATCAATAGATATACATTAATATAGGAAATATTAAAATAATACATACATTTACCAAAGCAAAGAATATAAAAAAAATTATAATGCTAAACCTACAAATGGACGATATTCATCCCCCCCCCTCAGCGTGCCCATGTTCCCTGCAATGTTTTGTGGTCGTTGAGATCAATATTCTTCTCCTCTTAAATCCCCTACATTGAGTCCATGGACAATAACATTTTCCATCACCCCTTAGTTTCATTGCATCCCATAGTATAGCAAGCAATTGTCGATTGTTTTCGTTTGGATCAGGAATATTTCTATTTGAAATTTTGTCACAAACTTCGTGAATGAATACTATCGACAATCTTAAAAAATCAAGTTCCACACATCACAATTTTCTCAAACAGAGGTTTGTCAAAGAATAAAAAAATCCCCGCAAATTGTCTATCGAAGAATTTTTTTTTTATCAGACGCCCGTTGAAGAATAAAACAATACCTGAAACCGTCCATCGAGGAATAAATAATTTTTGAAAACCTTTCATTTCTTCTATAGCAAACATGTCAGAATGTTTAAAAATGTTTAAATTTATACTTGCATCGTCGTCGAATATCCGACGATGTGAACATAGTTACCGTTGGAAATATGGGTCAAACAATTTGAAATATGTCTTTATATTATTTTAAAAAATAGCATATACACATCAAAATTATGACACCCTATTGTTGGATATCCGATGACATCATCTTCGCATATTCGACACTCTTCTGTCGAATAGCCGATGACAGTGCCACTAATATGTCCATCACAAATTCGACAAGACACTGTCGCATAACTGACGACGATACCTCAGTCTAAAAACCTACGCTAACGATGTTGAAAGTTAAACGATGCTAAAATAATTTGTAAGCTACAGTACTTTTCATCATTTCAATTTTACACATTCGTACGTTCCATCGAATGTCGTCGGATTCTGTTGTAGGATTTCGGGTTCAAATCCTGTTGTGATGGCATAGCATAAGCAGCCACACCAATTCGAATTGAATTTGGTTTATGGATGGATTTGGAACCTTAGAAGACCAATAATGTTTATAAAATTCAGGGATCATCCATAAGAAGGCCCTTTTGATCATTTGTGAAAATTGTTATTGTGAAGAGAGAGAGCTAGTGGATGACTAGTTCATGCCTTAGCCAATTTCGAGGGTGAAAGATTCCCATCCTAGTTGGTGTTTGGAGAGGCCACTTAGGTCTTTCAAGGAGATTCAATGGAGTGATAAGTTAAATTTTCAAGCTACAGCAGCTCATGGCCATATCAATTTCATCTTTTTCTTCCTTTCATCTCAAGTTTTCTCACCATATTTCAGCTTTATGGAGTGAGGCGCACTTGGCGAGATATTCATATCTTTGGGGGATATTCTCTTGCTCCGATATTTTGTATTTTGATGTAAATTATATTATATTTAATTTAATAAATATCTCAGGTCAAAATTCCAAGAAATCTCATGTATTATTGCTCAATAATGAAGAAACATTGTCATTTCCCCACTACCTTGTTGTAAACTCTTGTAATCTTGATGGATTCGAATGGATGTATAAAATATTGTTGATTTATGAATGAATGGACTTTAATTAAATTATATTATGGGTTTCATTTTTAGTAACTGAGAATTTGTGTCCATTGGGTCGAATTTCATAGCAATTGGAGCAAACTACACCTCATTTCCCCAAGGGTCCAAAACTACATTTTTATATTTGATTGAAAGAAGTGATAATAGCCATGGGAGGTTGATTGGTTATGCATATGAGTCTATGATAATTTATTATAAGAATCCCCTACTTCAATTTAGTAATTAAAGTGGGTTTCTACACATTTGGGAAGCCATTTCTACCACTTACCCTGAGGGGAATTTGAGCCCAAAATTGCCAGTAAAATCATCTATCATGTTCAGAATTTAGTACAGAATTGTAGAAGTGATTGGAGGGCCATAATACATCCCTGAACATAATAATTTATTTATTATATCATTCATACACATTCTCTTAATATTTGGGAGCAATTGGGCTGATTTGGAGACCAAGACACTAAAACTAGTCAAGAGCCAAAATTGGAAAAATTGGAAAATTGGGCATTTTGGTAAAAATTTAAAAAAGGAACATTACAAGTGGTATCAAAGCATGGTATTGGCACCTTATGGTGTTAAAAAGGATTCAAATCAATAAACCACCACCCTTAGAATCTGAATTGGAAGGTGCTCGGCTTGTCGAAGAAGAACTAGAAGAAAAAAAGGTACCTTTGACTAAAGCTATGGCTCACGAGGAAGAAGACTACACTAAGGATAAAATAGAGTATTTCAAACTTATAAAACCCATGTTTGAATAAATATCCAAGGACATGACCCAACATATGGTAGACATAACCCAACAAATAGCAAAAGGATTTGAATTGATGGCCAGTCAAATGGGAGCAAAGGGATAATAGGAGATAGTGGTAGTTCACAATCAGTAGAAAAGAAGACAATGGGTGAGCACATTTTCTCATGAACAGGACCTCATAATAGAACCCATGAATTTCATAGCACACCAAGTCCTACTGCACCTAAATTTCTTATTCCCAAAGAAGAGACTAACATTCAATTTAAAATTGATACAATAACAAAATAATGGGCTAAATTGGATGAAGAGTGTAGGAGAAGTATAACATTTGAGCGGTACTTCACCATGGAAAACAAACTAAAAAAGAAGGAGGACAATAAGTATCTACACCAAAACAAATAATTGAATTGTGCCATAGGTAAAGTGCCACTTCCTACTTTCAATGGTTCATCTCAAAGTTCTTCTAACACTTGGGTGCAAAAATTGGATGTGTATTTTTAGTTGAATCCAATGGTGGAAGAAGATGCTTTAAAAATGGCTATTTTGCACTTGGATGGAGATGCCAATGAATGTTGGTTCCATGGCCTAAAAACCTTGGGTCATGATTAGGTTAAAACATATGGGGAATTTGTTAACAGGGTATTAGAAAGGGTTGAGCAAAAATATCCAGAATTGTCTTTCAAAGAACTAGCACAATTGAAGCAGGTAGGGACTCCTATTGAGTATATGTTGGAATTCCAAAGATTATCAGTTAAGGTAGCTAATGTATCTATGGGAAGGTTAGTATTGTTGTTCATTAAAGGTTTGGAAAAGCCCTTAAAATGTTTGGTCAAATCCTGCAAGCCTACTAACTTAAATGATGCAATGAGCTTGACTAGAGATCTTCGAAATATGCTTCCTAGAACAAGGTTTCCTCCCAAGACTAAATTCAGATTTGATAGAAAGACTTGGAAAAAGGATGCACCTGATAAGAAGTTTTGGCAAAGAGATACATCTAAAAAGAATAATAAAGAAGGACAAAATAGGGATGAACTTCGAAGGAAAAAGTTATGCTTCACGCCATGGACACTAACTAATACATAATATCAAAATTGCGACGGTTTTTCGTTGCTATTTCCACGTTTTGTCGTCTCAATTGCAACAATAATGGTCGTGACGTTTCGTGGCACTTATTTCGTGGATCTAACAATGAACTTTACAAGACGTCGATATAGAGACGAAAACTGGCCGCCATGTGTCTTCTGTACGGTGGCCTTGAAATTGATTTTTCAGAATTCATTTTCTACGTTTCGTTGCTCTACCAACAAAGTTTTCATCTCTATAACGATGAAAATATGGCCAAAAATTGCTAGAAAAAATCTAGTTTTCACACAGAACCGTGGAACAGTTTTGACGAACGTTTGTCTCTCTATCGACGAATTCTGGAATTTGAAGAGAAATTTCTTCCACGCAAAAACGTGGAAAACCAATCTCTATCAATGAAATTTGCGATGGTGTTTCGTTGTTGTTTCCACGTTTGGTCGTCTCAATTGCGACAATAATGGCCGCAATGTTTCGTGGCACTTATTTCATCTCTATAATGATGAACTTTATAAGCCATCAATATAGAGATGAAAACTATGCACCACATGTATTCTATACGATGGCCTTGAAATTGATTTTTTTTAATTCATTTTCTACGTTTCGTTTCTCTAACGACAAAAGTATCGTCCCTATAACGACGAAAATATGGCCAAAAACTGTTGCGAAAAATTTTGATTCCACACAAAACCATGAAATAGTTTCGACAAACATTTGTCTCTCTATCCACGAATTCTGGAATTTGAACGGAAATGTTTTCCACGCAAAACCGTGGAAAACCAATCTCTATCGACGAAATCTGCAAGTTGAACGATAATTTTTCCATGAAACTGCGTCTCTATAGAGACAGTATTCGTGGAAAGCCACCCGGGGTTTCTATGGTTTTGTAGTACCCGCGATGAAACCAGGAGGTTTAAAAAAATTAAAAAACTGTGGAAAGGAACATTCCTTTCCATGGTTTTGGATCTTCAATAAGTGCTTGTGATTGATGTGCAGTCTCGTGGACCTTTTAATTCTGTTTTAGACTCAATTTAACCAGCGCTACAAAGCATATTTCCAGAAGGTAATTCCGAACCACACAGTGGGGAAAACCTACCATGTGATTTGATGTTTTAGGGATGAGTTTAATACATGTAAATGATAGAATTTTTCAGATCTTATAAAACAGAAAATGAAAGATGAATTAAGATTTAAAATGGCATAAAAGTTGTGATTAGTGCCTAACAAATCCAAGTTAGGAATATGGGGTCAATTGAGGATCTCATGGAGGATTTACTGATTAAAGAGTAGATAGGGTTGAATGGTTCAAACCCAATCTGCTCCCTAATAACTAGATCCACTTCAAAAATCTTCAATAGGAAAATCCTAAGCTAGACATTAGATATTTGTCAAACAAGAGCCACGAGGTGGCAATGTCACCGCAATTCCTAAAAATTATTACTACAAGAAAAAATGCTATAGAATGGCAATACACCATTGTTTCAACCCCAACAAAGCTTCCCATGCCAAACCAAGAAATTTATCATAATACACTTGTAATATAACTACAAATGGTAGCTTTAGAGATGGAGGATAAAGGATAATTTCTCTTACTAGGTTTTAAAACTTGAGACTCCTCTTCCCCATGAGAAGGTTGGAAGAATCTTGGACGACAGGAAAAGCACCTGCACTTCCACCGAAAAAAGGCTTCTTGTGCAATATTTTGGTTTGGTAGAAAATAAACAGGAACAAAAACTTCCAATCTTTTGGTAGAAAATGAAAAATAAAACACAATTTTAAATAGTAATTTAAAGAAACAATGAAGAAATGGAGCCAAAACCTGAAAACAAACAGTTCTGATAGAGGTAAAGTGGTTAAAAAATAGAGGTGGGAAATGCACAGAGAGAACATAAGAGTGATAAAAGCAGGGAATGGCAAAGCAAGAACACAACATAGACAGTTAAGTCTGATATTATTATGTTTATATACAAACATTGGATAGGAAGCATGATGAAGAGGCTAGAAATGAAAATAGCAAATTTATATTATACGACAGGTACAAGCAAGTCATATAAGATATTAATGCCTAGGGAGAATGTAGGAAATGCAAGAACCCTTACCTTATCAATCTCCTTTCGTCAGGTCCATTGGTCCATACCACTTGCAAAGAGTTGTCCTAATAAACGGAAAACCACTGTGTTGTCTAGAAATTGAATTTATAAATTAAATAAATAATCCATTCCTAGACCTACACACAAGTGGTCATTTTGCTAGGCATGGAAAATATCAAAATACTCTATGAAATAAAAAATGGGTATACAATTAAATCAGCTAATGTTGTCTGGAAAGCATGTTCTTGGGGTAATTCCACCAAGAGATGTGGTTCTGGAGTCACATTCCACATGTCCTTCAAAGGAAATCAACAATCAATCTATCCAACACACATTTTCCACTAGAATATCAACTCGCATTTAAATGCTATATTACAATATCGTTGCCTCACTGATGTGGAAACTTGTGTTTGTATTCGACAAGATTTATTTAACCATTGTATTAAAATGAAAAAAACACACAAATTTTAAAGTTTAAGACAGAAATATATTAAACACACATATAAATAGGTTTTTACTAGAAATGTGTGGACACTGCTAATACCACCATCCTGTCAAGCACTATAAAACAAAAAACAGAAGAAAGAGTAATGTTGTCTTACTATATGAATAAAATGTCACTAAATAATTCAGAATGCTTTTGTAGCGCACATATTAATACATTTTTTTACTTGTAAAAAAAACTAAAGAAACAGTTTAGGGGAGGAATTTCAGGGATGAACCTGCAGAGCTATGAGCATGGGCTTGTTTTGAGAATCATTGCATACAATGTTTCCATAATTATTCATTCTCCCATTACATCTTCCACATAGACTTAGGGACTGCAGTGGATCTTTCTTGACCCCTTTTCTATTATTTATTTCTCAGCTTTTCTCCTAACAGTCCTTACAAACTTGACGACCGACATCTTTTCAACGACATCCTCCAACTACAGAGTTAAATTCAAAACATTGAGAAGCAAAACCCTGAACATGGGTTTGTTCTCCTCAGGTTCAGGCTTGGGTTTCTTCTTAGGAAGCACTCCAAGGTAGCCCTCATTCTGCTTATTTTCCTCCTAGTAGAAGATTCTGCCATCTTGGATACAAGAAACGACAAACTGCAGAGGGAATATTGTGTTCTTCTATAGCAATGCTTTCCTACACTCATAATTTTCAAGAATTGATGCATGCAATGGGATTTCGTTAGTTTATACAAAGAATTCTATGGCTAGGGTCAATGTCTCACTAATTACTCAAAGCAATTATGCATGTATAACTCAAGACAAGCTCTGGCATTCCATAATTACTACAAAGTTCCGCTCAGTAGCCTCAAAACCACTTTGAGCAAAAAAAAATAGTTTGCTATAGAACCTTCGGGCTTCAAACTCCAAAAAGTTTCCATTATCAAAGAAAAACTAACAACCATACTCAGGGTTTAATTGAATTGCAGTACATCCAGCTGACACCTATGACGTCTGATATGCCGCCAATGCTAGAGGAGCCGATATCAAAACCTACGTCACTGAAATATAGCCCAATCAACAATCAAATAAATAATATTAAAATAATTCTATTTAATATAAATTTTAGGGGAGGAAGTTCAGGGATGAACCTGCAGAGCTACAAGCATGGGATTGTTGTGAGAATCATCGCATATGATGTTTTCGTCTTTATTCGTTCTCCCATTGCATCTTCCACATAGAATTGGGGACCGCAATGGATCTTTCTTGACCCCTTTTATATTATTTATTTGTCATATTTTCTCCTAATAGTCCTTACAAACTCGACGACCGACATCTTTTCAACGGCATCCTCCAACTGTAGAGTTAAATTCAAACCATTAAGAAGCAAAACCCTGAACATGAATTTGTTCTTCTCAGGTTCAGGATTGGGTTTCTTCTTAGGAAGCACTCCAAGGTAGCCCTCATTGTTGATTATTTTCCTCCTGGTAGAATATTCTGCCATCTTGGACACAAGAAATGACAAACTGCAGAGGCAATATTGTGTTCTTCTATCGCAATGCTTGCCTACACTTAGAATTTGCAAGAATTGATGCATGCAATGGGATTTCGTTAGTTTATACAAAGAATGCCATGGATGGGGTCGATGTCTCACTAATTACTCAAATCAATTATGCATGTACAACTCAAGACAAGCTCTGGAATTCCACAATTGCTACAAAGCTCCGCTCAGTAGCCTCAAAACCACTCTAAGAAAACAAAAATAGTTTTCTATAGAAAATTCGAGCTTCAAACTCCAAAAAGTTTCCATTATCAAAGAAAAACTAACAACTATACTTAGGGTTTAATTGAGTTGCAGTACATACAACTGAGACCTATGACATCTGATACATTGCCAATGCTAGAGGAGCTGATATCAAAACCTACGTTACTGAAATATAGCCCAATCAACAATCAAATAAATAATATTAAAATAATTCTATATAATATAAATTTAAAAAACTTTACAACCACGAAAAAATTAAACAATGTATGGTTAGCTGGATTAACAGAAAGAAGCCATCCATATATATCACAGCTTGCAGTGGCATAACAAGGGTTAAGAGAAACATAACCAAATTTGAGAAACATGCACACTATTAAACTTTTCAATGACAAGCATCCAATATAATAGAGAAAGGTCTTACCCGATTATAATTTATTATCAAGAGACAATTGAAGATGATATCCATTGACCAAGCATCAAGTATCAAAGACATCCAATCAACCATCCATAAGCATCAAATAAGAGTACTAAACAATAGTATAAGAATTCTCTTCACAACTTCTGCTTGTTTTTTACCACAATTAGATCTTTCGGTTGGTTGTTATGAAGGAATTTATATTAGTAAGCCACTCCATTCGAGATGTATGAATTTGTAGGCATATCTGTGTATGCTCACCTCTTATGGTTCAGTTGATAGAAGAGAAGGAGGCAGAGCTTATGGAAAATGAAAAAAATAAGGATGGTGGAAACACACTCGATCCTTTTGCAGATGTAGCTATCAATAATGCTGTAAATGGTCATGTTGCGCCTACTGGATCTACATCTCCTGCAGTTGATCACTCACAAGCAGAACTCACTAAGGTTGGTTTCTCTCTCAACATCTTTTTTGTTTGACTATAATATTCCTTGATCTATCCTTTGTTGGTAATCTATATCTTCTTCCTATTACTGCACATTGCCCTTTACAATGAGTATTTCCTTGCTTCCAGTTTGAAATTTAATATTAGCTTTGAAAAAGGGTTTATTGAATTCTAGTCAAATAATGGCTAGGGAATTTCATAGAAGTGCCACAAGTTTAATGGCAATGAAGTTAAATCAATTCCATTTACGGTTGTGGACCTAAGTTACAAGATACATGGAAACATGTATGTGCTTCCAAAACTGAAACACACTGGAAACGTGACCACTCATTTATAAATAACACATTATATTGGAACTTTGAAAGAAACGATTATGAATAAATGAGCAAGAACATTTAAATGAAAATAAAAGTTCCACCATCACTTATATTGGGATCCTCACCATTAGTATCACTCTCTTCCTTTGGCTCTACCTCAATCCTCTAAGGACATCGAATAACACCATTCAATTTTGATGAAACTACCTAATACAAGCCTTAAAATATCATAGAAAAAGCTAATGCGAAAGAAATGATTTTGGATTGAGTGAAGGGTACATTTTTGCTAAGGCCATGATAGAGGAATTCAACAATCAATGGCATCAACATCGAGTTACATAAAGGGCTTGGTGCTCTTGATTAAATGCCAATCCCATTCCTTGATACATGATAGAATCCAATCAAACGACTGTAATCTTGCCAATCCTGAAATCCTTTAAACTGTTAAGTCTGTTGAATTTTGAATGGAGTATGAAATTCTACTTTCTCCATATGAAGTATGATGAGGTTGGAAACTTTCTCAAACATACTGGAACAGTTAGTGGTAATCTTAAAAATTTAAGTAAAAGGATAGAAAAGGAAATATAGAGGAAATGTCAACTTTTACCAGCATTTCTGGTCAAGTCTAGTAAAAAAATGAGTCAAACCAAGTCAAAATAGGTGGATGTAGAGAAGACAACATGTTGTATGGACATTAGTATGGCATGGAAATTGTTTTCCAGCTATAGAAACATGTTTCCATTGGACCTGCATTTATGGCTGGTAGTGGTAACTAGTAACACATTTCTTATCTCTACCACACATTTCTATACCAAAATTTTCATGGCATGGCACCTATTATAGTCTTTCCGGTAACTTAGCCATGGACTCTAGTGCCATGGAAAATGCATTTGGTTGTAGGGAACCTTCTTTCTATTTAATTACAAGGACAAACAACTATATCTTCTACACAATTGTATTAGTGACCAGTGCCTTTCAATCAATCACTTCTATGAATGAAGAAGACATACGAAGTTGATTTAGTGCTTATAGATGCAAATGTAAATGATATCAAGTCAATGTATTCAATTCAAGATATATGGAATTAGTAGCAAGGTCATCCAGTATCACTTTAGCATACAAGAGATCATTAGCCATGTAACCATATACAATTCAATTGCAGTATTTAACCAACCAATAACCTTCCATTCAAGTATGAGGACTCATATAAATATAGCAGCAATAATACAATATGATAGTTAGAATTATGACAACTTTATAGCAGCAGTGAAGGTTACCAATGTAAGGTGTATAAGAGTTTTAGTTTTGCATTCAATGTAAACCACACCATTCCAACCCTTGAACACTATTCTTAGCAATATAGGACATCCACCAAATGTATGTTCCAGACTTGTAGCTATGCAAATAATTTAAATTTTCAGACTTTATTTATCTCTCTTAAATAATATCACCATCCAACTAATAGTTAACCTTTGATTCAATTCGGTGTTTACTGTGGTTGTAGGTAGGGAGGGCTGTCAAAGTTTGACAGTTTGCAGTTTATTGCAGACTGTAGGCAGTAGGTGGAAGTGTGTTGATATAGGGCTATTACAGTCTTTTTTTCGAAATGGTAACAACCAACATAGATTCCTCTCAAATAGAATACCTGGTGGCCCTTTAAATAAAAAAACATGGCATGGAGTTATCTTGGCACCTAATAGAATTGGGTTTTCGAGTCCACAGAGCACCAGTTATTGTATTATAATTAACACAATAGCCACTTATCCTATTAAAAACATCCATATTATAGCTTTGAACTGTCAATTCATGGAAATTTTGACATGATGCATGTTAGTGATAGAAATTGTTACTAGACTACCACAAGAACAAGCTAACACAATCTCAAACAAAAATAAAATGGAATTGGTTTTTTAGGGTTTTGGTTTATAGTTTTGGTTGAAAAATTCATCAATCAAGGAGGAAAAAACAACAACAAGCTAATACAGAACTGAATCATGCAAGTTGGATAAACTGGGGATCAAACACATTCTAATCAACCATAAACATTACACATGAAACACTAATTTCATCCACAGGCTATAAACATTTACATGTAAAAAACTTTTAAACAAGAAATGAAATTATAGACTGAGTAATCAACCTGATTAGAAATGAGACAGTATAATAGGTAAAATGGCTTATCATTTTATATATAATCAAAAAATAGTCACCCACTTACATAAGAGTTGTGAGTGCTAACTTGCGAGATCACAGCACAAAAAAGGCCTCTCCTTGTGTGAAATCCTTATGTGAAAATTCAAACCACTGCATTGTCTCCTCCCCTCCTTATATAATTACAAAGATATAATATGAATTAGTTCCATATTCACTTATTTAGGTCTAATTTGAAACTACTCAACAGTTACATTAACCAACTTTCAAAGATTAAAAACAAACTGACTAAAAATAGCAAAATCGGATTTCTAGGAAATTTGGTGAATTTCTGAAAAATGGTTCTCAAATACACCTTTATATCTCTCGATCTGGGACACTTGGAAAAAAATGGAGAGAGGTTTTTATGAAAGAGTCCGTTATTGAAAAAAATATCTCTTGGTTGTTAAAAAATTTTCTCCAATCAATCAGAATATTCCCCACAAGATGAAGACTAAAACAAGAAAATATTAAATGTTTTTAAACACTGAAAAATATGTTGTAAATATTAAATCAAATATTTCAAACATTGATATATGTTACAAAACGGAGAGAGGTTTTTTTGAATGGGTTTGTTGTGAACAAAAACCTCTTTTTTTTTCTAAAATTCATCTCCATCAGCTCGTAACCCGTGCTCAATTGCAACGACAAAAATAGGAAAAGAAACAGAGCATAACTATGCATTTTATTTTTATTTCTAAGGTTTCTTTTGCTACTGGATTCTTCATTCTCCCATGTCTTCCTAAGATGAAGAATATTCAATCACATTGCTCTTCTCCTTCACTAAAATAGGGTTTAGAATCCTTTTCATGTTAAGTCTCAGTTTGTTTTTGGCTCTTGTTTTAGGTCTCCATCTCGTTTCTGCTCCTCCTAGCATGACAAATTATTTGCCTTGATACTCAATAGCTGATAGTTGTACAATCTCACCTTTAAATCCTTCTATAGCTCACAACTCTTTAGACTTTTCATTTGAAATCTGTAGATTATAAGCTTTCGTCTTATCTGGAACTGGAATCTTTGTCATGTTTTCTTTTACATATGTAAAACTCTGATTTCATTCTAATAAACTCCTCTCATATTCCTGATCTGTAATAGATCTCTGGTCCTCTTTTGCATTATCTACTATGCCGGTGGCTTCTGCTACCAATTCTATTATCAATTAAATTTAAGGTTTTCAAATGAAACCGTGTCTTTATCAAAACCTTGTGCAAATCTGTATGACAATTCTAGGTTGAAACCATTAATTTTCTGGAAAAAATCAAACCAACCAGCCCTTTGAAAAATTGTTGCACACTGAGGAAAATCTTCTACCCATCTGGAATCCATGGGCTCAACTCTATTTGTTTTACCACTCTTTTTCCTTTCTACTGTCAAACCCTAACCTGTGAATTTCTTTCTAAAACAGTTGAAAAATATTTTTGAAAATGCTTCACTATGGCAATGAGATTGATAGTTGTCACGATGATGATCTAAATTTTTGAACATGTGATCTCCTGTCTTCATATGTGTCCAGTAGACTTCCAAAGTTCTATCTTCAATGGCCACAACTACCCCCAATTTCTTCAATAATTTTGTCAAATTAAAACATGACAGGTGAGCACACGATGTTCAATAATGCTGGCAACTACTCGTTCAACTATCATTATCATTAATGGTGTTTTAAGTTGCACAATCTTATGTGTTCAATGGATTTCACTAATTCATCTTCCTACGGCCATGATCCTCCTTCAAACCCCTTTTATTCCTTTCATACACTTGTCACAATGATTACTGAGCTCTATACACGTATCACTCCATCCTCACAGGTGTACAATGAGTCCTTCTGCTTTCGATTACTCAGCAGCACCATTATTTTCCATGTTTTCACAAAACAAGATTCTTGTAGTGCTATTATTCTTTAACCTTCGCTCCTGCGCTACAGGAATCTTGTTTTGCATAATTTTAACCAATGCTTTAAGAAAAGAGTTAGTAATAAAGCATGATACTTGAAATAGACTTTTATTATAAGATTTTGAAAGTTTAAAGATGTACATATTAACTAATAAGCCCAAAATAAAAACCTTAAGACCAAAAATAATGAAATCATTCAACCATTAAAAGCATTAAATACAACAAAAACTATTGATTGTCAAAAAATTATTAAAACCAACATAAAATATAAAATCATAATAAACTAAAAGTTGAAAAATTAGGACAAAAAGATCAGATAAACTAAGAACAAAATCTAGTTCTAACATCGGCTCTTGCTGCGGGATGAATTCCTCTTTGTGAGGCTTCAAGAACCTGTATACCAGTGCCTCATGCCATCTAACTGATCCTGTCTGCTACTCTGCAAAAATTCCATTGGGTTATGGAGTCTTTATTCAATCTCTGTCATACCATTAAACTTTACTTGATCAAATTGTAATCACATTTCCAATGTAACCAGGCTAAAATTCCATCAACCAACCAAAACTTGCTTCCAAATCCGAATATATGTATAATCAGAAATATTGAAAAACATGAAGATCAAAGATCTAGCAACTTGTACTCACTTTCATCAAATGATGTCTCCAAGAAAAAAAATTATAATTTAGTGTTGACTCTAAATAATCTGCCACTGGATCATAAAAATTGCCAAAAGTTACCTCTTCCTATTCTATGAAAAAGATAGGCTATCCATAAGAATGTTTTGTTCCATGAATATCAACCAGACATTGGCGATAAAAGGCATCAGGATCAGCCTGAATTTGCTCCGGAATTTCTTGGACAGTATCATCAATAATGTCAACAAGTTGAACCTCCTTTTCCACACTATCTTCAAATGGATAAATATCATACATCGGCTCCGGTTGTTCAAGGATAATGGACTGAATGCATTCCTGAATCCGCTGATCAGATTGTGCCATATCACACACATCACACATTTATGGGTCTTTCTTTTCAATTTCAACACCATATTTATCAAAAATTAGAGCATCTTCATAATGGTTTTGAACAGCAGATTTATCATAACCATGAATATAAGAAACTTCTGATATAACGTTAAAAATGTCAACAGCCTAGCTTTCATCAATTTTAGTATCAAAACAAAAAAGAATATAATATAATTCATCATAGAATTCTTGTCCTAGAACCCCAATCTCTTCATCACAACGAGGAGCATTCTGGGAAATTTCAAATGATGATGTTGAAGGTTCGTGTTTTTCTTCATTACAAGGCTGATTTTTGACACAACAATGATTTCCAACAGTTTGTTAAACAAGATATTGATATTCAACAAGATTAGCATTCAAATGATTATTAATACTGTTGAAACGTTATGAGAATATTCCAAACTATCTCCGTTGATCTCATCAATAGAATCATCTTGAAACTGACTTAAAACAACAACTTGATTATCATAATAATCATGGAACTCTTCCTTGACAGTAGAATCTAAAAACGTTACCTCTTCATCTTCAACAAATTATGAAACTACAACTTCATGACATGTTTTGAATCCTTGATTATACTTATCATCATAATTTTTTGAATCAGAAATTGTATTATAAAAATCAGCGTGCTCACAACAATCTTTAAGAAAGAATTCAGCTAAGAACATATACTTACAATGTTTCTGGAAACATGTGTGGAATTATTTCAGTGAGGAAATGCTAGCAGTAGGAAGAGAAAAATACCATTCTCGTGCATCTTGATCGAGTGGATACATGAAAATATTCATGCTATATATTTAACTGAACCATATATTGATGAAATCTGATGAGGTGATCTGAAGGATTATCCTCTTTACTTACTCTAAACCGTGGAAGACAATCTCCCCAAACATCCATAATAGGTACTAGATTTGGAAAACCTAGAACATCGGAGAAATTGAAAGGTACAAACCTTCGAGCCAGAATGCCTTCCATGGTCTTCGACATCTGCATCTTGAACCGGCGGATTTCCCAATTGATTTGTCAAGACAGGTTTTGTTTTCCTCTTGTTCCAATCTTTCTAGTAGCCAGTGTGAACTATTGCTTGGTGAAAAAGTAGTCTAAATGATTTGCTGATTTTGATCACCTTTCAAAATCAGTTGAATGATAAAAAAATAGGGAATATATACTTTAGTTTCATCCCCGGAAACGGTGCCAAAGATGTTAGTGCTAGAAATTGTTCCTGGACTACTAAAAGAACAAGCTAACACAATCTCAAACAAAAATAAAATGGAATTGGTTTTTTAGGGTTTTGGTTTATAGTTTTGGTTGAAAACTTCATCAATCAAGGAGGAAAAAATAACAAAAAGCTAATACACAATTGAATCATGCAAGTTGGATAAACTAGGGATCAAACACATTCCAATAAACCATAAACATTACACATGAAACACTAATTTCATCCACAGGCTATAAGCATTTACATGTAAAAAAACTTTAAACAAGAAATGAAATTATAGACTGAGTAATCAACCTAATTAGAAACGAGATAGTATAACAGGTAACATGGCTTATCGGTTTATATATAATCAAAAAATAGTCATCCACTTACATAAGAGTTGTGAGTGCTAACTTGAGAGATCACAACACAAAAAAGGCCTCTCCTTGTGTGAAAATTTGAACCACTGCATTGTCTCCTCCCATCCTTATATAATTACAAAGATATAATATGAATTAGTTCCATATTCACTTCTTTAGGTTGAATTCGAAACTACTCAGCAGTTACATTAACCAACTTTCAAAGATTAAAAACTAATTGACTAAAAATAGCAAAATCGGATTTCTAGGAAATTTGGTGAATTTTTGAAAAATGGGTCTCAAAGAAGCCTCCATATCTCTCGATCTGGGACACCTGTACGAAAACTGAGAGATTTTTTTGTGAATGATTTTGTTATGGACAAAAACCTCTCCCGGTTTTTAAAAATTCTTCTCCAATCGATCAGAATACTCCCCACAAGATGAAGACTAAAAAGGGAAAATATTAAATGTTTTTAAACCCTAAAAAATATGTCGTAAATATTAAATTGAATATTTCAAACCTTGGCATATGTTACCAAACTGAGAGAGGTTTTTATGAATGGTTTTGTTGTGAACAAAAACCTCTTTTTTTTTTTTCTAAAATTCATCACCATCAGCTCGTAACCTGTGCTCAATTGCAATGACAAAAATAGGAAAAGAAACAAAGCATAACTATGCATTTTATTTTTATTTCTAAGGTTTATTTTGCTACTGGATTATTCATTCTCCCATGTATTCCTCAGATGAAGAATATTCAATCACGGTGATCTTATCCTTCACTAAACTAGGGTTTAGAATCCTTTTCATGTTAAGTCTTAGTTTGTTTTTTGCTCTTGTTTTAGGTCTCCATATCGTTTCTCCTCCTCCTAGCATGACAAATGATTTGCCTTGATACTTAACATCTGATAGTTGTACAATCTCACATTTAAATCCTACTATAACTGAATCCTCTTTAGACTTTTCATCTGAACTCTGTAGATTATCATTTTCCAGCTTCTGTGGAACTAGAACCACTGTCATGTTTTCTTTAACATCTATAAAACTCTAATTTCATTCCAATAAACTCCTCTCATCTTCCTGATCTGTAACAACTCTCTAGTCCTCTTCTGCATTATCCGCTATGCCTATGGCTTCTGCTACCAATTATCTTGTCAATTAAATTTAAAGTTGTCAAATGAAACTATGTCTTTATCAAAACCCTGTGCAAATCTGTATGACAATTCTTGGTTGAAACCATTAATTTTATGGAAAAAATCAAACCAACCAGCCCTTTGAAAAATTGTTACACACTCAGGAAACTCTTCTACCCAACTGTTATCCATGGGCTCAACTCTATTTGTTTTACCACTATTTTTCATTTCTGCTGTGAAAACCTAACCTGTGAATTTCTTTCTAAAACAGTTGAAAAATATTTTTGAAAATGCTTCACTATAGAAATGAGACTGATAGCTGTCATGGTGATGCTCTAAATTGATGAACATGTGCTCTCCTATGTTCATATGTGTCCAGCAGACTTCCAAATTTCTCTCTTCAACGGCCACAGCAACCCCCAATTCCTTCAATAATTTTATCAAATTAAAACATGACAGGTGAGCACATGATCTTCAATAATGCTGGCAATTTCTCGTTCAACTATCATTATCATTAATGGGTTTTGAAGCTGTGCAATCTTATGTGTTCGAGGGATTTCACTAATTCTGCTTCCTGCGGCCAGATCCTCCTTCAAACCCTTTTATTCCTTTCATACACTTGTCACAATGATTACTGAGCTCTATACATGTATCATTCCATCCTCACAGGTGTAAAACGAGTCCTTTTGATTTCGATTATTCAGCAGCACCATTATTTTCCATGTTTTCACAAAACGAGATTCTTGTAGCGCTATCGTTCTTTAACCTTCGCTCCTACGCTACAGGAATCCTCTTTTGCATAATTTTAACCAATGCTTTAAGAAAAGAGTTAGTAATAAAGCATGATACTTGAAATAGACTTTTATTATAAGATTTTGAAAGTTTAAATATGTACATATTAACTAATAAGCCCAAAAGAAAAACCTTAAGACCAAAAATAATGAAATCATTCAACCATTAAAAGCATTAAATCCAACAAAAAATACTGATTGTCAAAAAATTATTAAAACCAACAAAAAATGTAAAATCATAATAAACTAAAAGTTGAAAAATTAGGACAAAAAGATCAGATAAACTAAGAACAAAATCTAGTTCTAACATCGGCTCTTAATGTGGGATGAAGTCCTCCTTGTGAGGCTTCAAGAACCAGTATACCAGTGCCTCATGCCATGTAACTAATCATGTATGCTACTCTGCAAAAATTCCATTGGGTTATGGAGTCTTTATTCAATCTCTGTCACACCGTTAAACTTTACTTGATCAAATTGTAATCCCATTTCCAATGTAACCAGGCTAAAATTCCATCAACCAACCAAAACTTGCTTCCGACTCCGAATATATGTATAATCAGAAATATTGAAAAACATGAAGAGAAAAGATCTAGCAACTTGTACTCACTTTCATCAAATGATGTCTCTAAGAAAAAAAATTATAATTTAGTGTTGACTCTAAATAATCTGCCACTGGATCATAAAAATTGCCAAAAGTTACCTCTTCATGTTCTATGAAAAAAATAGGTTGTCCAAAAGAATGTTTTGTTCCATGAATATCAACAAGACATTGGCAATAAAAAGACATAAGGATCAGCCTGAATTTGCTCTGGAATTTCTTGGACAATATCATCAATAATGTCAACAAGCTGAACCTTCTTTTCCACACTATCTTCAAATGGATAACTATCATACTTCGGCTCTGGTTGTTCAATGATAATGGACTGAATGCATTCCTAAATCCGCTAATCAGATTGTGCCATATCACACACATCACACATTTCTGGGTCTTTCTTTTCAATTTCAACATAATATTTATCTAAAATTAGAGCATCTTCATAATGGTTTTGAACGGCAGCTTTATCATAACCATGAATATAAGAAACTTCTGATATAACATTAAAAATGTCAATAGCCTGGCTTTCATCAATTTTAGTATCAAAACAAAAAGGAATAGAATATAATTCATCACAGAATTCTTGTCCTAGAACCCCAATCTCTTCATCACAACGAGGAGCATTCTGGTAAATTTCAAATGATGATGCTGAAGGTTCGTGTTTTTCTTCATTACAAGGCTGATTTTTAACACAACAATGATTTCCAACAGTTTGTTGAACAAGAGATTGATCTTCAACATGATTAGCATTCAAATGATTATTAAGACTATTGAAAGCATTATGAGATTTTTCCAAACTATCTCTGTTGATCTCATCACTAGAATCATCTTCAACCTGACTTAAAACAACAACTTGATTATCGTAATGATCATGGAACTCTTCCTTGACAGTAGAATCTGAAAACGTTACCTCTTCATCTTCAACAAATTATGAAACTACAACTTCTTCATGACATGTTTTGAATCCTTGATTATACTTATCATTGTGATTTTTTGAATCAAAATTTGTATTATAAAAGCCAACCTGCTCACAACAATCTTTAAAAAAGAATTCAGTTGAGAACATATACTTATAATGTTTTCGAAAACATGTGTGGAATTCTTTCAGTAAGGAAATTCTAGCAGTGGGAAGAGAAAAATACCATTCTCGTGCATCTTGCTCGAGTGAATACATGAACATCTTCATGATCACATATTCATGTTGTATATTTAACTGAACCATATATTGATGAAATCTGATGAGGTGATCTGAAGGATTATCCTCTTTACTTTCTCTAAACTGTGGAAGACAATATCCCTAAACATCCATAATAGGTACTGGATTTGGAAAACTTGGAACATCGGAGAAATTGAAAGGTGCAAACCTTCGAGCCAGAATGGCTTCCATGGTCTTCATCATCTACATCTTGAACCGGTGGAGTCGCCAATCGATTTGTCAAGACAGATTTTGTTTTCCTCTTGTTCCAATCTTTCTAGTAGCCAATGTGAACTATATCATGGTGAAAAAGTAGTCTAAATGATTTGCTGATTTTTCTCACCTTTCAAAATCAATTGAATGATAAAAAAGCAGGGAATATATACTTCATTTTCGTCCCCGGCAACGGCACCAAAGATGTTAGTGCTATAAATTGTTCCTAGACTACCGCAAGAACAAGCTAACACAATCTCAAACAAAATAAAATGGAATTGGTTTTTTAGGGTTTTGGTTTATAGTTTTGGTTGAAAAATTCATCAATCAAGGAGAAAAAAACAACAACAAGCTAATACAAAACTGAATCATGCAAGTTGGATAAATTGGGGATCAAACACATTCCAATAAACCATAAGCATTACACATGAAACACTAATTTCATCGACATGCTATAAGCATTTACATGTAAAAAACCTTTAAACAAGAAATGAAATTATAGACTGAGTAATCAACCTGATTAGAAATGAGACAGTATAATAGGTAAAATGGCTTATCAGTTTATAGATAATCAAAAAAGAGTCATCCACTTACATAAGAGTTGTGAGTGCTAACTTGGGAGATCACAGCACAAAAAAGGCCTTTCCTTGTGTGAAAATTTGAACCACTACATTGTCTCCTCCCCTCCTTATATAATTACAAAGATATAATATGAAGTAGTTCCATATTCACTTCTTTAGGTCAAATTTGAAACTACTCAGTAGTTACATTAACCAACTTTCAAAGATAAAAAACTAATTGACTTAAAATAGCAAAATCAGATTTCTAAGAAATTTGGTGAATTTTTGAAAAATGGGTCTCAAAGAAGCCTCCATGTCTCTCGATATGGGACACCTGTGAGAACATTGAGAGACGTTTTTGTGAATGATTCCATGATGGAAAAAAACCTCTCTTTTTAAAAAAAAATTATTCTCCAATCGATCAGAATATTCCCCACAAGATGAAGAATAAAACAGGAAAATATTAAATGAAGTTTAAACCTTGAAAAATAGGCCGTAAAGATTAAATCAAATATTTCAAAACTTAACAGTTGTTACAAAACTGAGAGAGGTTTTTGTGAATAGGTCTGTTGTTAACCAAAACCTCTTTTTTTTTCTAAAATTAATCTCCATCAGCTCGTACCCCGCGCTCAATTGAAATGACAAAAACAGGGAAACAAACAGAGCATAACTATGCATATTATTTTTATTTCTAAGGTTTCTTTTGCTATTGGCTTCTTCATTCTCCCATGTCTTCCTGAGATGAAGAATATTCAATCACAGTGATCTTCTCCTTCACTAAACTAGGTTTTAGAATCCTTTTCATGTTAGGTATCAGTTTGTTTTTGGCTCTTGTTTTAGGTCTCCATCTTGTTTCTGCTCCTCCTAGCATGAAAAATGATTTGCCTTGATACTTAACAACTGATAGTTGTACAATATCACCTTTAAATCCTTCTATAACCGACTCCTCTTTATAATTTTCATTTGAACTCTGTATATTATCAACTTTCAGCTTATCTCGAACTGGAACCTCTGTCATGCTTTCTTTTACATCTGTAAAACTCTGATTTCGTTCTAATAAACTCCTCTCATCTTCCTGATCTGTAACATCTCTTTGGTCTTCTTCTGCATTATATGATATGTTTGTGGCTTCTGCTACCAATTCTCTTGTCAATTAAATTTAATGTTGTCAAATGAAACTATCTTTATCAAAACCCTGTGCAAATATGTAAGACAATTCTAGGTTGAAACCTTTCATTTTTTGGAAAAAATCAAACCAACCATCCCTTTGAAAAATTGTTGCACACTCAGTAAAATCTTTTTCCCAGCTGGTATCCATGGGCTCAACTCTATTTGTTTTACCACTCTTTTTCATTTCTGCTATGAAACCCTAACCTGTGAATTTCTTTCTAAAACAGTTGAAAAATATTTTTGAAAATGCTTCATTATAGCAATGAGACTGATAGTTGTCATGATGACGATCTAAACTGCTGAACATGCACTCTCCTATATTCATATGTGTCCAACAGACTTCCAAAGTTCTCTTTTCAGCGGCCACGACTACCCCCAATTCCTTCAATAATTTTATCAAATTAAAACATGACAAGTGAGCACGTGATCTTCAATAATGCTGGCAACTGCTCAAAAAACTATCATTATCATTAATGGGTTTTGAAGTTGCGCAATCTTATGTGTTCAAGGGATTTCACTAATTCAGCTTCCTACGACCATGATCCTCCTTCAAACCCCTTTATTCCTTTGATACACTTGTCACAATGATTACTGAGCTCTATACACCTATCACTCCGTCTTCACAGGTGTAAAGCGAGTCCTTCAGCTTTCGATTACTCAGCAACACCATTATTTGCCATTTTTTCACAAAATGAGATTCTTGTAGCGCTACCGTTCTTTAACCTTCGCTCCTACGCTACAGGAATCCTCTTTTGCATAATTTTAACCAATGCTTTAAGAAAAGAGTTAGTAATAAAGCATGATACTTGAAATAGACTTTTATTAAAAGATTTTGAAATTTTAAAGATGTGCATATTAACTAATAATCCCAAAATACAAACCTTAAGACCAAAAATAATGAAATCATTCAACCATTAAAAGCATTAAATCCAACAAAAACTATTGATTGTCAAAATATTATTAAAACCAACATAAAATGTAAAATCACAATAAAATAAAAGTTGAAAAATTAGGACAAAAAGATCAGATAAACTAAGAACAAAATCTAGTTCTAACAATGCCCAAAAGGAATGAACAAAACTAGAAACAAACCCACATTTTCCAGACATGCCAACTAGATAAATACCCAAAAAATCATATGAATCAAATCCATATTTTATGGTGAGGATATGAACTTGCTTACCCTGATCATAAGCTGTGAATTTTGCACAAATCAGAAGCATCGTCGAGAAATTAAAATCATTCGGCCTCATCCCCATCATCAACGCTTGCCAACGCATCTTGAGAGCCTCTTCATCTTTCCCATTCAGAGCATACCCTGCAATCATATATCTCCACAAAACCACCACATTCCATTCAAGCATATTGTCAAAATATCTCACAACAAGCAAACACAGGCATGGAAGCATAAAAATATCTCATTCCCTTCCTCCTTTTCCTCGATAATTGTTGGTTTTATTTCTCACATTGAATTTTCCAAGCTCATGTGGATAGCTCGTGCTTCATGCTTGCAAGGATATTTGAGACATTTCATCTACACCACATCCACAACAACGAAAAAAACCATTAATAAAATAAAAACACAATAGGTAATCAAGAAAAACATAGAAGGAAACAAACTTGAAGGTCTAAACATTGTTTCCATTCTGGAGGTGGGGCAAGTGGTTCTCGAATCATGGGCTCACATGTGAAGGGAGTGTATGATGCACTAATAGGAAAAGTCCTTCGCCCACCCTTCCTGTAAAAAAACATCATAGCTTGTTCTAGGTCCTTCTGAGAAAATTTGAAATCGAAAAACCCCAAATGGGAGTCAGAGCAGATCCTGCGCAAGTCTCCATTTTTTAATGCTAATGAGCTAGTGCGTGGGTGTTTTTGAATTCTACGTTTTTTGTTTGATTATTTGCATATTTTATATTTTGTGTTTTATTTTGTTTTTTTATTTTGCATATTTATCTTTTGTTTAGTTTATTTTTTGGTTTTTTTTATTTGCATATTAATTTTTTGTTGCATTTTAAATTAATTATAGTTAAACAACTCTATGTTTTTAATTTAGTGTAGTTTAATTTAATTTAATTTAATTTAACTAGGATTTTGTCATAATTTGTCTTGGTTGCATTCCTTATAGTGAGATCCTACACATAAGTCCCTTCAAGGATGAACACGATGATGATGATGATGATCGTGATCATGATGATCATGATGACGATGAAGACGAAGAATATGATCCTGATGATGAAAACAATGACGATTATCATCATCAGTATTATCCTCATCATCATCCTTGTCATCGTCATCACCATCGTCTTCATTGTCTTCATCAATATCATCATCACCGTCGTCATCATCATCATCGTCATCATGATCTTATTCATCATCGTCATCTTCCTTATCATCATCATCGACATAATCATCATCTTCATCATCACGTAATTTCTTTGTTATTACCATCATCATCATATTCGTCGTCATCATCATCAACATCTTCATCTTCATCATCATATTCATCATCAACATCATCGTCATCCAATTCATCAACATCTCCATTATCATGATCATCATATTCATCATCATCATCATTCTCATTATCACCGTCATCATCTTCATCATCATCATCATATTCATTGTCATCATCATCATCATCTTCATCATCATCATCATATTCGTCGTCATCATCATCATCATCATCTTCATTGCAATTTTAGGGGGAGCTCAGTGCATGAAGACGTCTACATGATAGGGGGAGCAGCCAGTTGAGTGAAAAATTAAGGATTGCTTCTAACACCCATTACAAGGACTAATTTAACAATTCAATATGATTCGAGGAAGTAGTAAAAAAAAATACAACTTTTTGGGCCCTGTGAAGCCTACTGTTCTTATATTTGTGCACATGAAGAATCAAGACTTATGGACCTAGTCCAGTGTCTTAAAAGAGGAAGATAAAAATGGAGCAGTTTGGTAGTTCAATAAAGTGTATTCTTTAAAGGAGTGAATAATCACTCATAACCATTCTATTATAATGTTGTCGAAGCTCAAAACAATTTAGTGAATACCAAGGTAAAGATCTTGTCATCGCATCTTCATCATCATCATCATCATCTTCATCAGCATATTCATCATCATCACCATCACCATCATCATCATCTTCATATTCATCATCATCATCATCATCATCATCATCATCCTAATAATCATCATGATAATCATGATCATTATCTTCATCATCCTCATCCTAGGCATCATCATCATCCTTATCATCCTCAGCCTCATCATCATCGTCCTCATCCTCACCCTCATCATCATCATCATTGTTGTTGTCATCATCATCACCACCAACATCATTTATCATCATCATCATCATCATCTTCATCAGCATCATCATCATCATCATCATCATCGCCATCATCATCGTCATCTCCCTCTTCCTAATCAACATCTACAGTCGATCCACAGAAAGTGGTAGAGGCTGCGAAGATCTACGGTTGGAACAAGATGTTGGGTAGATCAATGGGTGAGAAGCATTCTACGATCAGAAGTTTCTCACTTGTTCAGATGAAAAAGGGTTAGCAGAATGTTAAAGTTTTCAAGGTTGAGTGATCCCTATGAAGGTAGTTTAGAGATCGACGATTGATATTGATCTCCCCAAATCAAGCTGTGTAGGTTGATAGTGTTGATCTCCCCTATTATGTCTCCCCTACTAACTCACCTCACCTTTTGACTTGAGTCCTCTTCTTCTTCCTCCTCTTCCTTCCATGGGATCTCTGATCTACGCCCTGAGCGCCCTTGAAACAAAGAATGATCTCTGAAAGTCTCCGGACATGTCAAAGACTAGCCATAATCCACCTAAAATTGGGGCTTTTGTTTGATCACTTTGAATTGAGCGTCTGGGGAGGACATGATTCAATTCCAAAAATAGTTGTTGAATTTAGGGTTGATAAAAAAAGTTGTTTCCTGAAAGCATTAGGTTTACATTCTGGGGTTTTTCTTTTAGGTAGGCGCAACCACACTTGACCAAAAGAGACGCAATCGAGCGGAATCAATTCTCCATTCAAAGGTCCTTCCAAATTCCAATGGCTTATTTTATCAACGACCTAATGACCAACTTTTTCACCAACCCGACAGAGTTGTCCCTTATCTAAGTTCAATGAAATATATTCTCCATGGACCAGGAGAGTAGAGACCGCTTTATATATGTATGGAATTTCATTAGCTAGAATAATAATAATGATGTATCTGTGTGTGTCTCTATATTTAGGGTGTTTGTTTTAATCACAGCTTAGACTTCCTTATTATCTAGCTTAACATTTTTAGGGTTTGGGTTTGGTCTTAGTTATATAGTCAACATTATCAATTTCCTAATTTTCTCTTGAAATGTGTTGTTAAAGATGTATTAATAAATCTTTATCCGTTACTCAAATCGACTCATTGTCTTGATGATGAACCTTGATAAAGGTTCATAATGTCGACATATCAAATGGAGTCTACAATTACCTTGGATACCACTCCTCAAACATATCAACCTAAAATTTAAGAGAAGAGATTGTAAATATGTTTTTTGTCAAAATAACATTTTTGAATTTGTAAGGTTCACAAAGAGATTATAGTATATAATAGTCCTTGTTTTTTGTCTAACCTTTTCACATAAATATAAGATGAAAATTTGAAAAGATAAGTGTGGAATCCCTCTCAAACTTCTTCTCGTGTGAGATCCAAATACTAGTAAGATCCACATTGAATTTTGAAGGATGCTTTTTTCAATTTATTTGAATAATAATTATATGCACCGAGTTTTGAAAAGAGAAATGAGAATCCTTATCAATCCCTCTCATTTGGCATCTGACATCTAGATGTTAGTAGACTCAAGACTAAATTTTGAAAGATAAATTTTCAAGTCTTCTAATACTTAGGTTTATTATGGTGAAGACGATGCTTAGGGATTAGGTGGAGTTTGAAATTGAATGGCTAGTTACTCATGAACTGTATCCATATGGACAAACATATCAATTATCTTTGTGATGGTATTTGTGACTTTCTTTTTGCCATTAATGGAAATGTGGATCCTAAAAAACTTATTTAGCTGAAAAGATAATAATACAATGGTTTTAATAGCATGTAGAAAAGTTCATTTCAAAACAGGTAAGGTAAAATGTCATGGAAAAGTTATTCTTCTAATTTTTTTACTTTTATGTTGTTTATTTAAACCATTGATTATGGAAATGATCAAGTGGTCACAACAAGGATCAACAATTTTAAATCTCCAGGGATGTACAATGTTAGAAGTACACTATTTTTAGGTGGATACGTTGGCACTGGACACAGATCATCTTTTTAGTTTTTGTTATTAATGTTAGGGATTTGATGCCTGATCTCGTTTAGCCTTGTAACATAGTAGTTCTAATAGTGGAGCTCTTCTCAAAACAATTCTAGACAGAAATAAGCCTTAGTACCCCATGAGCCTACTTTCACCCCTAATTTCATATTATGCATTCAGATAAGGTTGCGAGTAGTTCTCAACTACTCTAATCACTTTAGCATGATAGGAAACAAACATTTCCCTTCAAAAAATAAATAGGCCAAAGAACATGCAATACAAAAAACCAATGCTCCTAATGGTTATGGCTATGTTCACATTAACAAAACAAGTACATCAATCTCATTCTAAATGGGATTTTTCCCAATCTCATCTTCCATCACCGTTACATGTTCTTCATTCTCAACCTGTATTTTAGTCTCTCCTCCTCTTCCTTCCATGGGCTCTTTGATCTGCGCCCTGAGCGCCTTCGAAACAAAGAATGATATCTGAAAGTCTCTGAACACGTCAAAGACTAGCCATAATCCACCTAAAATTGGGGCTTTTGTTTGATCACTTTGAATTGAGCGTCTAGGGAGGACATCATTCAATTCTAAAAATAGTTGTTGAATTTAGGGTTGATAAAAAAAAAAATTCCTGAAAGCATTAGGTTTACATTCTGGGGTTTTTTTTTAGGTAGGTGCAACCACACTTGACCAAAAGAGACGCCATCGAGCGGAATCAATCCTCCATTCAAAGGTCCTTCCAAATTCCAATGGCTTATTTTATCAACGACCTAACGACCAACTTTTTCACCAACCCGACAGAGTTGTCCCTTATCTAAGTTCAATAAACTATATTCTCCATGGACCAGGAGAGTAGAGACTGCTTTATATATGTATGGAATTTCATTATCTAGAATAATAATAATGATGTATCTACGTGTGTCTCTATATTTAGGGTGTTTGTTTTAATCACAACTTAGACTTCCTTATTATCTAGCTTAACATTTTTAGGGTTTGGGTTTGGTCTTAGTTATATAGTCAACATTATCAATTTCCTAATTTTCTCTTGAAATGTGTTGTTAAAGATATATTAATAAATCTTTATCCATTACTCAAATCGACTCATTGTCTTGAAGATGAACCTTGATAAAGGTTCGTAATGTCGACATATTAAATGGAGTCTACAATTACCTTGGATACCACTCCTCAAACCTATCAACCTTATCAATTCCTCTCATTTGGCATCTGACATCTAGATGTTAGTAGACTCAAGACTAAATTTTGAAAGATAAATTTTCAAGTCTTCTAATACTTAGGTTTATTATGGTGAAGACGATGCTTAGGGATTAGGTGGAGTTTGAAATTGAATGGCTAGTTACTCATGAACTGTGTCCATATGGACAAACATATCAATTAGCTTTGTGATGGTATTTGTGACTTTTTTTTTGCCATTAATGGAAATGTGGATCCTAAAAAACTTATTTAGCTGAAAAGATAATAATACAATGGTTTTAATATCATGTAGAAAAGTTCATTTCAAAAGAGGTAAGGTAAAATGTCATGGAAAAGTTATTCTTCTAATTTTTTTACTTTTATGTTGTTTATTTAAACCATTGGTTATGGAAATGATCAAGTGGTCACAACAAGGATCAACAATTTTAAATCTCCAGGGATGTACAATGTTAGAAGTACACTATTTTTAGGTGGATACGTTGGCACTGGACACAGATCATCTTTTTAGTTTTTGTTATTAATGTTAGGGATTTGATGCCTGATCTCGTTTAGCCTTGTAACATAGTAGTTCTAATAGTGGAGATCTTCTCAAAACAATTCTAGACAGAAATAAGCCTTAGTACCCCATGAGCCTACTTTCACCCCTAATTTCATATTATGCATTCAGATAAGGTTGCGAGTAGTTCTCAACTACTCTAATCACTTTAGCATGATAGGAAACAAACATTTCCCTTCAAAAAATAAATAGGCCAAAGAACATGCAATACAAAAAACCAATGCTCCTAATGGTTATGGCTATGTTCACATTAACAAAACAAGTGCATCAATCTCATTCTAAATGGGATTTTTCCCAATCTCATCTTCCATCACCGTTACATGTTCTTCATTCTCAACCTGTATTTTAGTCTCTCCTCCTCTTCCTTCCGTGGGCTCTTTGATCTGCGCCCTGAGCGCCTTCGAAACAAAGAATGATATCTGAAAGTTTCTGAACACGTCAAAGACTAGCCATAATCCACCTAAAATTGGGGATTTTGTTTGATCACTTTGAATTGAGCGTCTAGGGAGGACATCATTCAATTCTAAAAATAGTTGTTGAATTTAGGGTTGATAAAAAAATTTGTTTCCTGAAAGCATTAGGTTTACATTCTGGGGTTTTTTTTTTAGGTAGGTGCAACCACACTTGACCAAAAGAGACGCCATCGAGTGGAATCAATCCTCCATTCAAAGTTCCTTCCAAATTCCAATGGCTTATTTTATTAACGACCTAACGACCAACTTTTTCACCAACCCGACAGAGTTGTCCCTTATCTAAGTTCAATAAACTATATTCTCCATGGACCAGGAGAGTAGAGACTGCTTTATATATGTATGGAATTTCATTATCTAGAATAATAATAATGATGTATCTACATGTGTCTCTATATTTAGGGTGTTTGTTTTAATCACAACTTAGACTTCCTTATTATCTAGCTTAACATTTTTAGGGTTTGGGTTTGGTCTTAGTTATATAGTCAACACTATCAATTTCCTAATTTTCTCTTGAAATGTGTTGTTAAAGATATATTAATAAATCTTTATCCGTTACTCAAATCGACTCATTGTCTTGAAGATGAACCTTGATAAAGGTTCGTAATGTCGACATATTAAATGGAGTCTACAATTACCTTGGATACCACTCCTCAAACCTATCAACCTTATCAATTCCTCTCATTTGGCATCTGACATCTAGATGTTAGTAGACTCAAGACTAAATTTTGAAAGATAAATTTTCAAGTCTTCTAATACTTAGGTTTATTATGGTGAAGACGATGCTTAAGGATTAGGTGGAGTTTGAAATTGAATGGCTAGTTACTCATGAACTGTGTCCATATGGACAAACATATCAATTAGCTTTGTGATGGTATTTGTGACTTTTTTTTTGCCATTAATGGAAATGTGGATCCTAAAAAAGTTATTTAGCTGAAAAGATAATAATACAATGGTTTTAATAGGATGTAGAAAAGTTCATTTCAAAACAGGTAAGGTAAAATGTCATGGAAAAGTTATTCTTCTAATTTTTTTACTTTTATGTTGTTTATTTAAACCATTGGTTATGGAAATGATCAAGTGGTCACAACAAGGATCAACAATTTTAAATCTCCAGGGATGTACAATGTTAGAAGTACACTATTTTTAGGTGGATACGTTGGCACTGGACACAGATCATCTTTTTAGTTTTTGTTATTAATGTTAGGGATTTGATGCCTGATCTCGTTTAGCCTTGTAACATAGTAGTTCTAGTAGCGGAGTTCTTCTCAAAAAAATTCTAGACAGAAATAAGCTTTAGTACCCCATGAGCCTACTTTCACCCCTAATTTCATATTATGCATCCAGATAAAGTTGCAAGTAGTTCTCAACTACTCTAATCACTTTAACATGATAGGAAACAAACATTTCCCTTCAAAAAATAAATAGGCCAAAGAACATGCAATACAAAAAACCAATACTCCTAATGGTTATGGCTATGTTCACATTAACAAAACAAGTGCATCAATCTCTTTCTAAATGGGTTTTTTCCCAATCTCATCTTCCATCACCATTACATGTTCTTCATTCTCAACCTGTATTTTAGTCTCTCCTCCTCTATACTAACTCTTGAGTAATCCCCATAAAAAGAATATGGAAGTGATAAATCATATGTACATGGTTTACCTCACTAATTCCATGTAAATGGGGATTTCTTCTTATTGTCATTTTTTTCTATACAATGTTTTTAATAAATAATGAAATTTTTTTAACACTTAAATTTTCAAATGAAAAGAATGATTTATTTTAAATGTCAACATTGAAGGGTTCAATTTCTCACAGCCCTTCAAAGTAAAATGAGACCTGCCCTTCAAACTTGATCCTTGGCGACTCTGGAGCCATTCAACCTGGTAAAGGTGGTGTCTTGGTCGGGTCTGGTACAAAAAGGATGTCCTCACTTACCAGCTGACCAATAATCATATCCCTGGATGCCATTTGTAACATGCCTTAGGTGAATATCATGTCCAAAGCATCACATATTCACCAGACTTCCTGACTCCAAAGATCCAGCATGTGGCTTACATAGAAAATAGCGGGAGATCATGAAGTTCAGATCTTTGAAGCGACGAACCTAACCTCTGCACGAAGCAAAGGGATGCGACTAGCTGAAACCATTTCGAACTGTTCATGTATTTGTAACTTCGGAATGTATTCACCTATGTATCTTATGTCTTGCACCCCGATGTTTATTCCGGGATGTGTCTGTAATGTAATTGAGTCATGATTTCATGCCCTGATGTTCCAATCGAGAGGATCTATAATGTAAACAAGTCATGTCAAGTCATTGTGGGTAACCTTCCTATTGTCTAAGGGTTAAAGTCCCTGCAGTTTCGGGGCACTAGGGTTATTAGACTCACCTAGTGAAGTCGGCCCTAGTAGGGTTTTAGTCATGCCGAGAATCAGTATAAATAGAGAGGTGACCTCTCTATTTAACACACACTCACTCACACTCATTTGTAGTGCATAGCTGAGGAAGAAGAAGACATTGGGGCTAGGAAGAAAGAGTTTACTACTGTCGGGAGATCATCTTATTATTTTGGGATTTTCTATTTAGTGCTGATTCTATCTCTAAGGAAGTTGCGGGGTTTTATCCATTTATGGTTTCCCCGAGGAAAAACATTGTGTTCATTGTATCTTGTGTTTGATTATTGTGCTTGTTATTCTCTCAGTTAAAAGATCCTAATAATGCTAGCTTAATGTTAAAAATCTAACATGGTATCACAGCTAACCTGAGAAGAAGACATTGTGTAGCTGCGGGAACTAGGGATTCCTACTTTGTGGATCTTCCTCCACATATTTTCAGTAAAAGAAGGTTGGATTAACTCTCCTCCTTAGGGTGCATCTTTCTGTCGAAGCATAATCCAATTCTGAGGTTTTTCAGTTTTGGACCCGACACTACTGCCGAAAATTCAGGATTTTCACAGAAGAGGAATTTTTCAATGAGTCCAGGCATGGATTGATCTCCTCCCCAAAATTGAAGTTAGGGATAAATTTCAAAGCATTTGGTTGGACAGAACTCTAGAAAAGAAAAACCCTAATCTGCTCCTAAACCAACACTGCAGGATTTCAGCTCCAAATCTAGATCTGACATCTTGACCTAGTAAGATATAAATCTTTTGTAATTCTATTTGAGGTTCTCAGTTAATATGTCTCATCATACCAAGCTTGATGAAAATCTTGAGGGAGATGATAACTTCCGAGCCTAGAAGTATAGGATCTCCCTGGTTCTGGAAGAGAATGAGTTAGACTCCTACATCAATGAGGAGGTTCCAGTTCTAGAGGGAGATGAGGCTAAGGCCTTACATAAGAAGAAGTTGGTTATGGCAAAGAGAATCATTGCCGACTCTATCAAGGATCACCTTATACCACAGGTGTCCTCCCTCAAGACACCTAAAGCTATGTTTGATGCCCTAACCAAATTGGTTAAAGGAAAGAACATAAACCGAAATATGACCTTGAGGAACCAATTGAAGAATGTGAAGATCCAGAATGCAGAAACCATCTAGTCTTACTTCACAAGGGTTTCTTAGATCAAGGAACAATTGGAAGCAGTAGATGAAGAAGTGGAGAATGCAGAGATTGTGATGACCACCTTGAATGGTCTCCCTAGGACATGAGACTCCTTCTTTCAAGGGATTTGTGCCAGGAATAAGTTAGTCAAGTTCAGTAGACTGTGGGAGGAATGTTCTCAAGAAGAAGCTCGGATAGCAGCTCGAGAAGACAATATGGGAAGTGAAGATCAAGCTCTCGCAGTACAATCCAAGAAACCTAGATCCAACCATCACAGAAGTAAGTATTCTAATCAAAGGAATAACTTCAGAAATCCTAGAGATAAGTCTAAGTTTATTTGCTATACATGTGATGAGAGAGGACACTTTGCTAGAGATTGTCCTAAGAACAAAAGTAGCTCTCACAAGAAGAAGGGAAACAAGAGAAGACATCATGCTCATGCTGCAGAGGATGATGAACCTTCATCAAAGAGAACCAGATATGAAAGTGAAGATTCTTCAAGCGAGGAAGAATATGTTTTGATTTACGCTCTCACGGGAAACATTACTCATGGAAGCAATGTTTGGCTTATAGACAATGGTGCTTCCAAGCACATGACTGGATTCAAGGAATCCTTTGTGAAACTTTTAGAACATGAATCATCTCACAAGGTGAAACTAGGAGATGACTACCAGTATCCAATAAAAGGTAGTGGGGAATCCTCCTATAAGCTAGACTCTGGAAAGTATATGACAATGAAGGAAGTATTGTTTGTACCAGGACTCAAGAAGAACCTTCTCTCCATATTTGCATTAGATGCAAAAGGAATGAGGGTTGCATTCATAGATGGTCAAGTCATCATGTGGCCAAAAGGAAAGACTATTGATGATGCAATAGTGATTGGGGAACAAGAAGGAGGTTTGTACAAATTGAAGGGCCATCCAGAACAAACCTTGGTCCATGACACCGTAGAGCCAAATGAACTTTGGCATAGAAGGCTTGCACATGTGCATTATAGAGCACTACCTCTTGCAAGCAAAGCTATTGAAGGTATTCCAGAAATACAAGAAAAACATGATGGGGTCTGCAAAGGATGTGCGAAAGGAAAGAACACAAAGAAGACATTTCCAAGTAGCAAGAGCAAAGCAAAAGGAATCTTGTAAATCATCCACTCCGATGTATGCGGTCCAATGTCATCAATTTCACTAAGCGGGTATGTATACTATGTTTCTTTCATTGATGAATTTTCTAGGAAGACATGGATCTACTTCATGAAGAACAAAGATGAATTATTCAGCAAATTCAAGGAATTCAAAGCCTTGATCGAGAATCACACTAAAAATAAGATTAAGACCTTTCGATCAGATAATGGCGGAGAATTCACGTCAAATGAATTCAAAGAGTTATTCAAAGACTCGGGGTTTAAGACGGAGTTGTCCACTCCTTATAATCCACAACAGAATGGAAGAATAGAACTATCATGGAAGCTGCAAGAGTTATGCCTCCTGATCAAGATCTTCCTCTGCATCTTTGGGAAGAAGCTGCAAGAACAACGGTGTATGTACAGAAACGTACTCCACATAGAGTACTCGAGAACAAGACTCTTGAATAAGTCTTCTCCGGTAAGAAACCGGAAGTCAGCCATCTCAGAATATTTGGTTGTCCTATGTACATACACATTCCAAAAGAGAAGAGGACAAAATTAGATCTGTCGGGAAAGAAGGGTATATTTGTGGGATACTCTGAAAGCTTGAAGGCTTACAGAATCTATTTCCCAGGATACAAGAAGATTGACATCAGCAGGGATGTGACATTTGATGAAGACACATCTTACAACAAATCCAGAAAGAAACCTGTTGAAGAACCTAAAGAAGCAGAAGCACCCATAATTCATGATACAACCATGAACGAATAAACTTAAGGAGAAGATTGATAATTTGAAGAACCACAAAGACCTATAGATCCACCTCTGGAGAAGAATCCTCATAAGAGGAAACCTCCTTGGGTACATGAAATTATCCAAGGTACGGAAAGATATGGGGCTCCAGAAGAGAATCACGGAGAAAGAAAGAGGACCAGATCCTGCTCCGGATATGTAGCATTACTATGTGATTTCATCGATAAAGAACCTTCCAATTATGAAGAAGCGGAAGAACAGAAAGAATGGAAGGATGCTATGATCGAAGAGTATCAATCAATCATGAAGAATGATGTTTGGGATGTTTTCCCAAGACCAGAAGGGAAGTCAGTTGTAACTTCCAAATGGATCTACAAGATCAAGCATGCTGTAGACGGTAGCATTGAAAAAAATAAGGCAAGATTTGTGGCTCGTAGTTTCTCCCAGAAAGAAGGAATAGATTATGAGGAAACCTTTGCACCTATAGCCAGATACACTTCCATCAGATAAGTACTTTCCTTGGCTGCAGTAGTGAAATGGAAGATACACCAAATGGATATCAAGACTGCTTTCTTGAATGGTGTAGTGGAAGAGGAAGTGTATGTAGAACAACCACTCGGTTTTGAGACACATAATAGGGAGTCTCATGTGTGCAGATTGAAGAAAGCCCTGTACAGTTTGAAACAGGAACCCAGGACATGGTACGGCAGAATTGAAAAATTTCTATCCAGTTTGGGATTTACCAAGAGTAAAGCAGATTCCCACCTTTACTACAAGGTTGAAGATAGCAACCCAGTGATGCTTCTACTATATGTAGATCATCTGTTTGTAACAGGTACGGATGGGTTGATTGCTGATATGAAGAGGAAGCTTGCTGCTGAATTCAAAATGAAAGACTTGGGTATGATGCATTATTTTTCAGGCATGGAGGTGTGGCAGAATACAGATGGAATCTCCCTCGGACAAGGGAAGTGTGCAGTAGAGATCCTGAAGAGGTTTGGGATGATGGACTACAAGGATATGGCCACACCTATGGCATTTAACTTGAAGCTATTAAGTGATGCTTCATCAGAGTCGTTTGATGCTACGATGTATCGTCAGATGATTGGGTCCTTGATGTACTTGACGAACACGTGACCAGACATTTGCTTTGCTATGAACACCTTGAGCCAGTTCTTGATAGATCTGAGAAATGTTCACTTGATTGCTGCAAAGAATATTCTGAGGTACCTGAGGGGTACAGTTGATTGTGGCCTCAAGTATGAGTCAAATCAAAAGATTAACCTGGAGGGTTATGTTGATTCAGATTGGGCAGGCAGTTCCATTGATAGGAAGAACACTTCAGGGTGTTGCTTCAGTATGGGATCAGGTGTGATCTCTTGGTTTAGCAGGAAGCAATCCTGTGTGGCACTGAGTTCAGCTAAATCAGAGTATGTCGTGGCTTGTTCAGCTAGTTGTGAGGCAGTATGGCTAAGGAAGCTACTATCTGATTTATTTGATCTCCAGTTGGATGCTACTTATATATATTGTGACAACCAGAGCTGTGTGAAGTTGTCGGAGAACCCGGTGTTCCATGACAAGTCAAAGCATATCGAGATCAAGTATCACTATATCAAGGATATGGTGTAGAGGGGAGCAGTGAAGCTCCAGTATGTTGTGATGGATGATCAGATAGCTAATGTGTTGACGAAGACATCGGCTAGGGTGAAGTTTGAGTACTTCAGGGAGAAGCTTGGTGTTCTCTAGATCGAGGTTCCCTCCAAAGGGAAGTGATGAGTCCATGAGCCATTCTGACATGGGAGAGGATTAATTTCCTTCCATGGTCAGATGTAAGGGCTGAGCCATTCTGTCATGGTGAGAGGATTTAGGTTCCTTCCATGTCAGATATGAGAGTCGAGCCATTTTGATATGACTATAGGATTGGTTCCTACATGATCAGATATAAGGGCTGTTGCCATTCTTGGAATGGAGGTGCCTGGTCAGTTACCAGGAAAACTCAGTCTAGGACTGAGAACCATTCTGATGTTATAGAGGGATACATTCCCACTTGATTAGATGTAAGGATTGAGCCATTCTGTCATGGTTAAAGGATTAGGTTCCTCCCATGTCAAATGTGAGTGTTGGCCATTCTGACGAGTAGGTCAGATGTAAGGGTAACTGCCATTCTCCAGGATAATGGAGGCACCTGGTCAGTTCCTAGGAATCCTCAGTCTAGGACTGAGAGCCATTTTGATGCGATGAGTTTACACATGGTCGAATGTAAGTGAAGAGCCTTTCTCACAGGATGAGGTCAAATATAAGTGCTGAGCCATTCTGGCGTGATGTGTTTACACATGGTTAGATGTGAGTGACGTGCCTTTCTGACAAGATGGGGTCGGATGTAAGTGCAGAGCCATTCCGATGCGATGTTCTTGCACATGATCGGATATAAGTGCTAAGCCATTCTGGCGTGATGTGTTTACACATGGTCAGGTGTGAGTGCTGGGCCTTTCTGACAACATGAGGTCAGATGTGAGTGCTAGGCATGCCTTTCTAACAAGATGAGATCAGATGTAAGAGCTGGGCAGGCCATTCTAACTTAAGTGTCAGATATAAGCATTAATGAAGACCTACATGAAGGATAGGCCTATAGGGTTAACTCTGTAGAACTTCCTGTGACGAGAAGAATCGAGATAGAACCATTATGAGATAACATGTGATGATGATCCAGATAAAGTGATGATCTAGATGTGATGATGATCCAGACTTGATGACGATCCAGATCAAGTGATGATCCAGATGTGATGATGATCCAGATGTGATGATGATCCAATAGTCGTGATGATGTAGATTCTGTGATGAAGAAGACTTGAAGACTTGAAGACGAAGAAGACTCAAAGATGAAGAAGAATAATTGAAGACTAAGAAGACTTGAAGATGAAGATAACGAGATGACCCATTCGATACAGAGAAGAAGACCAGTGCTGAAAATTGTGTCGAAAGAATACCTTCCTAGTTAAGAGGGAGTGTTGATGTATTTGTAACTTTGGAATGTATTCATCGATGTATCTTATGTCTTGTACCCCGATGTTTATTTCGGGATGTGTGTCTAATGTAATTGAGTCATGACATCATGCCCCAATGTTCCGATTGGGAGGATCTATAATGTAAACAAGTCATGTCAAGTCATTGTGGGTAACCCTCCTATTGTCTAAGGGTTAAAGTCCACATAGTTTCGAGGCACTAGGGTTATTAGACTCACCTAGTGAAGTTGGCCCTATTAGGGTTTTAGTCATGTCGAGAATCAGTATAAATAGAGAGGTGACCTCTCTATTTAACACACACTCACTCACACTCAGTTGTAGTGCATAGCTGAGGAAGAAGAAGACACTGGGGCTAGGAAGAAAGAGGTTACTGCTGTCGGGAGATCATCTTACTGTTTTGGGCTTTTCTATTTGGTGCTGATTCTATTTCTGAGGAATTTGCGAGGTTTTCTCCATTTATGGTTTCCCCAAGGAAAAACACTGTGTTCATTGTCTCTTGTGTTTGATTGGTGTGCTTGTTATTCTCTCAATTAAAAGATCCTAATAATGTTATATTCATGTTAAAAATATAACATGAACACCACCGTCAGCGTAAGTGAAAAGGCAAAGAATGTCACGTCCAAACACCGCGATCCATGTGGACAGCAATGCAACATCAAAAGAGGCAGCATGACTGTATTCGTAGCAAAAAATAGAGATCCCTACTCACATGTCCACTCGTGTTTCCATTATGATGACCAATCATCTCTGTATCCATATTCATATTCATCACCTACATAAACACGGCCTTCCCAGGACGATTAAGATGCATAAGATGAATCGGTAATTAGAGACAATGCTCGAAGTGTTATTCTGCTAAGAGATTTTGAGAATTATGAAAGACTTGAAATGGTGATATGATTTGAGAAGCTTGTCAGTCTCAGGGTGTTGATGGTTGGTGAGCTTGATTCCATGCTCATCTATATCCCTATTTTTTCACACCAGGAAAGTGCCAACCATCGGGGCCTAGATGTGAAGCACTTTGATTTTTTTTTGGATAGTTATACCTCTGGCTATGTAGTGCCTGGGTTTTCCTATCCCAGGAGTGTCTCCTGAGAAACCCCGGAAGAGGTCATGGCTTCCAAAGTCCCAATACATTGTGACCGTGTTTAGCGGCAACCAGTCGGAGCTAATGCTCGTGCTGGGGTGGTGGGTGTCCTAACTCTTCATCGCCTCATTTGTGAAATCCACTTGCCAACTTTATCTAAGGTGATGAGGAGGTGGAATAAATGCCCCACTATATGACCTGTAGGAGAACCCATTCCATGGGAGGTGGGGAGTACAAACCTGCCCTTCTCCAAGTCCCCTCATATAACAGTATTACCAGGACAAAGGGAGGTTGTAGAAAAGGAAAAGCATGTAAAGGATATAAACTCCTTTGCCAGTCCAGAAACCATGCAGAAAGGTTCCTTTGAGCACAAAACACACACCCAGGGAAGGACACATTGCTGATTCGACAGACAGAAGAGTGGTCGAGCCCAGTGGTCCATATATAATGTCTGTTTTAATATATGTAAACGGTGGTAGTAGTACCATGCTCTAAGTTGTTAGTAGTTGATTATGACTAGTGTAAACAGTTTCATGTCTTGTTTCAAGGATTAGCCTTGGGGACAGAGATATTATAAATTGCTCCCCATGGAGGGGAGAAGGGTTGGGAATTTTCAAGAGCAAAGGCTCTCCACTGTAACGTGTTTCAAGCTTTCCAGACATGAATAAAATTACAGAGGAATGATAATCCTTTCATGGAAGAGAATCCTCATGTGTCATCTTTTTCTTCAATAAGTAACTTATTTATGTGAATGTTTATCCTATTTTTCATTCCAGTTTGTATTTGCCTTTCATGTTTGAGCATTAGTGTATATGGTCCAGAATTCGTGTTATATGCTCTCAACACATTGTTCAAGCCTTTTCGAACATTTTCTTCTAAATTCATGTAGAATTCACCCTAGTTAGGTGATCTGCGTGATGGAATGTTTTCTCCTGTCTGTTAATCACCTGCTAAATATCTCCGGATTGAAGGATGGATGACTATCTTGCCTCTGTCCGTAAACTTTCATGATTCCTTACCTCCTGCAACATATTTCAGACTAGATTGTTGACTCCATTGCACAATGGTCCCCTCCATGATCGTCCCACCAAAATTTATAATAAAAAAAACTTGTTATATTCAGAAATATGACCTTCTGACTTGTCTTTGATTGAATATCTTGCGTATGAAACTCTGCAAATAGTGAGACATCCCTCTTCGAATTAGCCACCAATTAGCTTACTACATGCCTATTGAGTTACAAGTGGTTTCCATTTTTGTACATTGAGTTTCCCCCATATTTGTCATGATAATGGGGCTTGTGGTTGTTGTTCATATGTATATATTCAATTAGCATTACTCATTGTATATCACATGGATGTAAGGATGAAAAATAGAACTTGGTGATGCATAAAAACAACCCTCATATTCATAGATAAATTCATAAAAGCCAAAAGCCAAAGAAAATATATCAGGGTTACACATTACAATTTACAATTGTCATAAGGAAAATAAAATCACTTACTTGAGCCAAATGTAGTTGTGGAAGCAAGATAGCGTAAACACCACCCCGTGAACAAGAATGAACCGTGGATGAAAAAACAGGGTTTTTCACTGGTAGATGTAAAAATGGCTAAGTAGCCTTAGAAAGATGCCCGCCCTAAATTATGGGTTAGAGTAAATGCGTACAGCACATGGGGGTATTGTAGATTGGTCTTCATCCTACCTGACCATGTCTTCAGATTGTCTTGGAAGTGGATGAAGAACCAATTATGGACCTACCAAAAGGGTGTTTTAGGCAGATTAGACCAAATTGAGAAATTTGTGTATGGGATTGGTGTTAAATCTGCCCAAGTGGCCTTAAGGAAATGCCCGCCATGCCTCATAGGATGATGTGAAAAATGTATTGAGAATGTGAGTCTCTAGAGTGTTGTATGGATCATACAACCATCTCACTTGCCTCACCAAACTACAACATATATTTAAGGAAGAATTGGTCCCAACAACCTTAGTAAAAATTGGTCCCAGCAGCCTTAAGAGAATGCCCGCCACAATTCATGGCTTGAGAAGAATGTCTGCACCATGGTACCATCATATGGCTAGTTGGTTTGGATACCTATTCATGATTTGATTTTTCTTTAATTTTTCTTGAGGAGAAAGACACAGGCCTTCCAAACAGGGTGTTTCACTGGTGGATGCAAAAATGGCTAAGTAGCCTCAAAAAGATGCCTGCCCTAAATTATGGGTTAGAGTAAATGCCCGCAACACATGGGGATCTTGTAGATTGGTCTTCGGCCTACCTAACCATGTCTTAAAATTGGCTTGGAAGTGGATGATGAAATAGTTATGGACCTACCAAAAGGGTGTTTTAGGTAGATTAGACCAAATTGAGAAATTTGTCTAAGTATGGAATTGGTGTTAAATCTGCCCAAGTGGCCTTAAGGAAATGCCTGCCATGCCTCATAGGATGATGTGAAAAATGTATTGAGAATGTGAGTCTCTAGAGTGTTGTATGGAGCATAAAACCATCTCACTTTCCTCACCAAACTACAACATATATTTAAGGAAGAATTGGTCCCAACAGCCTCAGTCAAAATTGGTCCCAGCAGCCTTAAGAGAATGCCCGCCACAATTCATGGTTTGAGAAGAATGTCCGCACCATGGTACCGTCCTATGGATATTTGGTTTGGATACCTATTCATGATTTGATTTTGCTTTAATTTTTATTTAGGAGAAAGATACAAGCCTGCCAAAATAGGGTGTTTCACCGATGGATGCAAAAATGGCTAAGTAGCCTTAGAAAGATGACCGCCCTAAATTATGGGTTAGAGTAAATGCCTGCAGCACATGGGGGTCTTGTAGATTGGTCTTCATCCTACCTGACCATGTTAGTTTTTCAACATTAATCTAGCATTATTAGGATCTTTAACTGAGAGAATAACAAGCACAACAATCAAATACAAGAGACAATGAACATAGTGTTTTTCCTTGGGGAAACCATAAATGGAGAAAACCCCGCAACTTCCTTAGAGATAGAATCAGCACTAAAATAGAAAAGCCCAAAATAGTAAGTGATCTCCCGATAGCAATAACCTTCTTCTTATCTATCCCCAGTGTCTTCTCCTTCCTCAACTATGCGCTACACTTGAGTGTGTATGTGATGTGTACTAAATAGAGAGTCCAGCTCTCTATTTATACTAATCCCGACATGACTAAAACCCTACTAGGGCCGACCTCTGTAGGAGAGTCTACTAACCCTAGTGCCACGGAACTGCGGGGACTTTAACCCTTAGACAATAGGAGGGTTACCCATAATGACTTGACATGACTTGTTTACATTATAGCTCCTCCTGATCGAAACATCGGGGCATGACAACATGACTCAATTACATAATAGATACATCCTGGAATAAACATCAGTTTGAAAGACATAAGATACATAGATGAATACATTTTGAACTTAAAAATACATCAACACTCCATATTAACTAGGAAGGTATTCTTTCGACACAATTTTCAGTGCTGGTCTTCTTCTCTGCATCAACTGGATCATCTCGTCATCTTCATCTTCAAGTCTTCTTAGTCTTCAAGTATTCTTCATCTTCTTCTTCAAGTCTTCTTCTTCTTCAAGTCTTCTTCATCATGGGATCTACATCATCATGACTACTGGCTCATCACTGTTGGATCATCATCACATCTAGATCATCACTTGATCTGGATCGTCATCAAGTCTGGATCATCATCACATCTGGATCATCACTTGAACTGGATCATCATCGAGTCTGGATCATCATCACAGCTGGATAATCACTTGATCTGGATCGTCATCAAGTCTGGATCAACACATCTTGATCACTTGATCTGGATCATCATTAAATGCTATCTCATAATGGTGTTATCTTGATTCTTCTCGTCACAGGAAGTTCTACAAAGTCAATCCTATAGGCCTAACCTTAATGTAGGTCTTCATCAGCACTTATATCTGACACTTAAGTTAGAATGTCCCGCCCATCTCTTACATCTGACCTCATCTTGTCAGAAAGGCATGCCCAACACTCACATCTGACCTCATCTTGTCAGAAAGGCCCAGCACTCACATCGCGCCAAAATGGCTTAGCACTTATATCCGACCATGTGCAAGCACACTGCATTAGAAAGGATCTACACTTACATCCAACCTCATCCTGTCAGAAAGGTGCAGTACTTACAGTCGACCATGCTCGAAAGCACCGCATCGAAAGGGCTCAGCACTTACAATCCGACCATGATCGAAAGCACCGCATCGAAAAGGGATCTGCACTTACAATCTAACCATGCTCAATATCACCACATCGGAAAGGGCATGCACTCGCATATGATCATGGAGGAACTAATCCTACCATCGCATCAGAATGGCCCCCAGTCCCAGACCGAGCTACCTGGTAACTGACCAGGCGCCTCCATTCCTAGAATGGTATTTGCCCTTACATCTGACCTACTCGTCAGAATGGCCAACACTCACATTTGACATGGGAGGAACCTAATCCTTTAACCATGACAGAATGGTTCATCCCTTACATATGATCAAGTGGGAACACATCCCTCTATCACATCAGAATGGATTCTCAGTCCTAGAATGAGTTTTCCTGGTAACTGACCAAGAACCTCCATTCCCAGAATGGCAATAACACTCATATCTGACTCGGAAGGAACCTAAATCCTCTGACCATGACAGAATGGCTCAGCCCTTACATCTAACCATGGAAGGAACCAATCCTCTCACCATGTCAGAATGGCTATGGGTCTCATCATTTTCCCTTGGAGGAAACCTCGATATGGAGAACACCAATCTTCTCCCTGAAGTACTCGAACTTCAGCCTAGCCAATGGCTTCATCAATACATCAGCTATTTGTTCCTCCGTCGCAACATACTGGAGCTTCACTGCTCCCTTCTACACCATATCCCTGATATAGTGATACTTGATCTCAATATGCTTCGACTTGTCATGGAACACTGGATTCTCTGACAACTTCACACAACTTTGGTTGTCACAATCTATACAAGTAGCATCCAATTGGAGATCAAATATATAAGACAGTAGCTTCCTTGGCCATACTGCCTCACAACTAGCTGAACAAACTGCGACATACTCTACTTCAGCTGTACTCAGTGCCACACAGGATTGCTTCCTGCTAAACCAAGAGATCACACCTGATCCCATACTGAAGCAACATCCTGAAGTGCTCTTCCTATCGATGGCACTTCCTTCCCAATATGAATCAACATAACCCTCTAGGTTAATCTTTTGATTCGACTCATACTTGAGCCCATAATCAACTGTACCCCTCAGGTACCTCAGAATGTGCTTTGGAGCAATCAAGTGAACATTTCTCAGATCTGTCAAGAACTGGCTCAAGGTGTTCACAGCAAAGCAAATGTCTGGTCTCGTGTTCGTCAGGTACATCAAGGACCCAATCATCTGATGATACACCATAGCATCAATCGACTCTAATGAAGCATCACTCAATAAATTCAGGTTCGATGCCATAGGTGTGGCCATGGCTTTGCAGTCCATCATCCCAAACCTCTTTAGGATCTCTACTGCATACTTCCCTTGTCCAAGAAAGATTCCATCTGTACTCTACCACACCTCCATGCCTAGGAAATAATGCTTCATACCCAAGTCCTTCATCTCGAACTCAGAAGAAATCTTTCTCTTTGTATCAGCAATCAAACCATCCATACCTATCACAAACAGATCATCTACATATAGTAGGAGCATCATTGGGTTTCCATCTTCAACCTTGTAGTACAGATTGGAATCTGCTTTACTTTTGGTAAAACCCAAACTAGATAGAAAGCTATCAATTCTGCCGTACCAAGTCCTGGGTGCCTGTTTCAAACCGTACAGGGATTTCTTCAATCTGCATACATGAGACTCTCTGTCATGTGTCTCAAAACCGAGTGGTTGTTCTACATACACTTCCTCTTCCAATACACCATTCAAGAAAGCGGTCTTGACATCCATCTGGTGTATCTTCCATTTCATCACTGCAGCCAGAGCTAGTGCTGATCTGATGGAAGTGTATCTGGCTACAGGGGCAAAGTTTTCTTCATAATCTATTCCTTCTTTCTGAGAGAAACCCCGAGCCACAAATATTTCCTTATACTTTTCAATGCTACCGTCTGCAGCATGCTTGATCTTGTAGATCCATTTGGAAGTTACCACTGACTTCCCTTCTGGTCTTGGGACAACATCCCAAACATCATTCTTCATGATTGATTGGTATTCTTTGATCATAGCATCCTTCCATTCTTTCCGTTCTGCCGCATCTTCATAACTGGAAGGTTCTTTATCAATGAAATCACATAGTAAAGCTACATACCCAGAGCAGGATCTGGTCCTCTTTCTTTCTCTGTGATTCTCTTCTGGAGCCCCATATCTTTTTTCACCTTAGATAATTTCACATACCCAAGCAGGTTTCCTCTTATGAGGATTCTTCTCCAGAGGTGGATCTACAGGTCTTTGTGGTTCTTCAAATTCTCGATCTTCTTCTTGAGTTTCTTTGTTCATGGTTGTATCATGAATTATGGGTGCTTCTGCTTCTTCAGGTTCTTTAGCAGGTCTCTTTCTGGATTTGTTGTAAGCTATGTCTTCATCAAATGTCACATCCCTGCTGATGTCAATCTTCTTTTATCCTAGGAAATAGATTCTGTAAGCCTTCGATCTATCAGAGTATCCCACAAATATACCCTTCTTTCCTAAAGGATCTAATTTTGTTCTCTTCTCTTTTGGAATGTGTATGTATACAAGACATCCGAATATTCTGAGATGGATGACTTTTGGTTTCTTGCCAGAGAAGACTTCTTCAGGATTCTTGTTCTCGAGTACTCTATGTGGAGTATGGTTCTGTACATACACAGCTGTTCTGGAAGCTTCCACCCAAAGATGCATAGGAAGATCTTGATCATGAAGCATAGCTCTTGCAGCTTCCATGATAGTTTTGTTCTTCCGTTCCGCAATCCCATTCTGTTGTGGATTATAAGGAGTGGACAACTCCCTCTTAATCCATGATTCTTTACATAGCTATTTGAATTCATTCGAAGTGAATTCTCTGCCATTATCTGATTGAAAGGTCTTGATCTTCTTTTCATTGTGATTCTCAATCAAGGCTTTGAATTCCTTGAACTTGCTGAATACTTCATCTTTGTTCTTCATGAAGTAAACCCATGTCTTCCTAGAAAAGTCATCAATAAAAGAAACATAATATGCATACCCACTTAGTGAGCTTGATGACATAGGACCGCATACATCGGAGTGGATGATTTCCAATATTCCTTTTGCTTTGCTTTCGCTACTTGGAAATGTCTTCTTTGTGTTCTTTCCTTTCGCACATCCTTTGCAGACCCCATCATGTTTTGCCTGTATTTCTGGAAGACCTTCAACAGCTTTGCTTGCAAGAGGTAGTGCTATGTAATGCACATGTGCAATCCTTCTATGCCAAAGTTCATTTGTCTCTACTGTGTGATGGACCAAGGCTTGTTCTGGATGGCCTTTCAATTTGTACAAACCTCCTTCTTGTTCACCAATCACTATTGCATCATCAATAGTCTTTCCTTTTGGCCACATGATGACTTAACCATCTATGAATGAAACCCTCATTCCTTTTGCATCCAATGCTGATATGGAGAGAAGGTTCTTCTTGAGTCCTAACACAAACAACACTTCCTTCATTGTTATAGACTTTCCAGAGTCTAGCTTATAGGAATATTCCCCACTACCTTTTATTGGATGTTGGTAGTCATCTCCTAGCTTCACCTTGTGAGCAGAGTCATGTTCTAAAAGTTTCACAAGGGATTCCTTGAATCCAGTCATATGTTTGGAAGCCCCACTGTCTATAAGCCAATCATCACTTCCATGAGTAATATTTCCCGTGAGAGCGGAGATCAACACATATTCATCCTCGCTTGAAGAATCTTCACTTTCATATCTGGTTCTATTTGATGAAGGTTCATTATCCTATGCAGCATGAGCATGATGTCTTCTTTTGTTTCCCTTCTTCTTGTGAGAGCTACTTTTGTTCTTAGGACAATCTCTGGCAAAGTGTCCTTTTTCATCACATGTATAGCAAATGTACTTAGACCTATCTCTAGGCTTTCTAGAGTTATTCCTATGATGAGAGTACTTACTTCTGTGATGGATGGATCTAGATTTCTTGGATTGTACTATGAGAGCTTGATCTTCACTTCCCATCTTCTCTTCTCGAGATGCTATCCGAGATTCTTCTTGAGAACATTCTTCCCACAGCCTGCTGAACTTGACTAACTTCTTTCTAGCACATATCCCTTGAATGAAAGAGTCCCATGTCCTAGGGAGACCATTCAAGGTGGTCATCACAATTTCTGCATTCTCCACTTCTTCATCTACTGCTTCCAATTGTTCCTTGATTTGAGAAACCCTTGTGAAGTAAGACTATATGGTCTCTACATTTTGGATCTTCACATTCTTCAGTTGATTCCTCAGAGTCATCTTCCGGTTTATGTTCTTCCCTTCAAACAATTTGGTTAAGGCATCAAACGTAGCTTTAGGTGTCTTGAGAGAGGACACCTGTGGGATAAGGTGATCCTTGATAGAATCAGCAATGATCCTCTTTTCCATAACCAACTTATTCTTATGTAAGGATTTAGCCTCATCTCCCTCTGGAACTGGAACCTCCTCATGGATGTAGGAGTCCAACTCATTTTCTTCCAGGACCAGGGAGATCCTATACTTCCAAGCTCGAAATTTATCACCTCCCTCAAGATTTTCATCAAGCTTGGTATGATGAGACATCTTAACTGAGAACCTCAAATGGAAATACAAAATATTTATATCTTACCAGGTCAAGATGTCGGATCTGGATTTGGAGCTGAAATCCTGCAATGCTAGATTAGGAGAAAATTAGGGTTTTTCTTTTTCGGAGTTTTGTCCACCCAAATGCCTTGAAATTTATCCCTAACTTTGATTTTGGGGAGGAGATCAATTCAAGCCTGGGCTCACTAAAAAATTCCTCTTCTGTGAAAAGACCTAATTTTCGGCAGTAGTGTCGAGTCCAAAACCGAAAAACCTCAGAATTGGATTCTGCTTGAACAGAAAGATGCGCCCTAAGGAGGAGAGTTATTCCACCTTACTTTTGCTGAAAATCTATGGAGGAAGATCCACAAACTAGGAAGCCCTAGTTCCTGCAGCTGCATAGTGTCTTCTTCTCAGGTTAGCTCTGATACCATGTTAGTTTTTCAACATTAAGCTAGCATTATTAGGATCTTTAACTGAGAGAATAACAAGCACAACAATCAAACACAAGAGACAATGAACACAGTGTTTTTCCTCAAGGAAACCATAAATGGAGAAAACATCTCAACTTCCTCAGAGATAGAATCAACACCAAAATAGAAAATCCCAAAACAGTAAGTGATATCCCAACAGCAGTAACCTTCTTCTTATCTAGCCCCAATGTCTTCTCCTTCCTCAACTATGCGCTACACTTGAGTGTGTATGTGATGTGTACTAAATAGAGAGTCCAGCTCTCTATTTATACTAATCCAGGCATGACTAAAACCCTACTAGGGCCGACCTCTCTAGAAGAGTCTAATAACCCTAGTGCCCCAGAACTGCAGGGACTTTAACCCTTAGACAATAGGATGGTTACCCACAGTGACTTGACATGACTTGTTTAGATTATAGCTCCTCCCGATCGAAACATCGGGGCATGACAACATGACTCAATTACATAATATATACATCCTGGAATAAACATCGGGTTACAAGACATAAGAGACATAGATGAATACATTCCAAAGTTACAAATACATAAACAAAACATGTCTTCATATTGACTTGGAAATGGAGGAATAAACAGTTATGGACCTGCCAAAAGGGTGTTTTAGGCAGATTAGACCAAATTGAGAAATTTGTCTAAGTATGGAATTGGTGTTAAATCTTCCCAAGTGGCCTTAAGGAAATGCCTGCCATGCCTCATAGGATTCTGTGGAAAATGTATTGAGAATGTGAGTCTCTAGAGATTTTTATGGAGCATACAAACATCTCACTTGCCTCACCAAACTACAACATATATTTAAGGAAGAATTGGTCCCAGCAACCTTAAGAGAATGCCCGCCACAATTCATGGTTTAAGAAGAATGCCCACACCATGGTACCATCTTATGGATAGTTGGTTTGGATACCTATTCATGATTTGAGTTTGCTTTAATTTTTCTTGAGGAGAAAGATACAAACCTACCAAAATAGGGTGTTTCACCGGTGGATGCAAAAATGGCTAAGTAGCCTTAGAAAGATGCCCGCCCTAAATTATCGATTAGAGTAAATGCCTGCACCACATGGGGGTCTTGTAGATTGGTCTTTGGCCTACCTGACCATGTATTCATATTGGCTTGGAAGTGGATGAAGAAACAGTTATGGACTTGCCAAAAGGGTGTTTTAGGCAGATTAGACCAAATTGAGAAATTTGCCCAAGTATGGAATTGGTGTTAAATCTGCCCAAGTGGCCTTAAGGAAATGCCCGCCATGCCTCATAAGATGATGTGAAAAATGTATTGAGATTGTGAGTCTCTATAGTGTTGTATGGAGCATACAACCATCTCACTTGCCTCATTGGAGAGTCTCTAAGGAGGAAGATGTCAACCTGCCAAAAATGCCTCCAAGCCATATTTGCACTATTCTAGTACTGGAAAAACTGCCTAAGTGGCTTCACGAAAATGCCCGCCAGAGATTGTCGTGATGATGATAAATTTATTTGAGGGTATGGGGTTGTTCTTTGATGAAGTGGCTATCTTTCCATGTTCTTAGTTTTTGTTATGGTGATGACATGAGGAAAATAGCAATCTACCAAAATAGAAGAGAAACATTTTTGTATATTCAAAAGTATGAAAAAATTGACTAAGTGTTAAGAACAGGAGTTTGAGAGGTCAGTTGGAAGTGAACGACAAGGGTTGTCTTTGTTTAAGTAAATTCATCGAATGTAATGGATCCATTCTTTGGTAAGTTTTCCATCTGCTCATGACTTCAGGTCTCCATAGGGTGTTCACACATGTGAAATAGGAGTCCTCCAAAATAGGAAGAAATATGTTTTGATGCTCAAAAGAAGTTAAGAAGCTATTTTGATATTCCTGCCAGAGGCTCAGGTTGTCTCAGTAAATTCTAAGGGTGACATGGTCTTGTGGGCCTAGTGGACTGGATATCTAGCCATACCTTCAGCTTGTTTAGTGATGGACAGATGACAAAATATGAGTCTCATGATGTGAAGAGGTTGGAAAGACACAAGATGGTGTCCTAATGTCTCATGATGTCTTTGTTACATTCTGATAGTGTTTTGCAAGAGTATGATAATTTTGTGAATTTGACTAAGTGATGAAAAAATTCCCTAAAGCAGCTGCGTTATGAAAATGTCCACAATAATTCATTAGAAGAAGAAAATGCCCACCAAGGAGAGACAAAGAAGCTTCAGAGGATGAAAGTGGTCCTAATGGAATCACCATGTTGGCCTCTACCGATTGGGTGTCTCATACCTCAAATTGGATGAAAATAAAAATCTCATCATGTTGACCTGGGGTTTGATAATAATTCTGGTAAAAATGCGTAAGTGACCTCAGTAAAATGCCCTCCATTTCCAGTAGTTGATGGATTAAATTGTTATGAGGGTGTGGGTATCTAGAGTGTTGATTGGTGCATCTAACCACATCATTATTTTGTCCAAAAAATATTTGAAGATGAAGTTACCAGTATGCCAAAAGTGCCCTCTGGCTTGTTTTGCTCCAATCCAGTAAAATGCCCGCCCGACTTAGAAGAATATGAGTCGGAAGGGGAAATCAGTTTGGTTGTGCTGAATGGGATGTACTACATCATCTGGTATCATTGGTTCAAGAATTGGTGGAATTAAAAATCCCTGATGTTGACTTAGGGTTTTATAATTTTGTCCAAGTGGTAAATATGTAGTTTAAAATGTTATTTTCAAATGCCCACCAAATGATGTGTGTGTGTCAATTAATTCATAAAATTACATGTATTTGTTCCTTATTGAAGTGTTTATCCATTCATGTTTTTAGTTTACCCTATAGAGGTCCCATCAGTGAAAAATTAACCTTCCATGTTGAAAAAAAAAATGTTCACACAATGTATGAGTTTTCTCGCACATAGCTTAAAAATATATAATAATAATAAAAAATTCAGATGCCCGCACAAGCCAAAGATTTAAATAGAGATTGCCTAGAAAATTAATTAAAAAAAGATGAAATAAATAAGAGACATAAAAAAAACAGAGTTTATTATTTAATTATCATACATAAATTTAATTTATTTCGAAGAGATTGATGCTTTCTTTCACAACCTACAAGCAGTCTTGTATTGATCACTAAAAACATTGGATTCAGAGATGAATTCTCTATAATGTTATCTTATATGCCGATAAATACAAAACTCCACCATACAAAAAAAAAATCATTAACTTTCGATAAATACATGTATACAGTGATATGCCAACTAAAAATCATTTTTCATTATATGCCGATAAATACAAAACTCCATCATACAAATACTTTGTTTCATTAACTGTCGATAAATACATATATACATTGATTTATACATGTCTAGCATGTTTTAGAGATGGCTGCAATCTATCCTCTTGAGTAGAAGACAAATCTGAATTGTCTCTCTTGCCTTTCGTAGAAGACTGTAATTGTACTGGAGTTGGACAAGGCACTTATTGCGATTTCGTTTCAAGCTCTTTAACTCTTTGTGAATTTTTTTTTAAATTTTCAAGAAAAACATTTTTTTCCGCCATAATTTTGTTCAAAGTTTCCACATTTTTCTTATACTTCGTTGATTCTTATTCTTCCTTGACCTCCAATTTGACTCTGGTATGTTTCAACTAGTTTTTAACTTCAGTCAATTCACATTTCAGATTATGTATTTCTTTCTCCTGCTCTTTTTCCCTCAACTTTGTCTCGTTGGGAAGGACAGGAATTGCACTCATCGCAGCAGCTGGCCCTTTTAATTCCTTCTCCAAATAAGCAATTTTTTATTCAAGTGTTTGAATTTCCATATCACATGCCAAATGCTGAACTTTTCTACCTTCTAAGAGTTTTGATTCCAGCTCCCTTATTTTTTCATCTTTCCCAGGCATCTTCTCTTTCATTTCTTTATGTAACGGTGATGAGCCATACAAATGATCACCTAGTGCAAGGCTCACTAAGAAGATTTATTGTAGAAAATTCTCTCGTCTTGCTAAGGACTTCTCTCACTCTTCTAAGGACATTGTACCTCTAGGTGTATTTTTCCTTCTACCCTTACCCTTACCCTTAACCTTACCATCGTCTCCTTTGGAACCTTGACCTTCACCCTCACCACCTTCTTCACTGGAAATTTTTTTCCCTCTACTTTGTTTTTTAAGTTTTAAAGTTTTAGAGATCGTTTCTAACCTTGTTCCTTTCGATTTATCAACTTGCCTGGAAATTGTTTTTCTCAAATTGGAAATTATCGATTCTAATTCTCCAACTTTTTTTCCATGGCTTCCCTCCCACTCTTTTGACTTCAATTGATATTATTGTACTACCTATTCATATTCTTCAATTTTATTCTCCATTACCTGTAAAGGACCCATTTCTATCCTCACTAGTGGTACATTGAGAACAGATGGTATTTTTTTCAACTCTTCTTTGAGTTCACTCGCTTCAGCATTAGCTTTTTCCAAATCCTCTTCATACGCAACCCTCATAGACTGAATTTCTTTCTGAGCAACATCAGTTTGTTTATATACTTCTTCGGATAATAATTTAACCATTTCTTATTTCCCTTTTATAATTTTGTCTGCTCTGAAATGATTATCCACGACTTTCTTCTGCAACATTGCTATCTGTTTTAGGCATTGTAAAATATTATCATCTTTTCTCAAGCACACTTCTACCCAATTGCATATATAGGAATCTTATTCCTTGAAATGCTCCATTTTATCATATAGGATGAACACGTACCTACTATCAAACTTATATGATGCAATGTCTAAATGCATAGCGGAAGCCCCTAATTCTGATTTGGAAGAACAATCATACTCAATTGCCAACTGTTTAGGAGGAATTCTATCAAGAATGTCTTGAGGAATGGAAAAGTGAGTAGTAGTTTGTTCCATTTTGTTGCCTATCACCTCCTCCCAATGACCTCTATCTACATGCCCCTTAAACTCTTTCAAAGTTATGGCAGCACGAATTTCATCATTTGTGATCAAATCAGGATATTGTACTCATAATTCGCCATGGTGCTCAGGACTTTGTACTGGCAATTCCTCGTTCTGTTCAGCAAGGTGTAATGGTAATTCCCCATGGTGCTCAGGATATTGTACTAATTCCTCGTTTTGCTGAGGATATTGTACTGGAAATTCCTCATTGTGTTCCCTGTTTTTACGTTTCTTAACGTATGTTTTATAAACAGGTGCTTTTGGCAAAGATATTTTTCCATGCTGGTTGATATCACCAATCTCTATTTCAGTAACATGGGGTTGACATAAATTTTTTGAAGTGTTCCCGAGAAACTAAATTTAACCTTCCTTAATTGGCTCTCTTGCAGGGTAGAGTGGAGTTTCTTAGCCAGTGGAGAAGGAATATCTACAGGTATATCTTCCACCCAATGTATCACTACCCGCATACATTCACCCGAAATATCAACCCTGTGATGATTCAAAATTGTCCTAAGGACAATCTGAATCAAAGTTTTGTATATTTTGGGAGGGACATCTTGCATTTTTAAACCATTCCTCAAAACATTTACTTCTCGCCCACACATTTTACTGGCCATCTAGTTCTTCTCCTGTTCGGGGGTTTTCCTTGAGCTTAAAATCGCTCCCCGTCTGTGTGGAATATTTGTAGCTAGGGCAACCAAATTAGGGTCAAGGTATACCCACTTCCCAAAAATTATGAGTTCCGTATTCCCAGCATCATATTTCAAAATTGCCTCATCTATCTCCTCATCAACATAACTAAACATTCCCCACAAAATTTGAAAACTTCTGCTTTCCTCGGGATAGTTTCCATACATGGTGGCCACATCTTTGCATCTCTCCATGCATCAGATTTCTCCTGGAATTTTTTTACTGTTACCCTATCATCTATGGATGACTGTGTTTCAACTGGGGTTGTAAAGGAGGATGCCTGCATTTCATCTGTGCTCGTCATGTTGGACGCCCTTGTTTGAATTTCGGCCATGGTTATCCACGTTTGAAGCGGAGGTGAGGTGATGCACGCATATTGTATTTTAGGCTCACAAATTCTCCCCGCAGACTGATTTTCAGGCTCACAAATTCTTCCCGCGAGAGGTTTTCACCAACAAATCAACGCTTTGCTTGGGTATGCACTTTGGAAATAAAAACATATAGAAAATACATTTGGAAATAAAAACATATAAAGATAATTATGACATAAAAGATATAAACACGTGCCTCTACTCTTCAACAATTAAATATCATTCATGATCTTCTTCTTCATCCAACTCAACATCTGTATCAGGATCTGGTTCAGAATACATATTCGTGAAAGGCTCATTCACATCAACATCATCATCAATGGCATCTTCAATAATATAGTCATCTCAATCGTCAATGAGATCATAGTCTACTAGATTTGGATGATCAACCTCTTCAACTTCTTCATTGAACACATCGATTGCAGCCACCTACTCCTGATCTGAACCATCCTCATCATCTTCTTCTTCGTGATTATCTTCATCATCTACATGATTATACTTTACTGGTCTTCCTCTTGGATCGTATATAACAACGTATGACCAACCTACTTTACATGGTACCTCTGAGTAAAAGACTTGCTCACATTGACTTGGAAGAACATAAGGCTCTATACCCAGATCAAATGCCCTTGTATTAACCATGGTAAATCCATTAGCATGCTCAATAACAGTTCTTTCAGGATCACGTTCATGCATCTGTAGTCTGTACCACTTCACTTGAAACAAAACTATTTTAAAGGAATTAAAATCACACTCAATTATGTCCTCCAAATGCCCATAGTACCTATTCTCAGTTTCTTCGAGATGTCTGTCACTTCTAGAGGAAACATTGGTGACCTTAAACACTACAGTTATCCCACAATCCGAGGTTTTCATCTTATCATCCAACATTTTGATCTGGAATTTACGATCATTACACCACATAGCATTGTGATGTTTCAACTGCAACATTGACAACAAGTAAAAAATACATTGTGAATTAATAAATGTCATATATAAATTAGAAAATATTTTTGAAAACTTAAAGAAACCAAATACATTGAAAAAATGGGAGTTAACTAGAAAAATGAGGGAAAATGATTTATTTGCCTTTTTATCTTTTAAACCATAGGCTAAATCAACTTCCCTTTGTGACGTAAGATCAGGAAATTGATGTCAATGATGATGAGATGTTTTAATCATCTCATTGACCCCTTCCCATGATAACCTACCGAAGCATTCTTCACAATCTTCTATCTAATGCTCCATCCAATCAAGGTTGTTTGCAATGTATAAATGTAAAGAATCCCACACTCGAGCAACTACACGAAAAAATAGCAATTCACTATCATTAATTAGATATCATTACATGCATAGTTTAATACAATTGAATATGCAGGATTAATAAAAAAATAACAAATCAGTATGATAAAATAAAATTGGAAAAATACATGATATATTAATTCCACAAAATCTAATAATTACCTTTCATGGTCCTCATTGTACCTTTACCCAATAGGACCTCCCCTTCAAATTTGTTGATGGAGTTGAGATGCCAAATGTGAGGCACATTCATATTTTCTACTAATTTAGGTAGATATTCACTAATATACACCATGCATTGATATACCATATATCCCTCAACCATAGAACCCTCAGGATGTGCTCTTTGTCTAACAAGATCCTTCAACGACTTCAACTGCCTCTCCACCATCCACATCGACCTTGTGTGTACTGGTCCACATAATTCAATCTCCTCAACTTGGTGTATGAGGTAGTGTTCTTGTGCATTGAAAAATGTTGGAGGTAGATGTTGTTGCATTTCACACATTAGTCGGGGAATTTCTCTCTTCCAATACCTTATATCTTCTTTATGGATTTATTTTGAGGAAAGCCACCTACAAATGATGTAGTAAAATAATATCAAGCCATATATAAAATTTTGTGGGAAAAACATAATATTTCAATAAGTTCTGCGGAAAATCACGGACCAAGTACATTTTCCATATAAAACATTAATTTCTTACCTCATGTATTTTCCAAGAACATAAATAATTTGTTTTATTTTGTTTTCAAAGACGTCTGGGAGAGATAAAGGTAGAACATACTGTATCAAAAAACACATAATTATTATTTATTTCCAAATAAGAGAATAAAATTAATAAAATAGTGCATACCAATAAGGAATTATATTAAAAACTCACAATTACCTTAATGAATGTATGCCAGTCATGTGTTTTAACCCCACCAAAATCACCTTTTGTCGTTAAGATATTTTTATGTTAGACGAAAACCCTATCGGAAACCTGATTTTTCTTATAACCTCTTTTACAATATTTCTTTGTTGCTCCGTCAAGCACCAAGGAAGACTAATATTATGTTGACGCCCATCACCATTAGAATTAATGATCACACTTTGCAATGTGTGATTAGCTTCTTGGATGTCACTACAAATCTTTCCAATTCTTTCTTTGTCAGTCCTTCCATCTAATATTCACCATAAAAATTCTATTATGTTCTTCCAGATATGCATTGTATCAAACAAATGAACTATTTGTAGGTGCTCATAGTATGGCAACCTACTGAATTGCATCGGGTAAATTTTCATTCCTCATGGAAGCCCATTCGTGCCTTAACGCCATTCATGAAACATCAACAAAATCAAATTCACACTAATTAATCAATATAGGTGCATACCGCGCTGAACATAATTCACTAAAAAAAATACAAATATTTATATAATATATATGATACAAGTTGAATGTGATTGTCATTGATGTCAAAGGAGTTCAGTGAATGACAAAAGGATAACCAAAGACATGATGGCAGGGTAAACTCAGTGAAAGACAAAGGAAGTAATCACATGGAAAGTATGATGATGTGTCATGTATGGTGAGGTTAGAAATACACATAATGGTGTTTTGGTGCTATCAGGAAGTTAGTGTTGTAATCTGACATCATTCTGGAAAAATATGGCAACTTTGTGAAACTTTGGAAACTGACTAAGTATGAAAAAGTAGTCAAAATAATATTTTTCCTACTTTTGGCAGATTGATATTTTGCATATGTGACCATTGTAATTCAGCCTGAAAGTATGGATGGATAGCCATTTCAGCAAAGAACAAATCCATGCCAATTGATGAACCTATTGACATACACCCAACATCTGGAAAGCATTTCAAAGTGGTCTTCTAAACTACTTATTGACACTTAGACAAATCTCTTCAAACCCTAAGTCACCAAGGTGATTTTATTTTTTTCATCAAACTTGGAGATGTCCAAAATGTGAGGAACATCATACTGACTCAACCATGCCAATATTCTCTCTTGCAACCTCATCATCTAACATTGGCTGACATTTTACTGGGATAGTGCAAATGAGGGTGAGAGGCACTTTTGGCAGATTGATATCTTCCTCCTCAGAGTCTCTTTGGGAAATATGAAACCATGGTTAGGTGTGCCAACCAACATAATAGATCCTATCACTTTCTGATAATTTTTCTCACCATCTTATGAGAGGTGGCGCACATTTCCTTGAGGCCACTTACACAGATTTTACCAACAATTCCATACTTAGACAATTTGTCCAAAACCTAAGGTGGATTTTTCATTTCAACCAAAACCTGAAATAATGCTACTAGATGATGTATTACACCTTACTGAACACACCTATGTTGTTTTCACTCCCAGACTCATCTTCATTTTCCCTAGGTGGGTAGTTTACTGAACTTTGGTGTAAGGCAGCCTGAAACCCTATTTTTGCAGATCCATATCTTCTTCCTCAAGCATTATCAAACCAATGTGAGAACATGGTTAGGTAGACAAAACATACACCTACAGGAAGACTAGGTGGTGCAGTCATTTTCTTCAACCCACAAATTATGGCATGCATTTCCCTAGAGCTATTATGACTAATTTGACCAAAAATCCTTCTTTTGGGAAACCTGTATCTTCTTCATCAAAACGTTGTTCTGAGAACTGGGGCCATGGTTAGATAGATATTTAAACAAAATATGTGATGGAATTTCATGGCAGGCATTTTCTTCTTCTTATGAATTATGGTGTTCATTTTCATAAGGCAACTGCTTTAGGGATGTTTTTCAACACTTAGTCAAAATCCCCAAATTATCATACCATTACCAACTACTACCAGAATGTAACAATGACATCATGAGACATTAGGACAACAACATGTTTTTTTCAACCTCATCACACATGCCATATCAGCACTTCTTTTTTCATTAATGACCTCCTTTGACATCAATGACAACCATACTCAACAGTGTCCAACAATACGTAAAAAATTTGAAATACCTTGACGATTTCTATTATATTCCAATTTCCATAAGTGAGGTGTCATTCTTCATGTTTTTTTTCCATTCTCTTCTTTACCATTGAATTTTTCTTTGTCTATAGTTCGATAACTATGGTTCTTAGGCAGAAAGTGCCTATACTCATCAAACACTTCCTTTACTAAACTCCTTGAACGATGATATTTTATCATGGGACCACAAGCTGGACATGCAAATTTAACCTTTGTTTGAAGACCTACAAGATATATGAATTAGTGTAGTGAATTAGAATTACCATTTAAAATAATGCATGATATTTTCAATAGATATATATAATATTAAATAACAAAAGAAAGTAACAATATACCACAAAAATGTGTCAACCTAGGAGTGTCATGAATTGTCCATCCAAGTATTCCATGGAATTGAAATCATCTTTGCCCTATTGGTCTAGAGATGTCATACATAGTGACGCCAGCCCATAACTTCAACAACTCATCTATAAGAGGCTCAATATATACGTTCATATGTTTAACCTGGTACTTACCTAATTGGTCCAACATACATGATTAATTATATATAGCTATATATCGTTATATATAAAATACATAATTATCATGCATGAAACAAAGAAATGAAATATTTAGTGATCAGATTTTCAAGTAAAAAAATATAAATTAATTAAATACTTGGCACAATCATTGCCAACATTGTGTGCTCTCTCTTGACCGACATCCAAGGAGGAAGGCTATTGTTTATAACAAAAACAGGCCATGCCAAGTAGGTAGAACGAAGCTCTCCAAATGGATTGACACCATCAGCTTCCAACTAAAGTTTCACATTACGAGGTTCTTCTTTGAAAATTGGCCACTTTTATTCGATGCACCTAAATGCAGACCCATCTGCAGGCATTCAAAGAACATCATCTTGAATTCTGTTATTTGCATGGAAATCCATAAACTGTGCTATACTTTGACACCTAAACAACTGTTGGAGACGTGGAATTACCGAACTATAACGAAGAACTTTGTGAGGAACCTTTTTTGTCACTTTATCAGTTCGATACCTACTTGTTTGACATTGTGGGAATTCATTTTCTAATGCATATTGTCCATCGTATACGATATGATTATTAGGACATGCATCAATAGCTTGATACTCCATTCCAAATTCTTTCATAATCACATATATCTCTCGATATGTGCATGGTAAAATATTTGATGTTGGTAATAGAAATTCACCTAACAATCTACAAAATTCAAAAGAATGAGTCAATGTAAACAATATTAATCATCAATATCGCATCCATACTTCACAAATTAGATAACAATAGCAATATAGGAAAAAAAGAAACCCTTTATGTACATGTGAACATGCAGACATAAATAATTAACAAATTACATACCTTAGTATCTGTGTGAGACAGGTATTTGATAAACCATTCAAAACCTTCAAGTTCACTAACAACAATATAGCAGATAGAAGATTTGTTTTTGAGCCTTTGTAAAGAGGTTGACATTCCTTCTCGAGTAGAGGATCAACATCATGACTATCATCCTGGTTCTCCTCATCTATTGGAGCAAATGTGTCTTGGATCAATCTATGTATCTCATCTTCCTGATTTGAATCACTAATGTTATCTCCATCCATATCATCATTAAGAACTTGATCAGCTTCAATATTCTGATCTAGATGTTCGTCACCTTGTAAATGAGTATTTCTGCTAGTACTTGGAAAATAACTCTCTGGAAGGGGACATTTTGGGGGCATTGTCTATATCTTTACAAACAATGTAGTAAAATTATTGTGTATAGAACATATAATAAAATGATAAGACATTTTACTAAAATTCATGACATGATGACTATTACAAAGAATACATTAAAAACTGAATAACCTCTTACCAAGGGACGATATTCATAACCCCCTTCGGCATGCCCCTTCTCCCTGCAATGTATTTCAGATGTTGTTCTTAAAATTCTTCTTCTTTGCAAGCCCCTGCAATCAGAGCAAGGGAAATAACATTTTCCATCTCCCCTCGCCTCTAATGCCGCTCTAAACTGAGAAAGATTCCTTGCATTTTCAGTCATAGTGAAAAATCCTTGTAGTGACAAGTAATTTTCTTACCTACACCATACCAAACATTAACTTGTCAAATACATTAGATATACTATATATTTCTAAATGTAGTATATTATATACCAATTTCTATAAACAGAAACATGAAGACTGTGATGAATAGGATTGTCACTGATGACAACATTAATGACAATCATTTTGGAAAAATATGGTAATTTGGTGAAAAGCAGGAAAATGATTAAGTGTCGGAAAACTGGCTCAGGTAACCTTAAGAAAATTCCCGCCACAAATTGTGTGTTGAAGAAAATACCTACACCATATGGGGGTCTTGTATATTGATGTTTGGCCTACCTGACCATGTCTTCATATTGTCTTGGAAGTATCTGAGGAAGAAGTTATGAGCCTGCAAAACAATGTTTTAGGCAGATTGGACCAGACTAAGAAAATTGTCTGTGTTGGAAAAACTGGCTCATGTGGCCTTGGGAAAATGCCTGTCGTACCTGATAGTTGTATGATAAAAATTATCTGAATCTATCATCCTACAGCTTGTTGAAGAGGATATCTCGCCATGGTCTCAGTTATCAAAGAATATGTTTTATGACAAATATAATGGTATTCTAAAACAAAGTTTCAGCTTTCTTTGCACTATTCTAGTACTGGAAAAACTTCCTCAGTGGCCTCAGGGAAATGCCCACCCTATCTCATAGGATGATGAGAAAAATAATATGAAAGTGTTAGGCTATAGATTTTGGATGGGTGCATTTAACCATGGTCTCAGTCATCCTATGGAGTGTCTTACGAAAAAGATATAAATCTTCCAAATGTAAGAAAAATATTATTTTTCATTTTAAAAACACAAGAAAATTGGTTAAATGTTAGATTTAGGAAATTGAAAAGGAATTTTGAAATGCCCGCAAGGAGGGGTTAATTTGATGATAAAATTCATCAGGTAGCATAGGCATGTTCCTTGGTGAACAGACTATCCATCCATACCTTCAGGTTGTCTTATCATGGTCTCATATGCAAAATATCAATCTGCCAAAAATAGGAAAAATAATATTTTGCATAGTGAGAACAAAAGAAATTTGGCCAAGTGTTAAAAACTGGAGTTTGAGAGGTCAGTTGGAAATGCCCTCCAAGGGTTGTCTTTGTGCAAGTAAATTTATCAAATGTCATGGATCCATTCTTTGGTAAGCTGTCCTTCTGCTCATGACTTCAGGTCTCCATAGAGTGTTCACACGTGTGAAATAGGAGTCTTCCAAAATGGGAAGAAATATGTTTTGATATTTAGAAAAGGTTGAGAAGCTATTTTGAAATGCTTGCCAGAGGTTTTGTGTGTGTCAACAGATTTATCTTGTGATATGGTCTTGTTCATTGTTGAAATGGATATCTAGCCATGATTGTAGGTTTCCTTATGGTGATCACATGAGGGAGAAATCAATATGCCAAAGTAGAAGAAAAAAAATTTACAAGTTAAAAACAATTTTTTCTAAGTGTTGAATTAAACAGTTTGGAAGCCTATATGCTGATGTGGACAGTACTGAAGACAATATGTTAATGGTGTATGGAAAGAGCTGATACAGGGCTACAATATGTTGTATGTTGATTGACTTGTTGAGTACAGAATGAAGACTTGCTTATTGGTATTTTTTATGTGTGTGCCTATGGAAAACTTTGGAAGAGTGTGATGTATCAATTGTAATTTGTAATCTGAAATTTGTATAGGGAGGTTGGGTGGAGCTGGGGAAAGACTTATTGGTCTTTTCACAAGTTGAAGCTTGTTTGGATGTTGTAGCATCCCAGTCAGTTGTAGCTGACTAAACCATTCTGGTGGGTGGTGTCATCTTATGGGTTGTAGCCCATATTGGATATTGAAGTCTCCACTTATATAAAGATTACAAAACTATATCTTGTGTCCCTTGTGCAATGTATTGATAGTGATGTGTTTAATTGATGAATGACATGTTCCTAGTTGATATTGTTCTTTGATAAATATGTTTTTGAATCAATTGTGAAATAATGATATAAGATTGGTAGAAAAATTTGAAATTGAGTTGAAGCCTTAGCTCACTGATTCACCCCCCCCCCCTCTCAGTGATCATTGTTTCTAACAGACTGGAGTTTTCATTGATTCCAACAAGTGATTTGCAGTGGCCTTTAATTTACTCACAAGGAGACCTTGATAGTTTGGGCATTGGAACACTAGGTGGCCCAAATGGTCCAAATGAAAGTTTTCCTTCTACTTTGGAAAGCAATTAACACTGTGTCAATGAACAATAGCTTAGTGGAGCATCGGGTCTATAAAAAAATGAATTGGATAGAGTCATTGTTGACTGGACCCTCTTGTTGCAATTACTTTGGTTTAAATAAAAGGAGGGAGTTGCAGGGTTTTTAAATTCATTCATAAGGTACATGACCCAAAGAATACAACTGTTATTTTGAGCCTTAATGTTAGTTTGTATCCCCCAAAAAAGGATGCATGCTTACCTTTTATGAATTTACGGCCAGATGATTGTTGCAGAGTATGAATGATCTCTATAGTTTTGGATATGGTTGATAAAGAAATACAGTCTCAATCCGTGCTCAATCAATCGCAACTATAGCAAATGTGACGAAAATGTATGAGTCAAGTGGTACAATGGACGGACGATTCCATGCACATTCTCACATTACGATTTCAATCATGGAAGGATTGAGTTTTTAGCCTGGAGACTCCAGAGACACTTTGTGTGCTTATCAGAGAGGATATGGGAGGCAGCTAATGCAACTTGTTGATCATTTTTATAAATAAAAGACTTCTTTCAGATAGGTACCCCTTCATCTAGACCCAACAGATTTGTAAGACAAAATAAAATTTTAAATCTGAGCAGAGTTGTGAAGCTTCAACAAAAAGATAACCCTACTCTAACTCAACAAGGATAATTATTAAAACCATTACAACTTGACCCATGCATAGACAACCAAGATCTATTAATGCCATTAATTATATCTTGAACCGCGCGTAAAAATCCTTTGAAAGCTGGCATTAGTTTCACGGGTGTGCAAAGATAGCCATATAGCGTCGATATAGAGACAAAAGTTCGTTGAAAATTAAAAATGTCGATATTGCCACGGTTTTTCCGCCATGATAAAAAAAAAATGAAGTATTAGTCCACGAATGTTCAAAACGTGGAAGTATTTCATGGAAAAATATGCCCAAATGTATTAGTGATTGGGGCATAAATGTGCTAAAGGAAAATCTCAATACATAGAAGTATTTTTTGTTAATGATGAGTATGAAGGGGATATGGATGAAGAAGGGCACATTTAATATCAAGAGGAGGCATACGAGACAGCAGCTAAAGAAGAAAAACAAGAAGAAAATCATCCTTCACCGAACAAAGCAAGAATGGCAGTACTTTCAGTAGTGCCTCGCTATTGCACTATTCGATGCAAGGGTGTGTTATTGGGACAAAGAGCTTTAGTTTTGGTAGATGGAGGAGCTAAACATAATTTCATTGATGAAGAGATGGTGGAGAAAATAAATATACCAAGTGAACCATTCGATGTCTTCACAATTGTCATTCAAGGTCACAACACAATGCAATGCAACAAATGGGTTCCAAAGCTGCAAGTCATCATAGGTAACTATACTTTTGTTGATATCTTTTATGTGGATGATGTTGCTAATACTAATGTAGTATTGGGAGTGCAATGGTTGTATTCTATAGGAGAGCATTCAATAAATTATCAAGAATTCCTTAAATGAAATTTCAAGATTCAACAGGTATACTAAGGGTTGTGAGAGGGCGGCACACTTACCCAAAATAGGTAGTAAATTGCAATAGTATGATATCTATATTGAGGCACAATGATATATAATGGGTTGGTGAATGTTATATCACCTCTCCCAAGACAAAAAAATCAGATTTTTTAAACACCCAAAGGAGATAGAGACACTTTTGCACAAATATGAAAAAAAATTCAGAGATCTTCCACATGGTAGACCACCTGATAGTGGGGTTGAGCATAACATTGTTTTGGAGGAGAGTACTTCACACATTTAGATACCACCTTATAGACATCACAAGAAATTCATATATGAGATTGAGAAGGACATTCAATAACTCTTAGGTTTGGGACTCATTAGACCAAGCTCTAGCCCTTATGCTTCTTCAATAGTGTTGGTAAAGAAGAAACATGGAACTTTGAGGATGCGTATAGACTTTAGAGCTTTGAACAAGAAGACCATCAAGAATAGATATCCTATTCCTAGGATTTATGAGCTCATGGATGAGATATTTGGAGCTAATTACTTTTCCAAAATTGACCTTAGATCTGGTTATCACCAAACTCGGATGAAGGAGGAAGATGTGCAAAAGACTGCTTTCCGATGTCATTATGGTCACTTGAGTTTCTTGTTATGCCATTTGGGTTGACTAATGCTCCAGCTACATTTCAAGCATGTATGAATAGAATCTTTTGCAAGCATATTATAAGTTTTGTTTTAGTCTTCTTTGATGATATTCTCATTTACAGTAAAACTTGGGAAGAACACTTGCAACACCTAGAGACTGTGTTGAAAACTTTGCAAGAATAGTCTTTGTATGCTAAGATGTCTAAATGTGAATTTGGGATGAAAGAACTATTATATCTTGGGAAAATTATTGGGCAAGATGGAGTGAAAGTGCACATGGAAAATATCAGGGCTATCTTAGAATGGCCATCACTAAAAAACATCACATAATTAAGAGGCTTCATTGGAATATGTGCATACTACAGGAAGTTTGTGAAAGGGCTCTCCAAGTTGACTTCTCCACTCACTGATTTGACTAAGAAATATTCTTTCAAGTGGAATGAAGAGGATGAAAATCCCTTCCAAAAAATGAAAGAGGTAGTGAGTAGTTGTCCCATACTTGCATTACCTGATTTTTCTAAGCCTTTTGTTGTTGAATGTGATGCCTCAGGTGGAGGAGTAGGGGCTGTCCTAAAGCAAGGCCAACACCATATATCCTTTGAGAGTAGAAATTTGCAGCCTCATGAAAATATTTACTCCATATATGACAAAGAGATGTTGACCATCATGCATGCCTTGGCCAAATTATGACAATACTTGGTAGGAAACAAGTTTGTGGTGAAAACTGACCACAATAGTCTAAGACACTTCCTTACACAAAAGGATCTAAATGAAAGGAAAAAAAAGTGGATAAGAAATACCCAAGATTATGATTTTGATATTGAATATGTGAAAGGAAATAATAACATTGTATCAGAAGCATTATCTTGAAGACCTTATTTTTCTCTCATGGACATTGCTAAAAGTTGGAAAGACATGCTACTAGTTGAATATGCCAAAGATAAGTTTGCTTGTGATGTATTAGATGGAATCATGGAGATGATAATTACAGAATTTTGAATGGGCTGATATACTATAAGGGCAGAATTTACTTGGTTCGATATTCAGAGCTTAAGTACAAATTTTTGCAGGAAGCACATGATTCCCCACTAGCAGGCCATCCGGGGATATTCAAAACCTATAAGAAACTAAGGAAAAGGTTCTATTGGAAGGGGCTGAAGGAATATGTTCATAAGTATTTGAATGAATGTAAGGTATTTCAACAAAACAAATCAGAACTCACATACCCATCTGGTTTATTACAACCATTGCCCATTCCAGAGCAAAAATGGGGACAGTATATCAATGGATTTCATCATCAGTTTTCCCAAATCTTTGGGAAAGGATTGCATATATTTGGTAGTGGATAGATTGACTAAGTTTTCTCATTTATTTTCTGTTACATCCTCTTTTAGTGCTGCACAAGTGCCTTACCTTTTTTTCAAAGAAATCTTCAGATTGCATGGGCTCCCCAAGAGCATTGTGAGTGATAGAGATGGTAGATTCATAAGTGCTTTTTGGAAAGAAATTTTCAGATTGGTGGGCACTCAGTTGACTCCAAGTACAAGCTACCATCCCCAAACTGATGGAAAAATAGATAGGGTGAATAAATGTTTGGAAGGGTACCTCCGAAACTATGTGGTAGAACAACAAAAATCTTGGAAAAAATGGCTACACTTGGGTGAGTTTTTCTACAACACCACCTTTTACATGTCAATAGGGATGTATCCTTTCATAGAATTATATGTTTATGATGAAATTAAATTTTCTAATATGATATTTGGTGATAGTAGAGCTCCAAAATCTAAATATTGGGTGGAAGAAAGCCAAGAAATTTTAAAGCTTTTAAAAGACAATTTGCAGGTTGCCAAAAATCAGCAAAAATGATATGCAGATAAACATAGAGAGGAAAGGACCTTTCAGGTTGATGATTTAGTGTATTTGAGGTTGAATCCATACAAACAAACATCTCTCAAAATGAATGGAGCAGAAAATCTAAATCCAAGATACTATGGGCACTACAAGGTAATCCAGAAGATTGGAGAAGTAGCATATGAGTTGGAACTTCCAGATGGGAGTAAAATTCATAATGTATTTCATGTTTCTTGTCTCAAGAGAGATATTTGTCAGAAAATTGTCATTGCATATACACTCTCTCCTTTGGATTATGAAAGACAGCTCACACTTATCCCGGAAAAGGTTTTGAAGACAAGGGAGAGAAGATTGAGGAGCAGAACAATCAAAGAATACTTGGTGCAATGGAAGGATCTACCAAGTGAAGATGCCACATGGGAAGAGGAGAATATTTTTCAGCATCCAAATATGAAATTGCTTTAGGACAATAAATATTGGGTGGGTAAGACTGTAATTTCCCCATTCAAATAATTGCATAGCAGGAAAATTCCATCAATCCTCTTAGTTCCCTAGGTTGGGTGGAAACATTGGGAAGTTAATAAGGGAGATAATAAATGGTGTTTAGAAATTAGAAGGAATAAATATTTATTTAATGGATTTAATTAAATGAATGCAAGTGAAAAATTAAATGGATATGGAGAATGGAGACACATGGAGACTATGGGGCCCACTCAAGCTAGAATTCCTATGTTAAATGACATCCTCCTCTTGCAATCTCGAATCTATGGGAAGCCTAAGGTTTTTGGATGGATTATAAATTTAATATAACTATCCATATACTTCATAGGTCAAATTTGGGATTAATTGTAACTTACATGGGGAGAGGAAGATCCAAATGGGAGTTTCATGGACACTTGGCTAGATTCCCCTTACATTTATGACATCTATGACACCAATGATGGAGATTCTATGACATTTATGACACAAGTCAGATCTGAAGGCTGAAATATGACATATCTAACATGTCAGGCATGAATAGAGAATCTTATAGGGTGCTCATGGGAGTTGGAGAAGGCCAAGAAGCTCCTACTCGAATTTAGGAGAAGAGGGAAGGTGAAGAGAGAGGCCACATGCCATAGCATGAGCAGCCACACCAATTCAACTTGGATTTGGTTTATGGATGGATTTGGAACCTTAGAAGACCAATATTGTTTATAAAATGCAGGGATAAGCCATTATAAGTCCCTTTTGATCATTTGTGAAAATTGTTATTTTGAAGAGAGAGAGCTAGTGGATGACTAGTTCATGCCTTAGCCAATTTCAAGGGTGAAACATTCCCATCCTAGTTGGTGTTTGGAGAGGCCACTCAGGTATTTCAAGGAGATTCAATGGATTCATAAGTTATAGGAACAAGCTACATAAGCTCTTGGACATATCAATTTCATCTTTTTTTTCCTTTCATCTCAAGTTTTCTCACCATATTTCAGCTCTATGGAGTGAGGCGCACTTGGTGAGCTATTCATCTCTTTGAGGGAGCTTCTCTTACTACATTATTTTGCATTTTGATGAAAATTCTCTTCTATTTAATTTCAGAAATATCTCAGGTTTAAATTCCAAGAAATCTCGTGTGTTATTGTTCAATAATGAAGAAACAGTGCCATTTCCCCACTACCTTGTTGTAAACTCTTGTAACCTCGATGGATTCGAATGGATGTATAAAATATTAATTATTTATGAATCAATGGACTATAATTAAAGTATATTATGGGTTTCATTTTCATTAACTAATAATTTGTGTCCATTGGGTCGAGTTTCATAGCAATTGGAGCAAACTACACCTCATTTCCCCAAGGGTCCAAAACTAGTTTTTTATATCTAATTGAAAGAAGTGATAATAGTCATGAGAGGTCGATTGGTTATGAATATGTGTCTCTGGTATTGTCCTATAAACATACCCTTCTTCAATTTAATAATTTGAGTGGTTTTCTGCACAATTGGGAAGTCATTTCGACCACTTACCCCGAGGGAGATTTGAGCCCTAAATTTCCAATAAAATCATCCATCTTGTTTAGAATTTAGTACAGACTTGCAGAAGTGATTGGAGGGCCATAATACATACCTGAAAAATAATAATTAATTTATTATATCATTCATACACATTCTCTGAATATTTGGGAGCAATTGGGCTGATTTGGAGACCAAGACGCTAAAACTAGTCAAGAGCCAAAATTGTGAAAAAATTTGAAAATTGGGCATTTTGGTAAAAATTTTAAAAAGGGACATTACAGTTTTCTCTCAAAAGGGTTACCATGTTAAGTCCTATGTATTGTGATTTGAGTTTAGGTGAAAATATTGTTTTGAAATTGTTGAATAAGTGATTAATGTTTATAGTGAAAATTCGTATCTTAGATTGATTCAACCCCCCCTCCCTTAGTGTGTAACCATAATTATAACAAAGATGTGATTGAATTTATAACTAATCCAACATACTTTTGAGTTAATACTCTATACTACTTATCTTCTATGTGTCTTATCTTAAGTACAATCAAATATGTATAACAATCTACATAAACTGTACGTTGTGAAAAGAAACAAAACATGAAATAAATAAATTCATGTGCACCAATATTTATTGTGCTATATACTGTAATAACCAAGGCCATGAATAAAAATGAAAGTGTTTCATAGTTATGTTTTAAAATAATTCATAGTTTGATTTTATTGCAAAAAAGGAGACACCAAATACACCCAATTGTGGGTCTCCCGTTAAATAAAAAAAATAGTAGTACATTACCACAATCCATTTATATTGCCGTTGCATATTTTTTATTCATAAAAAAAAATTAATTAATAATAAAATGTGGTCTCATACCATGCTAATTATCAATTCCTTTATTTTTTAAGAAAATATTTTCAAACAATTTCTAAATTGACATATTAAATGTCAATGCAAAATTAAAAAGATAACAAATAGTAACCTAACAAAAATTGATTCAACTAGTAGTCGATATGTTGTCGAACTTCAACAAAGTATAGCACTTTGACTATGTCAAATACTTTGACTGCTTCGACAGGTTCAACATCGACTTCTATAAGTCCGAAACTCGACACAACTGACTTCAACAACGTCGACAGGTTTCACACTCGGCATACAACATCTCCACATGTGTTGTCGACATCGACGACTCTCGAACATCAACGGTGTATCTCTCTATCTTCTGAACCGTTATAACTTCTTTTGTAACTAACGTAATGGGTAGTCACCCAAGCGTCTCAAAATTCTATATAAACATGTACATTATTGTAATATACATTGTAGAATCGCCTATCTTTCATTTAAAAGAAGTATTAATAGAAATTGGTTTGAATTCTTGCATATTGTCTATGCGCATACTTTTTGTCAATATAGTGTATTTCCTGCTTTACTTGTTATTTTTCTATGCTTCCGCCATAAAAGTGCTTGGCCCATTCACTCGATTGTTGTCCCTAGTGTGCACCTGGGCACAACCTGGATCATTGGTATTAGAGCTTGTTCAAAGCTTACATTATATAAGCACTTCCATTGAAGTTATTTAACGTATGCATGTTCAAACATGCTCACAAATTGAGAAATACAAGCATACACTTCCTTCGACTTCAAAAAAGATGGCCGAAGAATCAAACAATAGACATGCAACTGACGAGACAAAGAAACTCATAGAAAAAGCAATGGCTCGCCAGCGAACTGAAATGTTCACCCAGTTCAGCAATATTCTGATGTGATTTGCTTCAAACTTCGGGGAATCCCCGACATGAACTCACTCTGATAAAATTATCCCCTTCAAAGTGAAAATGAATCTCGACATACTAAATCTTGAAGGAAAGATTGACGTAGAATCCGTAGATAATTGGGTACAACAAGTGTAATATTACTACTATGTGAATCAACTCTCCGAAGTGGAAAAAATCAACATTACATCCTTAAAGATGTCAACCTCTGTACATTTCCGGTGGGAAAATTTATCGACAAAGATGGAAAAAGAAGGCGACCCCATAGACACATCGGTAAAATTTGTCGAATACGTATGAAAGGAGTTCTGGGCCACCCAAGTATATTGAACAACAGTATAAGAAGTGGCGACAACCAAGGAAATGGAAATACCAGTCTGTGTAGAGATACACGCTCATTATGCATTGTAATGTTTTCATCATAATGTGTTATGCTTAAGTGTTGTAACAATGTCCTTAGACACCACCTCTTATATTGGAATATTGTTCCTTTCTTTTATTTTCATTATGTTCAATAGTTCATGGTTGAGAGGTTCCCCAACATGGTATCAGATCTTAACTTTTTGACCTAACTCTATTGTCTGCAAATCATGTTGAGTTGAATATAGGGTTGATTCACTCCATGCGGAAGATTTATCGATTGACACCTCTACCTAAAATTTGATTAGATCTATTAGATATGAAGGATGGATTCCAATATGGAACCTATTGTTCTCAATGGACATCATTATGTTATCTGGGATACAAATATGGAGACCTTATTGAGGAGAAAAGGACTTTGGAAGTTCATGAAGACTACTATTGAAATCATATGATCACATGCAATGAGATTATTATAAGTACTGTGCAGATGATTGACTGGTAATTACAGGTTTAATTCCATGGCCAAGAATCTGATCAAAGAGCAATATGAGTATCATAAAGAATCCACCATCTCTTTGGGTATTCCTTCCTGTCTTGATGGAATTTTATTCTCGATTTCTTCTTTGGTAAAGTATCATGACAATGACCTTGATGATTCGCCCATTGCTGAGATTGAGATTGCAGCTCAACTTCTGGTGATTATTCAGTACAACAGAGTACATCTTAGTCTCCTTATGAAGAGAAGGAGATAAAATGACAAGCCCACTTATACTCACACAACGTCTTCCTATATTTCCTTTTCCAAATGTTGCGACCTTATCTATCATGTCGCTTTAAATCAAATCAGGCATCAGAGGAAATTTCAACTCAAAATGGGCCTTTTAACTCTAATTCAAATTCCATGTCATCATGTGTTAGCCAATGAAATTGATTTAAATTTGAAATGTCGTATAGGTCTTAAACACCTTTTTAATATAAATTTGGCGATAGGTATCATAAAAAAAACTACTTTTTTTGTATTTTTGACATATCTCCTTGTGTGTTTACTCAAATTTCGATCGGGATAGCTCGTTGGATGCAGAATTAAATTCCACATCCAACGAATACCCACTCGGCATACTTTTGATGGACATCATCATCACATTTTTAGGTATTTCTTCTTTTTGGGGTAGTGGGGTCCATCAAAAGTATGTCGAGTGGGTACTCGTTAGATGTAAAAACACGAGGAGATATGTCGAAAATATAAACAAAAAAGTAGTTTTTTTTCTTTTCTTCCTCCAAAATTAATAAATATTATTTTATTATTTTAACTATTATTTTATTAATTTATTTTAGGAGGCCCATTTTGAGTTGAAATTTCCTCTAATGTATATAACCTTTAAGTTGGTCGAACTAGGAGTGGGAATTGGAATTGGGAATGGCCGAGGTAATTTTTTTATTATAGCCTCTCCTAAACTACTGTCTCATGACCAATGAGGGTGCTCGAAATGACACCCTAGACAGACATGGAGTCATGTGTTCAAGGGGATAAGCGTTATTACTTTTATTATTTGCTAACCGGGTAACATGGGTTTGGGTTTTTTATACTTTTGGTAGTGGTTTCTTGGTAGTGGTCCTTATCGCGCTACAGGGGGTTTTGTTCTGGACTGATGGTATTCTACTGGTAATGTTCATCACGTGATTGCGTTGGGTTTGGTATGTATTATCTAGTGGAGGTTATGCCATTTCTCGTTTTGTCAAAACCACTAGTTGAGGTAATACCTGGTCTTCTTGGAGGACAACTAGTCAATCATTTCAAAGCTTGTAGACGGGTTCAGGCATATAAAGACCTGGAGAGGAAGAGAAGTTATGTGCTGGGGTAGGATGTTTATATGGGCAAGGTGGAAAAGGATTTGGTAGGCGCATTGGAGTAATGTAGGTTGGAAAAATAAATTTGGGTGAGTTGTGTTACCCAACATTGGAAGCCCTTACTTAACTATGCCCCGATGGTGAGTCGTCTATCAAATGGGTGGCTATCTTTTCTGTTTTTGGAGGATTCTGTTGCTTCGCTTGATGGGCTGGTACTTAGCCGATGGCATGTGGAATTTGACCCATCTAAGGAGCATGTTACTAAATGACATTTATGGTGTCACATGCCCCAATTTTGTAAAAAAATAATATTAACTTATTTGATTTTATTTAAAGACAATATGTTAAATTTTATGCTAAGTTGTAATTGATGACTCAGCAAAGTCAAGGATATTGAATGTAATTCTGAATATTTTAATTATAAATAAATAAAAGTGGAGACAACAGCTTAGGAGAGCTGTTAAAAGAGTGTTTACTGGTCAAGTTGGTGGAGGAGACTGGGTGGAGAGCAAACAGACAAGTGGCAGCATCCTCAAACCTCTTCCAACTGTTGCAGGTGGCAACCTCCCTACATTTGGGGTCATGATCCCCCAAGAAAGTGGGATCAGAGTAGGTGGCTCAATTAATTACAACTGACCAAAAATACCTAGGCAATCTTTATAAAAATTCTCATTGAAGAGAGTTGAGGCTGCTCATTCTGGAGAAGTGATCATTCAGGTGAATGAACTTCAGAGAAATTCAATGGAAAGGGAATTTATGGAAAGAGTTTGAGGGGTTAACTGCTGAGTGATCTAGTGCAACTTTTCAGCGAAAGGATCTTACTGCTAAGTGCAGAATCATTACTGAGTCATTGGACTAGTTTTTTGTTTGCTTTCTCCACCAGTTCTCAGCCAAGGAGACCAGGAACAGGCTCGGGGGTCCTGAGGTAGCGTTGTTTGAGCACTCTCCAGGAGTTGGTAGGCAGGAACGGCCTCCTAACGCTGTTGTTGTCCAGCTTAATCAAGTTATACAATATTTTTGTTTTACTGTGTTAGATAGTTAAATATGGATTCGACTGCTAAATGAATGTCAAGTATTTAGTTGTAAAATGTTAAGAGTTAGTAATCTTTTGGATTAGTGAAAGAATGAATTTGAATAAATGAAAAGAATTCTAATCTTGTGTTTTTCCATGTCTGGAAGGACCAGACCATACTCCAGCATAGACAGAGTATTTAAAATAGATGAAGGATATGATAGGAGTATAAAATGAATAGATGTATTATGTGTTTCATAATATCAGAGTGTTTTATTTCTGTATGTAGATTATTATCAGAAAAGAACAATGACATGTTTATCCATGTTTATCGTTTAACCAGCTTATTTATGTAAGTATACTGGAAAAGAAAGAGCAATAACTCAGCGCAGGTAGAAGGATCATTATATTAATAAAATACCCTAATAGAAAATAGGTTATGCTTACGCACAGTACATTATTATTTTTAATGAATTTAAAACATGCAGGAGGGTAAACTGTATTATGCTTTAGATATATTTTCGCTGTATTTTATTTTGCTTGAGCAGTAGAAGAAATACAGCTAAACTACTTGTTTACTTTCAGTTCAACAAAGATATAAATTAATAAATATATAGTTTATTTATTAATCATAATAATCTAAGACTAACAGGTACTATTAACTAAGGAAAGTAATATGAAAAATAATTATGGTATTAAGGAGAAATTATTTAAAATATCTAAGTTCAACTATCAAATTCTTTTTATCATTTCAGTAGATAAATAGCAGGAATACAATAATAACCAACATATACATAAATGTATATTTATGAAACGAATTGTTTCTTTTAAATTTTACAAATAGGATATACTTGTAAAAGGAAACTACAAAGTCGAAAACCCTAAGAACAAATAATATATTTGCAAATAACAACCAGGTAAGTGATAATCCGATTACTAGGATTATTTAATAATAATCAACTAAACTATTATAAATTGTTACAATCCTTTAAGGACAAAGTAAAGGACAATTGTAATATCATAACTGGAATATTTGCACAACACATCTGAACATAGATTAAAACGAAATTAACAAAGTAATAAGACCTTTTTATATATAATTGAAAGATTTATTTATACAAGGGTTACCTACATGAAAAACCCTAGCTCATATATCTGAGCAAACAAATATTCAATACAAATTACTCTACGAGACAATTACAGTCATGGCTTAAGGTAAATAACTACATTATATCACAAGACACAATAAATGGTAAATTTATTTATTTCACAGTTGAATAGGGTAGAACCCAATTCACACAGAGTCACCAAACAATACACTGCTGAAAACGAGTCTAAGCTCAAAGGCAGACTGTCTTAAAATACTTTGCATTAAATTAACGAGCCAGAAGGCTAAACATAAAAACCAAGTACAACACCCAGCTCAAATCCAGGGTTACCCATCAACAAAGCGAAGATTTATAAACAGTATAAGAACCAACATAAACTTATAAAATAAATTGCTTAGACAATGGCGAAGCTGGACAAGTTTCCAAGCTCTGAAGTTTCCCCAATCGACTACCTTGTTACAAGTAAGGGAAGAACCCGTTCATTGAAAACCAGGGCTTACCTATTTTAGAGCTAAGAGCCATGAAGAGAGCTAGCAGCATCACCTTCACTATTCGCTAAAAGTAATCATCAGTTCCTACAAGTGCATAACCCGGTTCGTTAGTTTGTATTTATTTTTCTAAATAAAAACCTATTGTAAATACAAACTTTGAGATGGGTAATTCCTTTCGATTTACAAGAACTAAATATTTACTTGTCAAATATAATAAACAGTTTAGTAATGGAGCTGTCACCAACAAGCAAGGCATGAAAATGAAACTCTAAACCCTACGACGAAGGAGCTTAACAAACAGCCAGTAAAGCTCAACCTTTCACGCAGTGACAGACCACGATAGAAGGGCAAAAAAGGGAGTTACAAGCGGGCCATAAGCCAAAATCAAGAGAAAAACAAACCCTGGCAGAATAAATAAACCCACAGTGGGAAGTTGGCAACAGGACCGAGCTCAAAGAAACCATAGCAGGACAAACCCAGACGTTGGGACAACTGACACCTGAGTATCACTCACGGCCGCCATGAGAGCTTGCAGAGCAGCCCTAAGGGCCAATGCAAATTGCGGAGGAAGAATAAGCAAAGGGTTAGGGTTGCTTGGTTTTATATATGATCAATACATGGCCAGGAGAATACCACATGGTGTAGTGCTCCGCCTAACGGTTAGAGCACTGTGTCCAATTCTCTGTAATGTTCTCTATCAAAACATTTTAGATTGCATTACAGATTTATATCCAGGTCTGTTCTATAAATTTTATAGACATATGTAAGTACAAGTATGAACTATAAGCATATTCAAGTAAAAATTTCGAACTGTACATGTCGATAACTTTATGAATTTTTCATAAATTAGACCATAATAGCATGCATGAGTTTAATATCTACATACCTGAAATTTAAATACCTGGAAATAGTGATTGTGGTAGATCCAACAGTTTGCCGTAAACCCTGTAGGCTCCTTCTTCTTCCAGCTTTCCGTACGAGCCTTAATCAACAAAAATGATGTGCCACCCTGCCGACCAGCTCTCATCATGTGCTGGCCCTAGGAAACCCACGGTTTCCTAGCCCCCGAGCCCACAGACCAATAATATCGAGAGCAACTTCCTCTCCATTCTTTATATTCTCAGTCTCAGTCATTTACAAATACTCTCATCCTTGATTTGTCCCCCTCCTCAAGTATTTTCCTCTTCGTTTTCCTCGTGCAGAGTCCAATTTCCCCCAAAATAAATCCAACCTCTCCACGGCCCCACGAAATCCCCAAAATCCCCCTCCTTATACCTCCTTCCACCGCCTCTTTCATTATTATTTTATTTTATCATGGGTAGTGCCGTTCCGATAGGTCTGACATGTGTAATGTATTTATCTTGACTTGTACGTGTCAAAAATGTCATACATTACCAATTTTAATGTTTTACGCAATTGTAAAGTCGGTAAAATAATTAGTTTTAATTTAATAAAAGTATTTACTAATAAACTTTAATCATTAATATAGTATAAGTTTAATTTAATAAAAGTATTTACTAATAAACTTTAATTTAACATTAATATGGTATAAGTTTAGTTTAATAAAAGTATTTACTAATAAACTTTAATTAACGTTAATATGGGGCATTACATACACCCACCCTTCAGGAAACTTTGTCCCGAAGTTATGGTTAAAATAGTGATACAAGGTACTTTTCACGAAACTTCGTCCTGAAGTTATGGTCAAAATAGTGATACAAGGTACTTTTATAGGTTTAAAACAATTCAAGGTACATTTATAGGTTCAAAGCAATTCACAATTACTTAGTTAACCTATCCAACTATTTAAATATTTCATACTAGCGTGCATGTGTGAGGTGTGCATGCATGGCCAGTACATGCACAGGCTGCACATGTACTATAACAAAAACCCCTAAATTCTAACTGATACAAATAATATTTCACGCAACATGACCCATATACAGATATAATAGGATTTCTTGTGACATTTGTTTAACAATTATGTTCTTATAATTAGTCAGTTAAGATTGGTACCTAACCATCACTAGTTCGGTATCATAATTTTCCAACCTTCAACCATAATAACTAAAATGTCCACCCATCCTAACCTACGTCCGCATCCTCCCTATCCTTCCTCTGCTAGTATAAAGTGGATGTCGGCTTCACCGATCTGACCACATAAGAACCTGAGAGCGATAGCGTCGGCTGAATAGTGGACCTAACCTCTCCTAGCAGGCATCCGACCGTCGCCATCACAACAACATGGGGAGCGTGTCTCAGCATGGCCCTCCCACGACCTCGGGTACCCGACCGTCGTCATCACAACAACATGGGGAGCGTGTCTCAGCACTGCCCTCCCACGACCTCGGGTATCATAAAAACATAGGATGGAACACATCCATCCCTCTCAACATCCTGGGGGTCTATATACCCTATCAAAACATACTTTGCTGCTATCGAGATTATTGGTCTGTGTCATCGTATCATCAATTTTGGTAATCAAGGCTCTTCTGCAGAAATAGGTACTATACCACACTTCATATAAAGTATCCATTTATTACATAGCCTGTGTGTCCTACAGATTAGTACTTTGAAAACATACATTCATAATAATATCTCCATTTAATCATATTTTGCATATTATCAACAATATTTCTTTTCATTGTATAACTCATTAAATTGATCACCTCATGGGTCAATATCCATGTACACATCATATATATTACATTTATCAATGATGACAATTAAACATACACGTTCTTTATGAACAAAGGAATATCACGATAACTATAACATTGTAACTTCACAATCACAATCAATGTATCAACATAAGCATAGTAACATATTAGACATAGTAGCAACATCTATCATGTCATAAATATGGTTTACTCAGTCGAACCGAGTCCAACGTTTACTAAGAAAATAAAATGTAACATGTCGATATGTCTAGTCAATTATGGGCATTACATACGATTATAAGGATACATTATTATGCATAATATAGGTGTCTTACTACTAGAATTCATTAGTTATGGTAGTCCCACTTGGACCTTTACTTGATCAACCTGTCGATGTCATTTTACTATTTTACTTCTTTTATCACCTAATATATCTGAAAAACATATCCTAGTAACTACTTGTGTCCTCCTCGAGGATCCCCATTTGTAACATGCATCAAGGTTCATTATACCCTACTAGATTCTTATCAACAATAATTTATACAGTGTTCTATAGTCTTGTTATGATTAATAAGAATATGTTATAGCCCAAATATCCTTTATTTTGATTCTTCGTTTTATGATTATTAAATTATTATTCTTTTTATATAGGGCTTGTTTAGGAATTGAATTATTTGTTTGAATCTCTCTCTCTAATTTATATGACTTATGATCTCATAAATTTGTACGGCTTACGACTTTTCGGGATCCATATTGAGAGTGTTCTAGTGTCTTAACAACATGAATTCCACTATGTTTATTAATCAACTCTCATTTATCAATAAATTTTCTTTAAATAGAACTCTTACACCATGAGTGGCGCATTTATACATAGAATACTTACAATTGCACTACTTATTTCTTGGTAATTTTAATAACACGATACACTTCTATAATATGAAGTTTAATTGTTAGTTTGCATGCTTGTCATATCGTTTTCTACGACAATATCTGAATTCCATTTATACGTTCATCTCCTTCTATACTAATTCCTATTATTAGTCCTCCAACAATTGGCCATTTTGTACCAGTCGTTTATTGCTAACATTCTTTGTACCACTCCGTTTAATACGCATCAAAATGTATCTTTAGTACTTTTAATGTGTTTAAATCACTTAATATATTATATTGCACCTTATTCATTTCATACTTAGTTAGGTGCAATAAGTATGTATATATATATTATTTACCCATTACTCTTCTTGCCATTCTTTTATCCCTTTTATCCATTATAGGTTTTCTTATACTAATCTTGAATGTAGCACTCTTCTTGATACAATTACCTTTTTTATATCTTCTTTATCCTTGCTTAAACTCGCTCTCTCTCTCTCTCCATAATAGGTATCAATAGATATTAAGTCTACTTGGTCTATTTATTTAGCTATTTATATTGCATGAGTACAAGTACCTTTACAATCCCTTTTTTAATTACGAGACTACATTAGCACACCTATCGCTCAATATTAGCAACCCTAAATATTTTATTTATATAGACATATCATTCCTTATAAAACTTCTTCTCTACACCTTGTCTTTCACGTTTATTGGTTCTCATCTATTTAATCTATTTATTAGGTCTTACCTCTTAATATCTTAATGTGTTAATTTATAATATTGTTTATGCTCATCGAGTATAGGTTCACTCATTATACCTTTATTCGAGATGGATTACATTATTACTTTCATACCAAATAAAGTTACAACCTTCACCCTACCATAACCTATTAGCTTCATGGTATGCTAAACAATGCTAACCCCATGGGCTCATCTATACATCATCATATCCTTTCTCCAATATTTGTATATTCATCTTCATCTTCAGAGGCATTCTATCATATGTGCGATAGGACCTTAACCTTCTTGAGAACATCATATGAATTTGTATATCCAATTTAGAAAACATGGGAAGAACCTTGAACCCTATAATCTTATATAATC